>CM062814.1:48861778-49348054 GCA_031772625.1 Pinus tabuliformis
TTGCTTGCTCAGAAACATCATTCGAATAAAACCTATCCCGATGTGTGGAACAGGGGATTTGTAGAAATAAAGGGAAATGAAAGGGATGAGGGGCTTCTAATTTCTTGAGAAACTTTTCGGAAGTAGGGAGGAATATTAGGAAGTATGGGAAAGTGGAATTTGAAAGATTGAGTGAGGGGAAGGGGTCCAAAAGGGAAAAACACAAGCCTAACCTAGAAAAGTGTCAAACTGTAGCAACAGGCTAGGGTTTGTGGGAAAATGATGAATTTGAGGGATATCAATGATGGGAAGTGTTTAAAAAGGTATTTTAAGGGTAGGTGAAGGTGTATGAGCATCAGGATACAAGTTTTGTTAACGATTTGACCATCCGAGGAAAATTACCTTCAAAACCCTAAGAGAGGGAAATGATCCTTACCTAAGCACAACTGAAGCACAAACAAGGTGTAAAATGACCCATTGGAACCTGAAATGATGATAACAACTCTTTGAATGATGGTACACTCAGCCGAATGGTGACGTGGACCAATACTTTGAAAATTTAGGAAGGAGAGAAAACAATCCTAGACCTAATACCTAGTGACCAAATTTTACTTGAAGACTCACTAAAATGACAAAAATTTGACTTTGACACCCTAAGACCACTTTTTAAGAGCATGTTTGATCACTAGTGGAAGAATGCAAAGACTGACACTAACATTGGCTCCATTGGGGATGGTAGCTCCTTGGAGGTGCCAAGAACACCGTAGACCAAGTAGCCTTATCCATTGGGCATGGAGTAAAAAAACTCAATCGGAAATACATGACTAAATACTGATGACTCAAAGACACAAACTGACTTTTAGTCAACTAAAAACTGACTCGATACTAAAACACAACTGACAAACTAGAAAAGATGCCCAAAATGGAGCTTACTCAATAAAACCTACTCTAACTGTTCCATTCATCACCTGATCAAGTGAAATGAAACAACCAATACAACCAAGTGAGCATTCTGGCTGCTGTTTGAATTCTCCACAAGTGCTTGTTTAGGAACAACAATAGAGAACTACTGAAAGGCAACTCCCATGAAAACTTGTAAACAAATCCAAATTTTCCCAGATTAAATAATATGGATGCTCTATCTGACTCCAAAAATACTGCATAAGGATCTTGAAATTCATGTGCATTGGGACTTAGCTCATCCAATGGATTACTTTGCTTCTCCTTATACCATGAATACAAACTTTCAGCTGAGCTTTGTGATGAGACTCCTACTGAAAATGACAAAGAAACCGGCTGTTGGATCAAGTTTGTATCAATATTTTTTTTAAGCTCATATTTAGCTAATGGAGAATGACTTTGACTGCAGACATCATCCAACACATCAGCTATTGGATCGTGAAAAACTTGAAAAGACTGTTGCAACCCATTTTCTATTGGTTCCAATGATATTGCATGATTTTCTACAGGCTGCTCATCCTTTGTTGAAGATATACTATGCAAAATTCCCTTCAAAAACTGAAATGATTCAAAACATAATGGTACGGAATCATATTGCATCATTTGATCATATGTTCCAGCTTCCAAGTGTTCATCTGCAACCTGACATTCAACGGAATTTGGGGGTTGCAAATCTATATATGAAAATTCTTGAACAAGGATTTCATTGCCCTCTAGATGGTCAAGATCAAAACTTATCGACGGTTGATTTCTGATTGCATGAAAGTGGTCTCTGATGAACTGAAACGAAGTAAAACAAGGAGGCAAACATCCTTCACTTACTTCAAAAAATTTTGCACTTTCCTCCTCACTTCCATAGCTGATATGCAACGATTGATCACTATATTCAAGCTGTTGAAAGTGAACTTCCTGCTTCCACAAACCAGCTGTTGATTTGTCTACAAGACTAGCTTCTGTTTGGAGAACATAATCATCATCATATTGATCAAACTTAGGCAAATCATTAGTATAAAACACATCATCAAGCACACATGTCAGATCAACAGATCTCTCTTCTCCAAGATGATCTATAAAACAATCATTATCAAATCTATGACAACTGGGATAAGAAAGGAAATGTTTTGGATCAGCTGCCTGTCTTTCCTCAATCAGTGAGCCATGGTCTTGAACATCATACTCATTCCTTGTGGTGATATTTTGCATGATATCTTCCACTGCACTTACCATAATGTCGAGCTTTACCTCTAAAGATGTAGATTCCTCTGGATCTATGTTCTTCCTCTCTTCTTCCTTCAAATTTGCCCTTCTGATTAGCAGATTAGCCTTTACATCTACTACACTTTTCTACATCTCTTCAAGTGTTGTAAGGTTCCTTTCTCTCAGCTGAAACTCCATTTCCGGATCAAAGGCTTTCAGGTAGTGTAAGAGAGCGGATCCAGGAGGAGGTCTTATATTAAGAGGCATCGAACAATAGACTTGGTTAAATCTAGCATAAAATTGTTGTACTGTCTCCCCTGGCTGTCTTTTCAGCTGGTTATACTCTTCTAGAATCAAGAAAGGGTTCTGTCTGACCACCCACTTGTCGAGGAAAACTTTGACGAACTGCTGGAAATCTGAGATGCTCGCATTAGGCAGGGTTTTGAACCAACTCTTGACTTTGCCTTGCAAAGAAAGAGAAAAAATCCTAATACTGAAATCCTCTTCATCAACTTCATAAAGGTTAAGAAAAGACTCAAAATTCAGTACATGTCTCTCAGCAGTGATGTTGTCACATTCACCATCAAATCTTGGTAGATATAGGTAATGATTTTTAGGGAAAGCATGGGATATAGGAGGTAAAATTAGAGGCTTGTATCTATCTGGAATTTTACAAGGTATAGGAGTATATACAAAGGCTGTAGAATTATTCTTGATCTCTTGAGGCTCATTAGTTTGAAGATGGTCATCACAAGATTCAGAAGAAGGGTCTTGATCAAGATCAAAGGCATGCGAATATTTTGTATTCACAATCTTCAAAGGGAAAGAATCAAATGCAGGTCTAGGATCTTTTCTCAAATACAATATACTTTGTAAAGCCTTCTTGACATTCTTAGGAAAAGAGAAGAAATAATTTATAAAAAAGAACATAATGTCTTGGATGAAATTCCAACTTGAATACTTGATATTTCCATATTGTCCTTTCATGTTTCTGTTGGTCAGGTTCATCCTCCAGTGGAGTCCTTGGATCTAATCTCGAAACTGATTTAGAGTCACCAGGTGAATGATTTCAGCCTTCCGGTGTCTGATCGTTGTCCACCATCAACAATCAGATCTAGATATGAACTTTGTTGACCTAGGTTGTCATTGATGTCAATATGGCAATATTCTAGATACTAGAGGATGACATGAAGCCAAGGGGAAGTCGAGCGGATCCATGAAGGGACAAGAGCAAGGCCATCGGGATAGCCAAGCCATAAGCAAGAGGAGTTACTAAAGGAGGCAGATCAAAGCATATCACATGATATTAGAGCAAGAGAGGCATTCATGTATGCAAGGAGGTCTTTGAAAGACATTGCTAAGCCAGAGGAGCCATATATATATATATATATATGTAATATATATATTCCAAAACTAAGTTCTCAGAGCTACAAGAGAAAATAGAGCGAGCAGAACAGAGCATATATATGCCATATATATGCCAAAGAAGAGGAGCAAATGGAGCAAATAGAGCAAACGGAGGAGCCATACAAATATAACATATATATATGCCAACAAAGAGCCATCAGAGGAAGCAGATTACACAATCGGGAGTTATCGAAGGCAAAAATCCATCTATATATGCATTAACATCTATTGGAGCAACAATCCCAAAGGAAGGACTATCGGAGGTGTAGAGCTATCGCATATGCCAAGAGTAAGGTGCATAAGCAATATATATATATATATATAGAGAGAGAGAGAGATATATATATATATATATATATCTATATATATATATAAATAGCGGAGCAATATATATATATATATATATATATATATATATATATATATATATATATATATAGCGGAGCAATATATATATAAACAATGGAGCAATATATATATAAACAAAGTTAAAGGAGCAGAGTATATTGATGCAATAATACATGGACCCGCGGCCTTATTATATCACGCTTATTGTAATATTGCGTCTATCGATATATCGCAAGTCGTAAAGCCTTTCCACATGAAAGTGTCAATTGCGATAGAGCTGTGGACCCGACGGACCTATTATAAACAATTTAATATAATATCACATTCGGTATCGGCCATCGGCCATCGACAATGTTTTAGACTCGACTTATAGAAGAACCTCTGAAAGTGGCGATTGCAATAATGTATACGGACCCGATGGTCCTATTATATAGCACCCTATTATTATATCGCGTCCGTAGGAGGATTGGCCTGTCGGCCATCGGCGATGTCATGGGGTCGCTATATAAAGAACTTCTAGAAGCCTTGAGCGCCGATTGCGACATACACTGTGGATCCGATACAGGAATAGTTGCAGGTGAATTAAAATTGAAGTCCGCCCTTTAAAGTGTTAAGCTTGTTTTCCTCATATATTCCTGTATATTTGTGTTTATGCATTACGCGGGGTTTTATGGCCAAAGATGCATGTAAAACACTCCCGATAGTTTAGGAGGCTGAATCAAGCCGATTGCGATTGCAATTAGGACATGGTTGTCCATTAAACAATGTTGTCCCTATGTATGCCTGCTATCATGAGAAAACAAGAGTGTTGTTACAGTTTTTTGTATATGTGTTCTTTGCGTATGACTCGATCCTCGTCATTTGAATCAACGTGTCCTGTGAGCACGAATAGACAGAGGAAACTGAAAGCCAGGAAGCTCAAGAAGCAAGCAAGCATAGAGGAAATGACAGCAACCAAGGACGAAGTTGATAGGATAAGCAAGCGTTGAGGAAGCTAAACGGCCAGCAGAGAAAGGAAACCAGTAGACAAAGGCATGGGGAATGAAAAAAAATAGAAAAAGGTGGGAACAACAAGTATTTATTGTGGTTGAAGGATAGAGAACGTTGTGGAAAATAAGTTGGATGATACAGAGGCAGCGAGAGGATCCAACAGAACAGAAAGAGGGCCGAAGGGCCAATAGGGTAGTAGACAGTCGAAGGGGAGAAGTAGCTAGTAGAGAACATAAGCTTGAACAGAAAGTTGTTCTTTATGCAGAGCTTAGTGCAACTAATAGTAGACTGACTAAAGCTGTGTGAAGACATTATCAAAAGTCATGAAGGGTACTAGACACTTTGGGCAGTATGAAGAATTGGGAAGACTACTTCATAAGAATATTGGTTGTCATTGATGTTGTAGTTTGGAGACTACAGTGAAGCTATAATCAGACAAAACTCAGTAGAGAAGAGTTCTGAGAGTAGAAAATTACTATCAAATGAACCTTGACAAGATTGGGTCAGAACACTTGAGGCTGGTGCCTCAGAAGTAAGTAGGATTGGAGTCCTTGGGGCTGGTGCCTCAGAAGCAAGAAGGATAGGAGTCCTTGAGGCTGGTGCCTCAGAAGTAAGTAGGATTGGGGACCTTGGGGCTAGTGCCTCAGAAGCAAGAAGGATAGGAGTCCTTGGGGCTGGTGCCTTAGAAGTAAGTGGGATAGGAGTCCTTAGGGTTGATGCCTTAGAAGTGAGAGGGATTGAAGTCCTTGGGAGTTGGAGCTCCTAAGTCCAAGATTGGTGTCTTGGCGAAATAGAGTTGGTGCTCTGGAGGTTGGAGCCTCACCAAAGTCCAAGTTGGAGCTTGGAAACTGACTGTAGCCATCTATATATTGTATCTATTTTACTGCACAATTTATATTAATAAAAGCATTTATTCTTGTTGTTCATCTTGTGTTCTGAATATATATGTTTTAACTAGTAAAACAATAGTCAGAAAAAGAAATACTGATTCACCCCCCCCTCTCAGTGTTTCCAACAAAATTGATACATTTTACTGAGGAACATAAAACTACATTCCCTAGTATGGTTGCCACTATGTTATCACTTAGATTGACCTCAGGCTGAAGGGAGGCAATGCCAAGGTAACCACAAACCAAGCTTAGCCTAGTAGCTAGCCCTACTAGGCTGGGAGAGGGCTCTCTCAATAAGGATCTTAGTCAAGATGATTGGATCAGGTAAAGGATTTTAGGCTAGGTATAGTAGCTTGAAGATTTTAATTGAATTTTGTTGCTGTTTTGCCAGATTAGGAGGAGTTTGGCAGTTTAGGTCTTGGAAATTAGGTCAGAAATGCAGGGTGTTCTATGGGGCAAGGTAGGCATAGGCTTTAGCACTTTAGGCTTGATGATGTGAGGTGTTTAAGACTGATGAGGAGCTAAGAGGGGCATGTGACAATCATGAATCCTTCTTAAACAGTAGAAACCATGAAATGTTGATTGATTTCCCAAGGTAGAGCACTGATACAATGGATTCTACCTATCAAACTTGAAAACATTCAACTAGAAGCAATGAAATGAATGATGGCATACATAAAACATGTAAACAAATTATCACAAAAGAAGAAACTGTACTAAAACTCCATACCACAGGGATCCCACAAAAATAGCTGCAAATCTTATTAATCTCCTTACCAAACTGATTACAATGATGTACAATCAAGCTCTGAGCATCCAACTGAGTCCAAGCAAAAAAATTACTGATAAACCGCATGATATATGACTCAAAAAAACTAATTCTAGCCTCAGGGGTCGAATCCATGAGAGGAGGAGTAGTTGCACAAAAGACTGAACTGATAGCTAAAGACTACGGTGGTCAAACTGACTCATCCCTAATATGAATCAAACTGATTCATTACATGCCACTTAGGACATTCATCTGTTGTATCTACCCTAGGTAAAAAAAGCACACTTTAATTACATCATCATTATGAATTACATCAGTAAAAACTCAAAATCCCATAGGTGAAAAGTATTTTCTAAGAGAAACAGTGGAAAATTTGGCTACCTGTCAAGTGCACAGCGCCAGTGTCAAATGCGCAGTGCCTGAAGAAAGTGCGCAGCGCCATGTTAAAACCCACTTTTGACTGCCTTCCCGATGTCAAAATTGAGCCCAGGATAGCTTGTTGGAAATCTTATCCTGTCTAGTTTCCAAATCTATCTTCAATTTTTAAAATGAACTTGATTTGATTCTCCAAAATAGGATTTTCTCAAGACGGTTCAAATGCGCAACACTTGGTCCAAAAATGAGGCAGAAATGTGATTTTTTGCTAGTTTTTTTTCCTTTTCCACCAACAAGTTTTTCCTTCCAAGGCTGGAAACATGGTTTTCCTGAATTTCTTGGGCCTTATAAATCCAATGGTGGTGGCCATTCCTCCAAAAAGTGCCTCCAAAATGTGTGCAGCGCCTAGGGCGCTACGCATTTGACCAAGTTGCTCACATAAAATTTCCTGAAGATAACAGGAAATGCCCAAAGAAAAAATTGAGTTCCGGGTCTTTAAAAATGGTTGAAATAGCTGATGCTAAAGGTTCCTAAGCATGGAGATTAGCCTCCACCAATAGGTTAAGCTTGTCCTTCTCCTTCTGATGAGTTGAGGCCTCAATTTTTGCCTGAGCCCTTTTGAGCTTGGCTCTAGCAATTTTGTTTCTCATGGAATAGTATTGGCCATTATTCTTTGAACCTCTGTATCTTTATTAGCTTTAGCTAACAGGTCCTCAAGATGATTGTTAGCCCTCTCAAGCCAATATTCTCGGTTCTCATTCATCATTATGCCAAATTTTTCATTTAAGGTGAGTTGGTTAGCAAGTTGAGCTTCTTTTTCTCTTTCAAGCTCCAAAGCTCATTTTAGGCCTCTAGTCCTAGGCCTCCTCTTGGGCATTTCTTCCTCCATGGGCTCACCATAGTCACCATAGGCTTCCTCAAGTTGGACTTTAATCTTTTCAACTTCCCTTTTAGCTTTGATGAGCTGAACTTCATAAGCTCATGCTTGGTCTCCATTTGCCTATTTTCTTGTTCATAATAAGATATGATGTATTTTTCTCTTTGTTGATTTACCTGCAATTCACCTATCAATGCTTCTTGCTCTTTGAAGATCATTTCTGGTGCTTTCCATTTCATCTTCCTCATCTAAGTCCACTAGGTCAAAATCTTGCTCGGTTTCATGGGGGTCTTCTTCCTGTTCTTGCATTTCTGTTTCAACCATTTTTTCCTTTCCTTTTTGTACCTGCTTTGCTGATGAAGAGAGCAAGGCCTATTGTAAATAGCAACAAGAAATGCTAAAAATAGAAGTGCTAAAAATAGCATTGCTATAAATAGTAGTTTGGGTACCAATGCTGGATTGAGCAATAGGGAATGAAAAATGGAAGTGCTAAAAATAGAATTGCTATTTTTAGCAGTTCAGGATGGATTCCAATTTTAGTCAGTCCCTGGACTAAAATAGGAAGTAAATTCGAATTTGAACTTAACAGTTATTTGAAAATAAATTAGTTAATTCACCATGAGTTAATTAGTTGTGAAAAATTAAACATGAAGTCTATGTGAGGACATGCAACAGTTTCTCTATTAATTGAGGAATTTATCCATCAATTAAAGAGATAAGGATGAGTTTTAATTTGATTTGTAATTAGTTGGCTCAGTTAACTTAGTCAAGTCCAGTTAGATTGATTTAAACAGTTTGTTAAAATTAATGTGAGTTCAGTTAGTTAATGCATGCTTGCATATAACTGTTGCACTTCATAGAATTGAATATTCTCTCATGAATAAATCATGCATATCAGTTCAGACAGAGACCCAGTTGAGATTAGAGGAGGGACAGTGTACTATCAGTTGGATGGATTTTTCCTATAAAGGAAACTCATCCATGGAGAAGGATTTATCTCCTTAAGGATTGTGCAGTTAGATCAGAGGTTAGTGAGTGTTTGAAGAGGCCAATTCACGGATGTGGTTGCACTGGACCCCAAGGAAAATTGCACAAAGAAATAGGAGGCTTGGAGGGCAGAGGAGAAGGTTTGAGAGAGGCCTTTGATTGTTTATGAGCAACAGATGGATTGCAGAGAGAGAAGGATAGCTTGTGAGCTGATTCCTTTTGTAATCTGGACTATATTTCCACTTGTATGATAATACAAAGATTGGGGTTTTAGGCGGAGGCTTTCCCCAGGTTATTTCTTCTATGTTATGTGTGATAGATTTCTCATTCTTAGTTATATGTGTTCTCATTGATCTTGCTCAATTCGATTAAGCTTCCACAAAGTTTGTTGTAGAAGTAGATATTGTATTTTGCTTTAGTCTATTGCATAATCTATTGATCTACAGTGGGAATTTCTACATGGTATTGGAGCAAAGGTGATCAAAGCGGAGAACAATATACTAGAGGAGATTTCGAAGTTTTGAGTTTTGGGCCGTGAGTTTTCAGAGCAGATATAAAAAAAATTGTGCAAAATTTTTAGAAACAAATAGAAAATATTGATTCCTTGAGGAAAAATACCTAAATTTAAAAAAAAAAATCAGCTGAATCAGAGTTTGGATGAGGGAGATATCGCTAATTTAAAATCAGCTCTTTTTCTAGGAAATTTCATGACGACGGAAAAGATGAAACAGATTGGTGTGCTAGCCAAGAACCTGTATGCACTTGAGGTATAAGATGCATGCAAAGCCTTGAGGAGAAAGGCAAAGGTTATATACTTGGTGGTTGAGAGGGAGAGTAAATTACCTCTCAACATGCAGCACCAGAAGAAGTCTTAGACAATTGTGGAGAAGCCACAGTTGGTGAAGCAACTTCAGGAGGTTGTGGAGTAGCCACAACTAGAGAAGCTGAGAGGAGATCATGTGGAGGCATCCATTCATCCAGAGGCCTCCAGTAGGGGGAAATTTTGAGCCAAGTGGGCAGAGGGATCACATGCATCCATACCTCCAGGTCAAAGGTGGGGCGATGTGGACAGTCCTAAGATGGATGGAATAGGGGCAAGATCATTGAGGTACCCAACCTCTTTGATTCGAATTTGCTATAGGAGCCCCGATGAGGAGTAGCAATACTAGCTTATCGGGTAGAGACATATGCATATGGAGTGATAGAGAGAGCTACAGTGCAGGAGTCCCAGGACTATGTAGAGCTAGCAAGCTGCAGTAATGCAAGAGGCACAGGAGTGTTGCACTAGTGCAGGATGGCATGGAGAGGTTTGCAACGGTGCGAGATGCATGGAGTGTTGCAGCAGCTCAGAGCTTAGAGAGGGAGCACTTGTCAGTGGTAGAGAAAGCTTCAGCATCAGAGTATGTTTCTAGCCCAACAGAGAGGTCAGTTGGGAGCTTTTTTGTTTCTGGAGTTGCTGGAGCATCTACACTTGGAAGAAGTGTTGCATGCAGAACATTCCAAAGGTTTAGGATCGGGTTCGAGTTGAAGCCTTTCTTGTTGAGAGGGAGTGTTGAAAATAGCAACAAGAAATGCTAAAAATAGAAGTGCTAAAAATAGGACTGCTATAAATAACAATTTGGGTACCAGTGCTGGATTGAGCAACAGGGAATGAAAAATGGAAGTGCTAAGAATAGAATTGTTATTTTTAGAAGTTCAGGATGGATTCCAATTTTAGTCAGTCCCTATACTAAAATAGGAAGTAAAATTCGAATTTGAACTTAACAGCTGTTTGAAAATAAATTAATTAATTCACCATGAGTGTTGGCTTATATGGGCCTGACCCAGGTTTGGAAGAGTTATTTAGCCAAACAAATCCCGCAGCTACCGGCCCTTTCGGCGACAGCCTGTGGAGCACGGACTGAGGTCTCACCTGAGGTAGCAGGGGAGGGTGCTGGAACCAGGTTTTCACACCCTTGGGATGTCTTGATGTCGTCTGGAGGTTTCGCGCACCGTCCCGTGGCTTCGCGCCACTCTGCTTCACGCAGATCTAGACCCAAAATACTCCTCAATACTTATTAATGTGCTGTTTAGAGATTCAATCAACTGTTTATGGTCTTTAAGCAAAAATTTAGTAGAATTAACCAGTTCGTGCACTTATAATAGATACAGATTCACATATATTCATAACATGAGAATACGCGCATAGATCAAAAAATTATATTAACCATACATTAACCAGATCTGTGATAATTCAGATTTAACACAGAATTTAAAAATCAACTTAGCTTTATTCACTTTCTTCACCAATACATCTAGATCCGTCCTGCGCACTCAGCTACAGGTGTTCGTGCACACAGCTGTGGACTCTTCCAGGCCTCTGCGCACACAGCTACAGAGCCTCTAGCTACTACCCAAAACCTTGACTTGGACTTACAGACACTTCAAGAATTTTCTTCTCAAAAACCCATTACATAACAGATCCAAGATTACATACCAAAAGCTAGCTTCTACCCATAGAGCCTCGCTCTATTTAGACCTTCCTATGGTCTATGGACCAACTTACTTCCTATTATTCTATATTATTTCTTGGGCAGGCAACCCTTTGACTTGACCTTTTACCTTTCACGCTCCACACATTCCGCGGAGCCTTTATCCTATCTCTACCCAAAATTTCGGGCTTTGTGCCCCATAACCGTTACGTGGGGCTTCTACTACCCAAAATTCCCCCAACACAATCATCAAGACTCATCCCAAGTCACTCAGCTGGTGCGGCAATCTTTACGCGGAGGTCGGTTAGCAGCCTCTGTGCTTCACTTGTACTGGCATCAAACTCTTTCGTCATTCGTTATATCAGTTCCACGCGTGTCGTCGAAACATCAGTCTTTGTCTCTGCTCGCTCCATGGTGGCATATTCTATCTGCATGTGTGCTACCTTGCGCTCTATGGTGGTCGAGACCGCAAATGCCTCATCCAGCCATGACTAGAGACAGGCTTTAATCACCGCTTCCTTCTGTCTGGTGACAACAGTTTGGATTTTCAGGTCTTGGGCCTCCCTTATCTTAGCCAAGCACTACGTAATAGCAATGGTCTTCGCGGTTCCTTTGATCATATCATAGGCTTGCTGGAGGTCCCTGGCCTTGGTTTCCAGTCGTTGAAGTGTTGGATGCTCCTAGAGGGAGGTGAGCATGATAATCGACTGGGTTAATAGGTCAGTACATTCCTTCATTGAACGTGTGAGCATCTCACGCTCAAAGGTAATGATGTTTCTGCGATGCTCGGTGATCTCTGGGGGTATCGACAGCTAAACCTGCAGTTTTAAGTCCACGATCTGTAAACTAAGCTCCGGCTAGGTCTGCGCGGCCTCCTCCTTTGTTTGATGGAACCCAGTAGCCAATTTGTGGATTTGTGTCTCAATAGGTAGCTTAGCCCCAATCTCCAGCTTAGGGGCACTCGAGCAGGCTTCCACTACTAGCTGCTCCACCTGTTGCTTCTATGTGACTGCTTCATCCCATTGGAGGTGCGGCTATTCTATATTAATTTTTGTTCCCGAAGTGCTTGTTCGGTGTGGCCTTCCCTAGTGCGGAGCTCCATTATGGCACTGTCCTGGAGCTGTTGCAAACTTTCTCGTGGTAGGGTAGCCACCTTTAGTCCTAGCCCTATAAGCCGTCCTAGCACAACTCGGTCCTCTGTATTTGTGGTGATCAATGCTCCTGCTGGAATCGCGATGGTATGAGCCATTTGGGCCTTCAGCAATGGCTCAGTGGCTGTCATACCAGGAACCCCCTGAATAGCGCTGGTGCTCATTAGTGTGATCTATATCCCAAGTTCCTGTAGCTGTGTATGGAGCTCCCCCAACACAATCTGCTACTCCAACATGGCCTCGTTGATGGCATCCCAAGCAGCATCACGAACGGTGTCCCCTATGTCATCTAGGTCACCCTCGGTTAAGGTGGTCACTTCGCTGTCCGATTTAGACACCTTCGCCTTCTTTCATGGCTTTGTCCATTCTATTTGCACTGGTTGTTTCAAAGGTGCACCCGTGGCATTTGATGATGGTTCTTCCACGACCGTCTTAGTGGGTGCCTTCTGACTGCTTTTGTCCTTTGTCGATGTAGACCCTCCTAGTGGTGGCTTTCCTATTGCCATCTGTGCCACCTCCTAAGCTACCCGAACCTTTGCAGCATGCTGTTCATTCCACTTTTGTTGTGCAGCGCACTTAGCTTCCTCCTTTTGCCCTCTAGATAGTGGCCGGGTATCCAAAACCGCGTCAATAGCTTCATCAATGGCAACAAAAGGGAGTGAGGTCCATATGTGGTCAGGGTCCTTACGTGCCCTAATGTAGACAAAGTGCATGCTCGCTTTAAACTCGACAATATGCTTCACACTTTCATAGATTTCGTTGGATAGGCGGGGTTTCTCGTTAATCCATTGGCACATACTCGTGTCCATCAGTATCCAAAAGATCTTGATGCTCTTGATTCGTCCAACATCCCTTGTCGCCTAAAGGGAAGCGTATTTGGCAGCTTCTGGTCAGTCCTGGTCCAAAACAGGAAACTGGCTGTCTTCAAGTAAGTCAGTGGTAACCAACATAATGGATCACAGCAGCCACGTGTAATGGAAGGTCTTGCCCTCCTCCTGGACCTCTCGGCAGTTGGTCAGGAACTCTTCACAAAGGAACTGTGACCAATTGAACCGTTCTCCATTTGCGCATTCCTCAGCGAGCACAATGACTACTACCGAGACCTCAGTGCCATGACATTTCTACATCACTTTCCCTGCCAGCAACTAGGTGGCGACGTAGACTGCACTATCTAAAATGTTATCAATGACATATCCTCGCTACCCCTTCTCGAGCTTATACTTATTTTTCAGGTTATCTATCATCGTTACATCGCCACTTCTATCAACAGTTTCCCCGGGGTCTCTTCCCTCACAGGGAAGCTGTGAGATCCGATGAACAAGTTCAGCTATGATGTGGATGGTTTTGCCGATCCATAGTATGTCCTCATGGACCAAACATAGCAACTGCCTTATGACCAACATTGTGATAGGGGGCCAGAGAAAGTGGGGAATGGACAAGAGATAGAGCAACCTGGATTTTTCCACCTTTCACAGCCACTCCTTTGGCTGTAGTGTTGTAACTGTCCCTTCTGCACTTTGCTCCATCAGTGTGCCAGTCGCCAAATGGGGAAATTTTGTTGTATCTGCCAGGTCCCAGTCTTCAAATTTCATTGTCACAATACGGCCAACCACCGAGCTTTCCACTAGGACTCCTTTTGGAAGAGACGGGGTGATGAGTATAGTGTTGACTTCATCCAGATTGGTAGGTACCTTCACCTTCCCCTTGCTTGGGGCCACATACTTGGGTCGTCGTACTAGCTGGATGGGATCCTCTTCAAGGTTTACTTCTTCAACATATGTTGGAGAACCCTCTTCCTCCTCATCGCTTTCAATTGTGATGCCTTTACCCTTTTCCTCCATTGTGAGCTTGCTAAAGTGCAGGTGTCATGGCAACCTCCTTACTGGTTATGGAATCTGGGGGTCCTTCCTAGTCAGTGGCGTCTGGGGTGATTTAGGGAGTTCGACTGTCTGTGGCGTGGCTTTTTGCAGACTATCTGCGGTAGGGTTTGTCGACCTGAGGATTGCTTCCCAATAATGTTTTGGCAATGCCTGAAACCATGGACTTTCTTCTAGTTGCTTGTCACTCATCTTGCGCTCGGCTTGGACCCAGGGCATCTTTTTTGTGGAATGGTAAAGCGGGGTTGTGTGACCCTTACTATGTTTATATATGATTTCAAATTTAAAATCAGTCGTTCGCCCTTGTTGTGGCTCATAAATGTGACTTTGGCAATTAATCTTCTGCCTTAATTGCCCACCGCCCACTCCAATGTGCCTTAAATGGGTCATCATATCATGAATAGTACCTGCAACGGTCACTTTCTATCCTTTCCCTACGGCAGCAGATACCTATGTATGCAAGTGCGTTTTCCGTACGTGCGCTGCGGCCATGTCGCGCAGCATCTCAGCAGCTTGTTTTATAGTCTCGCACCCTCTTTCAACTGCATGGGGCACTGGGACTGGGCCTCCTATGGATAATCAGGTGGGCACACCCATCATGCAGGTCTTCCGTTTCTCAACTAGCCTGGGCTGCGGGCACCCTTCGCTTTCCCTTGATTCTAATAGCGGATTGCGGTTTATGTGTCCTGGTACTCCAAGATGCAATCACAACCATGCTAGTGGGGTCGCGGCTTGGCGTAATAGTGTAGGAGAGGCAGCCATGTCCAATCCCTTCATTAGGTCCTTTGCGTTGCCCGTGTGGGTGACTTCTAATTGTAACTTATAAATTTCTTCATCCAGCCTCACACTTTGTTCTCGAAGTCTAGCTCCCATTTCTTCTAACTTACAAAGTTGTATTTTTCCATGCCAAACAACTGCACAGAGCTATTGAATCCTTTCACGGATGTTGTTATAGGTAGGATGGACTGTAGAGGTACTGGTTATGGAGAGAGTTCCCTGCCCAGCCCCGTGAGCCCTCATTCCGCGCAGCTTCGATTGGGTTGATGGTCATGCAATGTGTACCCGTACCCTTCATTGTTGATGGATGACCGCTCTGTACCAATGTGGCTGCCACACACGTCCTCTAATCCATACCTGGAACAGCCTCCTGCATCTCAGCGTCTACGCCCTCCATCTGGGTGTGCGCGGTGCATCTTCCGATGCACCAGGCTGCTACTGTGCTACGATTAAGGTGCCAAGCTTGATGAGTTTCCCCTCATTTGTTGCGTTGTTCTCCACTGACCAATGATCAAAGCATCATATTACAATTAAGTTTTGTAACTTCCTACAATCAGTTCTACCATCGCTCAGTCTCCTCTCTGAATCTATTGTGCAAGTGCTATCGCACTCCCATGAGATTCTTCCATCATCTGTGGGATGCACCCGATCCTAGTCTTGTGCTATTATTTGATAGATGCAATCAAGTTCATCGTCACTCTCCTTGTCGCACACTGGTTTGGTGTAGTGCTCTCCTTTTGTTGGGTCTAATGGAACTACTACCCGTAGTGACTTCTTTTCGAACGTCATTTTCCATCTCTTTAAATTAATGATCCCATTCATGTTCGTGGCCCAATCGATTCCGAGCAATGCAGGGTAAGGATTACTGTCATCAACAATTTATATTACCTAAAAATCGGTCTATGTACTTACGCCTTCGATGTCCATGGTCACCCCTTGCAGTCAGCCCATTGGTAAGATCTTTTGTTGGTTGGCCATACTTAGTTGAATCAAGGACCATTACAGTGCAGGTTTGCCCATGCGTTCCCATGTTTGCTTAGGCAACATGTTCGCATCTGAGCCTAAGTCCAGGATGACCTGATCCATCTCATATTCAGTGATTTTCACTATCATTCTCATTTCTCGTCCGATGCGCAAAGCATATCTTCCTATTTTCCGAACTACGCGCGGCTCGCCCGATCCGGCGCACCTAGTGATAAGCTCTTGTAGTCCTTTAACGGCTTTACTATCATGCAACAACTTCATGCAGGTTTCAAGAAAGGTAGTAATCATGGAGGGGTCCAATCTTGGCTCCGTTTGGTCCCTCCTACCTAGAGTAGAGACCTTTGTGAAGCTCTTTTGAGCTTCCCTAGGCATCGGAATCCCTTGTTCCAACTCAGAGTCAGGTTCCTTTGTAGGTGTCTCGCGCCTCTTCCCATCTTCTGTAAGCTCTTTTCGTGTATCACCTCCTGTGGTTGCACCACTCCTCAATACCATATTTATACTAGGGTCCACTTCATGTGGTTCCGATCGCATCATCTGGACATTTTGAGTTGGTGTAGGTTGTAACACTCCCTTCTCACGTATCTAGGCAATTAACGTTGGACAATCTACCATTTCATGATCAAACTACTCAGAATATGGGTAAGAGATCCAGGTCAGGTTAGTGCAGTCGCGAGCGCAGTGTCCTGGCCCTCCACAGTTATAGCAAATTAGCTATCCACGGCCCCGCCCAGGCCCCATTCCTCTTACTCAACCACGTCCTTGAAATCCTCCTCACGCTTCAGTCTTCACTCGGTAAGCTGGGGTTCTTTCCATCATTAAGTCATAACTTCAACATGTCCACTCATCGTGAACCACTGATCGATAAAAGTTTCAATACAGCTGATGCGGGGTTTGGGTATACTTCTGTAATAGGTGACAGTTATCTGTTGTGTGTTTTCCACCCACTTGACAAATTGCACACCAAAGCGCAAGTGTGGCACTCGGTCCTACTTGTACCTCCATTTTTAATGGCATTGTCCCCCCCCCGCCAGATAGTTTGCGAAGACGGGGTAGTGGTCCTTATCATGCCCTTGACTCTTGCATTTAATACAACCTACCTCCACACATGCCTCCGATCGAGGCACCCTTTCTTACTTCAAGCTTTGCATTTCTAAACTCAAGTTTTGTAGTTGCCCGTGGATTTGCTGAAATCCCAACCCTAGATCCAGTATTGGGGTTTTGTGCAACCTCATTGCTGTCTCCAGCGCTTCAGCTTGGGTTGAGATCTTTTGTTGTGACAGAGCCATCCTTAGATGTGGTGTCAATGATGCCACAAACCACACGCAGTGCTGCGCATCCATCAATGTCATGTTAGCCTCGCAAATAGTGATTTTTAACCTCTAGTCCAGATCCCACGGAGTTTCACCAGGCAACATTACGATCTCTTTGAACCTAATAACTAACTATGTTTCTGATTTTGGTCGGCCAAACTCTTTGTTTAGCGCCTCCTAGATTGTTGTTATTCCCTCGTTCGGATGATCAGTTGAGTATTTTATGTACCACGTCAACGCGCGGTCCTGCAGTGCACTAACTAGGGTAGCCTTTTTTATGTTTTCATCTGTTATGCCTTGAGCATCCCACACAGACTTTATCACAAACTAGAACTAGCCTAGTTCCTCATTTCCTACACCCTTAAATATCGGCAGCTTTACTGCACTCGCCATCCCAACTTTTGGTGGTGGTGGGGTTAGAGATGGGGTTGGTGTTGGTGTCGACGAATTTGATGTAGGTGAAGTGGGTGGTGGCATGGACGGAGGTGGTATCAGTGGGAAGCACTCCTTGATCAACCGGATTGCACTTCTTGGTGAGAACCTCGCAAGCTCCTCCTCGCTTTCCCGTGAAATAGAAATCAGATGACTGTTCTCCGCCCCTCCCGTTCTGCAGTAACCTCTTCCGCTCCGCATTATTCCAAACATCATTAAACACACATAATCTGTTTTTCACACAACAACATCTTAATCCAAGTATTCAATGATTTGATATACTTAACCCATGGTCCTTGGAGAAATCGCCTTTCTCCTTCACTATAACCCAAAGTTGTATCTATCGCAAACTCAGTGATAAATTATCCTATTACCCGATTGTTGTGGGGAAAAGTATCCGACTCGGAATGACCCTATCCCTACTCTAAGGGTGATAGTTCCTTAGCAACAACTGAAAGTAAAGCTTTGATATTTTTCCTTTATGAAAGTACAGAGAAGGAAGAAAAGATTGACCAACCGATGTCTTTCGCTTTTGTCGATCCTGTCTTCTCTCTTTGCCTCTTGTTCCCAGCTCCTTGCTCCCTTTGCCGGCCCAGCTACACAAAGATCCTGCAAAAACAAGAGAGGGAAACTACAAGAAACATGTACTCATAACTGATGCATGGATTAGGATGGATCAAATATACAGATAAAAACAATACATCATTGCAATACAAGTATATAGGAGAACATCAAAGCTTTATTGATAGAAGAAAAAGGTTCTGAGAAGGTTACAACCATAAATGGCTCCAATCCAGCAGCACCTCCCCAGCAGCAAGAAATCTCCTCTTCTCCTCTATAAAAGCAATCACCCAATAGCTCTAACTGTAAACCAACAGCACTTCCTTGCTTTGCACAAAATTCCAGCCTCCCTAGACCTCATAGAAGAGCTCTATATATAGGGTAGAAGGAGAAAGGATGAGTCAGCTTGAGACTGACATAAAGCTGCCTTGTGTCCTCTCCCTCTTCAGTTAAACTTCAGTTCTTGAGTCCACTTGGAGATCCTTGCTTCCACATGGAGATCAAGTACCTCTTACTCATCACAGGGCGAATTCCTTGAACCAAGTGTCAGTTTGGAAGCTTCCTGGGCAATTGACACCTTGCAGAATGACTGTGCCACTTGGCCAATCTCGCCCAGCGCAGGTAGCCTTCATTAGAGTTGACTTTCAGCGCAGGTACAAGGAGGAGCAGTTGACATTTAGCGCAGATGCTCAGTGGAGCAGCTGACATGGTCCAAAAATAGCCTTTTTTTAAGTGTTTTCAGGTGGAGAACTGATAGGAAGTGCTGTGGTTTGCTGACCTTGTTCCTCTAGGGGTAAGAACAACATGTTTAGGGACTGAGGATCCCTGTAATTATTGACATTTCATGCTCCATGCTGCGAGGCACAAAAATGTCTATAACAGTTGCCCCCTAAAGTATGAGGCCGTTTATCGGGTGAAATGCTTTATCCAGAGGGTCCGAAGTTCATTCAAGTGCTGAGAGGTGCCCTGTAATACAATACAATACAATACATTATTTTTCATTCTGTTTTCATGATCTAGCTGAGGCGGGCATTCCCATGCTCAGCTTTATAAATACATTTTGGTACATAGAACAGACGATCGTCTGATGGTAGACTGATAATTCTCTGCTGAAATTATCATCCTTTGAGTAGGATGATCATCTGCTGCAATGATGTACATGACAAATGCTTTTATATTTCCTGAATATGTATCGCAGCCCGGATGGATGAAACTAGATCCGGGGTCTTCAAACTCGTTCGATCTTCACTCTAAGCACAAGTCGATCCATGTGAGAATTTCGCTGAAGTCGAACATGGAAAGACATCGCTTGATTACCGGTCAATGATGAAAACCGTTAACAAGCGCGAGAGGAATCACCGATAATGATAATGGCCCTCAAGGTACTGCAGTACAATTCACGTGGCGTGAATAAAGGACTTGGCGTCGAATGCCACGCAAAATCTTCTGGTCGAAGGTCATTGATGTATACCTGTCGCCGGAAGTGAGAAACTTGCCATTGAGGCATGCAAGCTTCAAAGTACTGATGGGGTTGTTCCTAGATCAACTTCTTGGATAATGAGCTGAAGTCGACAAGAAGCGATCCGTCAAAGGAGGGCCTTAATGAATCCCACATCAATGACACGGAACGGAGCTAATGATTTTAGTGGAGGTGAAAACAAACTGTGACATATGATTCAGGGTGGCGATCATGAATGGATGAAGGATAATGTATGGCAGTGGATGGGACACGGTTGACACTTTCAGAATGACCTCTCTTGAACATATAACGACACTGATGCGATGGATCGGTAGCATTACCCCAAAATGTGGATGGTTTGGCGAAGACCATGGTGAAGAGACCGGTGAATGAAACAACCCAACCCGATGTGGTACGGAAGAAAAGTGTCATGTTCAAGAGCGACTTGCTACCATTAAGCTTTGATGTTCTCCCAATTTTTCCCCAGTCATTTCTGACCAGTACCTCTTTATTTTTGTCAAGCTTGAGGAGGATAACATATGCTTGTTCTATAACCTGCCCTTCGGGCAAGCCCATCGCTATGATTTAACGAGCTTAGCGATAGGGAAACTTGTTCTCGTCTAAAGACAAGTTTGTCGCTATTTAATCATTTTAACGAGTCTAACGACAAGGAAAACTCGGTCCTTTTCATTTTTAGAGAGTCTGAAAAGGTACAGAAAGTTAACTCCATAATTCATTTTTCGTCATCTAATCCCTTAAGTCCGAAAAAGTATAAAACAATACAGAAGGGATGAATTTTCGATTGCTTTAACGAGCCGAACAAAACAAGCGCTCGATCTTTTTGTGCAATAATCCCTCAGGTCCAAAAAGATTAAAATCTAGAGGAGGGATAGCTCTTCCGGTCGCTTTAACGAGCTGGAAGGCCAAAACTCGGCAAACTTTTCATATTTTACGAGTCAGTGAAAAGAGCTCAAAGAAGACTCGTCTTTTGAGGAACGAGTGATAAACAGGGATAGCAGCAGATTCCAGGTACAAGTTGGAATTTTCCAATCACGGCAGTGTCACAAGGATGGCTAGGTGAAATCACTCTTCGCAGCTGTTTCTCAAAAGAGGTAAACACACAAATGGAGGTGAATGATCGGCCAAATGAAAAGTGGAGGTGACGGTGCACAAACACGACCAAGGCTTTTATGGCTGATGAATTTACGATCTCAAAAGGTTATTTACCGGTTCATTTTTTCTGAATGAGCTTGAACTCTAGGGGAAGATTGCTCACAACTTATGTTTATTTTTTAACGAGCATGAACTATGCGCTAAAACTGCTCGGATCTTGCGTTTATTTTTTAACGAGCATGAACTATGTGCTAAAAACTGCTCGATTCATGGTCAAATTTGATTTTTTACTTTTACTAGCTTTTCTCTTTTTAAATGTAGTACTTCACCTTCAATTGCTACAACAAACTTTGTTAGAAATGGACAATATTTGCATGAAAATGAGATTATAACCCTAATATTTAACTTTAAACTGTGTAAAAAGTCATAAAAAGGTGTTTTTACCTCTCATTTACCATTTCATTTGCATTTTGCTTGTTGGAGCTCTGGAGGTGCCTCTTCTTCCTGGATTTTCACCAGCTGATTCCGAGAGATTCTGTGGACGATTTTCGACGCCGTTTGGACCAGGTAGGAGCTAAACCTTAGCCCTTCACTTTCATGGTTTCCTTTTTCAGTTTCATGCACATTTTTCAGGGTTTCTGAGCCTCAGGGGTTTCATCAAGGCGCCCTGGCATCATCGCAGGTTCTCCTTTCGAAACCTGCGCTGCATGTCAGGTTGTCTTAAGGCAGACTGCGCCTCAGCGCAAGGGAGAGACTCTCTTCCTGCGCTGGGCCTAGAAAAACTGATCCTGCATGTGATTTTCGATGATTTTTCGCCAGTTTTTCATCAAAATTAGGAACTTACTCCTTCTCTTGTTTGCTTGCAGGGAACTTTGAACAAAATGTCCCTTACATGGCGAGAACGAGAACATGAAGCAGAGGACATGGTTGCACTCCATGACCCGGTCACGGTGAACGTGCTTCGGAACTGTGGCCTACTGAAGTTCTTCCGTATCTCTAGCATGAGAGCACAGATTTCTTTACTGCAGTATATGCTTGATGCTTGGGATCCTGTTAACCAAGTATTCCAGATTAGGGGGAAAACCATCCCCTTGACCATAGAGGACATGTACTTCTTGACTGGGTTGTCAAGGCGGGGTGCCCCCATTTCTTTGTCAGGTACGGCTCGAGGGACTAATTCCACCAGAGACTATATCCGTCAGTATTGCCGGGAAGGTTCACAGCCGAGCAGAGACGGCAAGATCAATATCCGTGACATCACTGACAGGTCTCTTAGGTCCATTCTGTTTACCATTGGTAGGACGGCCGGTAGTGCAGCTTTACATGTTGCCAACAGATCTTACATGCAGCACGCCTTGGAGTGTCTCCAACCGAAAGTGTTTAACTGGTGTGATGCAGTACTTGTTCAGATGAAAAGTCAATTGACCAAGGTAAAGGACGGGAGGCTGAAGAACTTTGGATTTGGTTCTATTCTGACAGCCTTTGCCTTGGAGAAAATCCCATTGATGCAGCCTCAGTACATCATACTTGACTTGCCTTCTCCGACCGAGCCACGCATGCAGAGGTGGGTTGACCACATGTCCTGACATGCTGGTCAATCTCAGATTACTTTCACTGAGGCCTTCTTTAGGTGGTTCGAGCGTCAGGAGATGGTGTTTTCTGAGTATCCATATGTGGGTATGGACTACCGAGGTGATCCGGATTTGGTGCTACCGGATGGCGAGCAATGGGGTGCTATTGGTAAAATCTCTGACCATATCACTGTTTATTGTTTTTACTCATGATGTTACTGTGCAAAACTAATAAACTCTTGGGTGCATGCAGATGTTGGTCCTGTTCGTCCAGCAGCCCGTCCACGATCGCCAGCTGCTGCCCCAGCAGCAGAGCCTGCTAGGAGAGTTGTTATTCGCGACCTTGGTGATACTGAGACACTTACAGCTGTGCAGGAGCAGGTTGAGAGCCTTACTCGTGGTCTTCCGGATGTACAGATTGACGAGTTACCTTTACAGTTGCAGCGGCACACTATTGGCGTGCCTAGACGATGGACTCGTCTCTTGCGCATGATTGCACAGACCGTGACATACTATCATGAGCACCACTAGGCTGGGGTGCCCCCTAGCATCTTTTTGAGTTCTAGGTCATACGACCAATTTTGTTTTGATTACAGCACATCATCTACAAACTATAAACAGCTTTATATATTTTGATTTTCGGGGTTTATTCTGGTTTATTTGTGATCCACTTATATAGCACCGATGCATCTCTTTTTATATATGTCGTAAATGTCTATCTAATACATAGTTTGCTAATGAATCTGTTAATGTGTTCAAGTTTCTGGAAATATGTTGGTATTGAATTGAATCAAACTCTCTTTCCAAAATCTTAACCCTTAGAAACATTCGATAAATAGCTGGATTGCGGACTGAATATATACCAGTGAGTTGTAGTATCACAAGCTGTGAGTCTAGCCTAACAATTAGTCGGCGTATACCATGAGCGATGGTATCAGAGAGGAGTTCAATCAACGCGCTATACTCAGCGATGTTGTTCGTTGACTGCCCAATACACACACCTCTGAAACTCACTAACTCGCCGCTTGGATAAAAAATGGCCCAGGCTACGGAGGACAAATTCCGCGTACTACGACTCGCTCCGTCGGCATATCCTACATATGTCTCAGAAAAATTCGACATCTGCAACAAACGAGAAGGGTGGATTACTAAACCGAAACAAACACTTTAGCGAAAACAAAATACAACAAAAGCACTTAGGTTACTATTCAGGCATAGTAACGCTTGAGGTACAACCCGTTGCGGGGTTGCGCCAGTGGTATCCCGTCATAATCCATTAACTCGTAGGCTCCTTTTGCTAACACCCTTTTAACAATATAGGGACCCATCCATAAGGACTTAAATTTTCCTGCTCCTAATTGGTCGGATTCTTGGTCGTAAAGCAAAACCAAGTCACCCTCAGAGAAGATACGAGGTTTGACATTCTTGTCAAACTGTGCCTTGACTCGTTTCTTATGGGCTTCGTTCGCCAAAGCGGCGTCATGACGGTTTTCATCCAACTGGATCAATTCCAAGAAACGAGCCTCTTCTTCTGAGGTTCCGGGGAGGAGGTCAATTGCGAGTTTAAGAGACGAAATTTCGCACTGGATCGGTAAGACTGCCTCCAGGCCATACACCAATTGGAATGGTGTGAACCCAGTGGCGTTCTTTACCGAGGTTCGGTAAGCCCATAATGCTGAGTACAGGAGTAGGTGCCATCTTCTTTTGTGAACCCCGATCATCCTTTGCAACATACGCTTCAGGACCTTGTTGATTGCCTCAACTTGTCCGTTGGCTTGTGGATAATATGGGGTAGAGCTGTCGTGAGATAGCCCTAGTTTGGCAGCTAATTCAACCATCATGTGATTGCGAAAATGCGATCCATGATCTGTCACTATAGCCTGCGGAATGCCGAACCTGGCGACTACATGATTAAAAAAGAAAAGGGCAGCTGTTTCACCAGTGTTATCCAATGTAGGCATCGCCTCGGCCCATTTGGTAAAATAGTCAACAGCGACTATAATATACCCATGCCCCCCGGTCGAGGTGGGGTTACATTGCATAAAATCGATGCCCCACTTGGCGAAAGGCCCAACAGCAACTATAGGTTGCAAAGGTGCAGGCGGTCTCCTGGTTTTGCTATCAAAGATCTGACACGCATGGCAACTTCTGACAGCTATTATGCAATCTTTAAACATAGTTGGCCAGAAATATCCTGCTCGTAAGATTCTTTGTGCTGTTGCATATCCAGATTGATGCCCCCCGCACGCGCCTGAATGACAATCATTCAGGGCTTTCTCGGCCTCCTCATGGGTAAGGCACCTCCTCAGAACCGTATCGACACCACGACGGTAAAGTGTATCACCGACGATCATGTAGTCTTTAGATTGGTATCGTATACGCTTCTGCTCCGAGTGTGAGGTATTAGGCCTAAATTTTTGGGTTTGGAGATAAACAATGATGTCTCCATACCACTCATCGCTTACTGATATCAGAAACAAATTTTCATCCACGATTGACTCTTCTGATGTTTCATCGTTGGACGACGATGGGAGATCGCATAATAATTCCGCGAAAACTAGAGCTTTCTTCGATTTGGATTTTACAAAATCCAAATCAAACTCTTGAAGGATTGCTATCCATTTAGAATATTTGCCCCCAAGCAACTGTCGCGACAGTATATACGTCATGGGGTTGCAATCTGACAGAATGGTAGTTTTCCTAAAGAGGACATAATGTCGAAACCTTTGAATCGCTTGAATAGCAACAAGCGCTAGTTTTTCAACATAGGAATATTTACTTTCTGTGTCATTTAAGTTTTTACTTAAATAATAAATAGGATGTTCAATTCCATCGGCTTCTTGCACTAAGACCATCGCAATGGTCGTATCTGCTGCAGCTAGATACAGGTTAAAATCTCTTTGATAGTCCGGGGCGTACATTAATGACGCTCTTACTAGGGAATCTTTCAGAGCGTCAAAGGAAGCTTGCGCAACCTGGTCCCAGACAAAAGGTACATCTTTTTTCAAAAGACGAGTATAACCTTTGGCAAGTTCTGCGTAATTTGGAATGAACCTCCTCAGAAAGTTTGCTTTCCCTTGGAGTTTCTGAATCTGAAGCAAATTTGAAGGTGGAGGCAAATTCATGATTGCCTGAACCTTACAGGGGTCGAGACGAATCCCATCCTTAGAGACTACAAAGCCAAGTAAACGACCAGAACCGACGCAAAACACACACTTGTGCGGATTGAGTCTTATCTTGTAGTGTTGGCAACGTAGAAATATTGCTCTCAAATGCCGTGGATGATCAGTCCGCTTCTGCGAATGAGCCGGAAGATCGTCGAGGTAAGGTTGAACGATGTTCTTGATGTCATGGAAGGCATAATTCATTGCCCTCTGAAACGTCGCCCCTGCGTTCTTTAAACCAAAGGGTAATTTTCGATAAGCGAATGTGCCCCACGGACAAATAAATGCAGTCTTAGACTGGTCCTGTGGGCGGATATTTATTTGATTATACCCGGAAAATCCATCCATAAAGGAAAAGATTTCACATCCGGCGCATTCATCAATTATCTGGTCGATGAAGGGTGTAGGGTAGTTGTCCTTTGGACAAGCTTGGTTTACATCCCTATAGTCGACGCACACTCTTATCGTCCCTTGTTTTTTCATAACAGGGACAATATTCGATACCCAATCGGTTAGAGGAACTGGGTAGATGAATCCAGCATGGAGAAGTTTTTCAACTTCTGCCTTAATGGCAGCGGCTTTCTTGGGGTGCACCTGCCGAAGCCGTTGTCTTACTGGTTTGACATCAGGATACATTTTAATCTCATGTTCAACTATGCTCGAGTCAATGCCTGGCATTTCATCATATGACCATGCAAAGACATCTCTAAATTCGCGAAAGAGAGCACCATATATTTCCAGTTCTGAAGGGGAACAACTTTTGCCGACATGAATATTCTCTACAACATCAGGTTTTGTCGAGATGTTTATGGCTACGGTCTCTTCAATATTGGATAGGTTTCGCTCTGAATCCACCGTATTTACAGTATTTGTTAGGAATTCAAACACTGAAGGATGATATAGGTCGTGTTGAGTTTCTTCTTCACACTCTGGAAGAAGGGAACGATGGTGGTGATCATTCCATGGTGCCCCCTCAATCATCATTGATTGTAAGATTCCTTCGTCAGTCCCATGAACTTTTGACCATGGATCTAATGGGGTACCATATTCTCCAGACCTATCTACCCAAACGCTTGACGAGCGTTGATTTGGGGTCGCCTCCCATGCCTGAAACATTGATTGCTACAATATTTCTATAGGGCTAGGTGGCAAAACCACTTGATAATCCATGGCGACTTTGTCTTCTGCGATTTTCGATGAAGAAACCATGTTGCATGTTGCTACAAACGGGACATTCCCTACATGGGGAGGAGGCGACAAAGCGAAAGTTCCCATCATCGTGGGGTCTTTCAATAGGCCTACTCCGATATCTTGAATCGAATGGTCGCACCCATGGATCATGGGAATGCTTCCTGTAACTTGTGAACCATTAGGGAGGAAATTCTGTTGGTCGACGATCGTAATCCCTCCTTCAAACGGGAATGCGATCTTCCTAAAATAAGTCAACACTACAGCTGCCATGGCATATATCCATGGTCTTCCCAGTAGGATGTTATAGTCAAGATTGCCATCAACGACTTCAACATCAATTTCCACTGTTTTTCCTCCTAGTTCAACCTTAAAGTTATTTAGGATACCGTACGGAGTGTACGTCCTACCGTCAAATGCTTTCAATGTCGTCGAAGATCGCGACAAGGTTGGAGATCCAAGAGTTTTCCAGCAACTCATCGACATGATACATGTCGATGCTCCTTCATCAATAATCGTTCTATGAACAGTTTTGTTGAGTGCTTTCACTTGAATAAGGAAAGCTAGTTGCGCTGGTAACTGAGGATCATATCCTCTGTGATCAAAGGATACAAGATTGGAATCTTTAGGATCCACTCCACCAATTGCTGATAACAATGCCTGCCTTTGGGATGGACAATTTTGCAGTACCTCAAGAGTCGACATAGCAGATGGCGATTGGGCCAAGTCTTCCACTATGTTATAATGCTGCGCCGCTCTGGCGCGAGGATTAAATGTCGACTTGTGTACTACTCCCTTAGGTGGCTTTATTGTTAATTCATGCGTGAGGGGGGGTACAGCTTCTGCCGAAGTTGTTGTCGAACTACTGGGTTGATCTTTCCCTTTGTCGTTCGACACCGGTGGATTCCCATAATCTTTATTCCTGGTCGAGATCAAAGCATCATTTTGCTTAGAAACCGACAACATAAGCACTTGTGACGGGGAAGCATTTCCACTATCAACCATATTTTGACCTGGGGTGGGAAATGGATCAGTCAACACGGCTGAAGTTTGGGAACTTTTAAAGAACCTCTTTAACTCAGCTTTGAACGGACAGTTCTTTGTCGAATGATCCTTTTCATCGCATATCTGACATGGATAAATTTGTTTCCCTTGCCCAGGAGGGTTTGAAGGAGTTTTTTGAGGGGATGACTCACCCTATTTCTTCTTCTTCCCTTTGTTTTGTTTCTTCTTGCTTCCTGGTTGATTGGAGTTTTTTCCTTTATCCGTAGATACAGCATTTACCTCCGAAGCAAGAATCTCTTGATTTGCTTTTTGATTCGAAGTCTTACGGGCTTTCTTATTTGAATCCTTTGTCGACTTAGCGTTTGCAGTTCCAATCACGCCATCACCGGCATGAGAGTCACTATTCGATCCGGGAGGAGGAGGGATTGAAAATTCCGGTCTGGGGGCGTCAGGTATCTTATCATAGAGCGTGCCCGACTGAGTATATACTAAGTCCAAATATTGAGCACGAGCAATAACCTGCTCCTCTGTTACGACGCCTCCCTTGGCCACATCTTCTGTTATAGCAGGAAGAAGCGACTTTATAAACCACTCAGCTAATAGCTGATCTGGAACATAGGTCTTTACCATTCTGCGACGACGACGCCACTCATGTATATGATCTGATATATGTGTGGCCGTTGTCTGCTTGAAATTGGTCAAGATCTCTGTTCCAGTTTCGTACCTTATAGGTAACTGAAAGTGTGTTAAGAAAGTCGTGGCTAGGGAACTAAAATTGTCGAAAGAGGCTCTAGGTAATTCAATATACCATTTAGCCGCCAGACCAGTCAATGTCCTCTGGAAAAGGCGAAGCCTTATCGAATCATCATTCAAGGTATTCGACGAACACCACAGATGGAATGTCATCACATGATTCGACGGGTCCTCACCAGGATTTCCATTGAATTTAGGAATGTCCGAAGGAAGTTTGTGAGGAATCGCTGGCCACCAATGGGCATAGGCGATTGGATCGTTCGTCAATCGATGTAAATCTGGTAATTCTAGAGTTGCCACGAATGGAAACTGCTGATTCAGGTTTGGCGAGGCGTACCCAGGATACGATGGAATCGCCTGAGCAGTAGGCCTTTGCATACCAGCATAATGCAACTGATGTTGATATGACTGATATGGCTGGTGGGCTTGGCCACTGTAAAGTGGTTGATTTAACCCGTTCTGAATATAGGGTTGCCCACTATTCACAAAGATCTGTTGTTCAGATCCCTGGTACACCTGTTGAAACTGAGGTTGTTGATATTGCACCACCCATGGTTGCGAAGCCATGTTTTGCTGTGCGATACTAACCGACGGACCAAGATGCGGAGTTATGGTTCCCGTTTGTGTCTGTGTCGTCCCGACAGTTGGCGATTGTGGTTGTGTTGTAGGTTCAATGGGCCGTTGCATTACAACTTGGGGTTGACATACAACAGGTATCGATTGAACCTGCGACACAGTTACAATTGCTGGCGTCGTCGGGATACTAGACATAGGTACACACTGTTGCATGGAATATACAACTCTTGGTTGTTGGGGTAACATAGGTACCCAACCACTCGTCGTTACTTCAGTCAAACCTGAATGTTGTTGAAAACTGCCGTATGGGTATCCCCCCGGAAGGGGAAGTGAAAGGGCATATTGCCCCCCATATGGTAACAATCCGGAACTCAAGGGTATAGATTGCCTTTGAGGACTGGATGGCCCAAACTGATTTCCAAAGGGATCAATTTGTCTAGTTTCAACATAAGAATTACCGGGTATTATACCGGAAGAACAAACTGGAACAGACCAAGTTGTCGTAATAGTCCCTGGATGGACTCCTTCTAGCTGATGAGAACTAGTCGGGACAGCTGGTATGCCGGCAGACATCATTGGAGTGACAGCAGGAGTTTCTGCTGTCACTGTGTCATTTGGCACAGTCCTAGATGTCGACGGTTGCTCAGACATTTTAAGTCTATCCAATAAACTGCCTAACGATTCTACAGGAACTTCCAGTGGCGATGGACAAACTTCTGATGCAGAAGGAAAAAGAGTGGCGCCTACTCCAAAATGAGTTGGAGTATTTGCTTGCTGGTCCTCTACGATTTCCTCTATTGCAATCAGACCAGGAGGAAGAGGAAGACCGTCAGGTCCGTAAAAGATTTCTGGTGCCGAAGAAGGGGTTGCTTCGACAGCGACAGCTGTTTGAACAACAAGACTCTGTGGACCGGTTTCAGATGGAACTGGTTCAGTTATGCAAGTACTTGTCCTCAGACTAGGATCAGTACAACTGTCCCTCTGTTGCTGTTGAACTTCTTCAATAGAGGCAAGGATTCCAGAAATATTAGGAGTGACCAGAATCTCAGATGTTGTCGGAACAGTTGTTCTAACTTTAATGGGAGATTTTGACCCGGTCAAGCGAGTTCGCTTCGTCCGTACTACTCTCGATTCCGGAGACAAAGACGGTTGACTCGCGAGTCTCCTTGAACGACGGAGTTTTAATTGACTTTCCTCCACGGTTGCAGATTACTTGATCAACTAAAATACAAAAAGGGGAATTATGTTTCCGTATTGAATGAATTTTATTAGACGCTTTTAGACACAACTTTGCTTTTTCATGTTTTAAGAGTCGAGAAAAAGCTAAAGATGACTCTAGTCGCCTTCGATGTATTAACGAGCCCGAAGTGACAAATGCTCGGTTGGACTTTTTCAGTTATAGAGTTTGAAAAAGGCCAAAAGAAACTGCTCTGGAGATCTAGGCAGAGGGTGTGCCAAACCTTTCGCGAAACCACAGAATACGTTTTACGGTACGGGTGGTCGATCTTCGTGAATGCTGTGTTCACTGCATCGCGATCAGTAGGGCGGCCGACACGGCTTCCTAAGGATAAAGGATAAATGCCTATAGGGGTCTCCCAATATACGCGACGGTACGCGGGAGCACAAGTCCGTATTAGTGCTATCGTCCCTCAGGAGGAATCACCCACCTTCGTAGAGATCGACAGTCACTACGTTTAACGACGCCGGAACACGTCTCTACCTAGACCTCTATTGTGAGCGTTATGTTACAAAGCGTTTTTAGATTCATTCAATATATTTTAAGTTGATCTTGTTTAGCAGTTTGTCTTTCAGGATCACCACGAGATGTATTGGTACAAATTCCTAAATGCAGCTAAAATGATAAGCAAGCTTTACAATCTTTTTAGCTTTGAAAATCCTAACTACTGAGGGGAGAGAAAAACATTATCTTTCCACACAGAGCACAAAGCACAAACTAATGCACTTTCCCCTAGATCAATCACGCAAACTTATCAAAAATGCAAATGCAAGATGCATGTATTTCTTTTCTTTTCCCTTAATGTTGATGTAGACAAAAGGAAACTGTCGTATAATTTTCGAATTCAATTTGAAGCGTAAACAAACAAGTTTTGTCTAAAATCAAAAGATGCCTTACAGGTACTTGTTTCGACACTAAAAATGTATGAATTCAAACCATAAAATGAAAAACAAACAAACTCAAACAGCCATGAACAGTAATAAAACAAGCTCTTAAGATCACAAAGACACTTTTACAGTTCAGGATCTAAGAGGCCACAGCTATACTGGTTTGCTTTTCACAATGGGAAACTGTAACTGAAACAAGAAATACTGAAAGAACAATCACAGTTTCATCACACAACTGAGGCGGAATAATGTCAAGGAAAGTTGGTTTACAGCAAGTACTAATGACAAGCAATCAGCAGCAAAATAACAGTGAAAACAGGGCCAAGACTCAGTGGGAAACCTCAGGAAGACATAGCCTAACTGGTTCAGCGCAGGCTCTGGTCTGTCAAACTGACTCTCAGCGCAGTTCCCGAAGGGAGTACCTGCGCTGAAATGCAGACTGCCTTTGGACAGCCTGCACTGAGACACGAGAGTTGCGTTTACAAGGATTTCCGGGTCATAAAAAGCTCAAAAATTCACTGTTTTTGCTGAAATAAAAAGCTATAGGTCAAGTACAAGCTAAGGGATGATCAAGAGGATGAAAAGCTATCACAAAGAGCACAAGAGTCTTTTGTAGATCAGCTCTTCAAATCATGAATCTGCTCAGAAAATGAGCAAGAGTAGCAGCCCCTCTACTTCGCTTTTGATATAGTCAAAAGCTTTTCGATTCGGTACTCTTTGGTTCAGGAAATGAATAGCAAAGATACTACAAACACCAACAAGATACTAGGCTCCCCAGCGGAGTCGCCAGTTTGTTGTGGGGAAAAGTATCCGACTCGGAATGACCCTATCCCTACTCTAAGGGTGATAGTTCCTTAGCAACAACTGAAAGTAAAGCTTTGATATTTTTCCTTTATGAAAGTACAGAGAAGGAAGAAAAGATTGACCAACCGATGTCTTTCGCTTTTGTCGATCCTGTCTTCTCTCTTTGCCTCTTGTTCCCAGCTCCTTGCTCCCTTTGCCGGCCCAGCTACACAAAGATCCTGCAAAAACAAGAGAGGGAAACTACAAGAAACATGTACTCATAACTGATGCATGGATTAGGATGGATCAAATATACAGATAAAAATAATACATCATTGCAATACAAGTATATAGGAGAACATCAAAGCTTTATTGATAGAAGAAAAAGGTTCTGAGAAGGTTACAACCATAAATGGCTCCAATCCAGCAGCACCTCCCCAGCAGCAAGAAATCTCCTCTTCTCCTCTATAAAAGCAATCACCCAATAGCTCTAACTGTAAACCAACAGCACTTCCTTGCTTTGCACAAAATTCCAGCCTCCCTAGACCTCATAGAAGAGCTCTATATATAGGGTAGAAGGAGAAAGGATGAGTCAGCTTGAGACTGACATAAAGCTGCCTTGTGTCCTCTCCCTCTTCAGTTAAACTTCAGTTCTTGAGTCCACTTGGAGATCCTTGCTTCCACATGGAGATCAAGTACCTCTTACTCATCACAGGGCGAATTCCTTGAACCAAGTGTCAGTTTGGAAGCTTCCTGGGCAATTGACACCTTGCAGAATGACTGTGCCACTTGGCCAATCTCGCCCAGCGCAGGTAGCCTTCATTAGAGTTGACTTTCAGCGCAGGTACAAGGAGGAGCAGTTGACATTCAGCGCAGATGCTCAGTGGAGCAGCTGACATGGTCCAAAAATAGCCTGTTTTTAAGTGTTTTCAGGTGGAGAACTGATAGGAAGTGCTGTGGTTTGCTGACCTTGTTCCTCTAGGGGTAAGAACAACATGTTTAGGGACTGAGGATCCCTGTAATTATTGACATTTCATGCTCCATGCTGCGAGGCACAAAAATGTCTATAACACCGATCCAGCCAATAATCTACTGCGCGTGCGATTTTATCTTCGGTGGCTTCTAGCCTGCGCACCAGTTCTGGAGTCCACACAATAGGCTGATCTAATCTGCACCTTCCCACATTGTCAGCTAACCTTATGGTCCACTCATAAAGCTCGACCGGAAATGTCGCGAAGAAGACCTCGTGGATATCTGTGTATACATAGCGGTCCAACCAATCTTCCTCTGATATCTGGTTTTCTGTTTTCCTAAACCACGAACTCATGGAGCTTCATATCCAACCACTCTTCAAGCTCTTTCTTTGTAGGGTTCTAGTGTTCCAACATCAGACAGCCCTTAGGCAAATCCCGGTTCCGGCAACGGAACCATTTGTTGGCTTATATGGGCCTGACCCAGGTTCAGAAGAGTTATTTAGCCAAACAAATCCCGCAGCTACCAGCCCTTTAGGCGATAGCCCGCGGAGCTCGGACTGAGGTCTCACCCGAGGTAGTAGAGGAGGGTGTTGGAACTAAGTTTCCGCACCCTTGGGATGTCTTCATGTGGTCTGGAGGTTTCACGCATTGTCCCGTGGCTTCGCGCCACTCTGCTTCATGCAGATCCAGACCCAGAATACTCCTCAATACTTATTAATGTGCTACTTAGAGATTCAATGTATTGTTTATGGTCTTTAAGCAAACATTTAGCAGAATTAACCAATTCACGCACTTAGAATAGATACAGATTCACCTATATTCATAACATGAGCATACGCACATAGATGAAATAGTTATATTAACCATACATTAACCAGATCCGCGATAATTTAGATTTAACACAGAATTTCAAAATCAACTTATCTTTATTCACTTTCTTCACCAATACATCCAGATCCGTCTTGCACACTCAGCTGCAGGGGTCTGTGCACACAGCTGCGGACTCTTCCAGGCCTTTGTGCACACAGCTGCAGAGCCTCTATCTACTACCCAATACCCTCAACTCAGACTTACAGACACTTTAAGACTTTTCTTCTCAAAAACCCATTACATAACAGATCCAAGATTCCATACCAAAAGCTAGCTTCTACCCATAGAGCCTCACTCTATTTATACCTTCCTATGGTCCGCGGACCGACTTACTTCCTATTATTCTATATTATTTCTTGGGCGAACAACCCTTTGACTCGACCTTTTACCTTTCACGCTCCGCGCATTCCGCGGAGCCTTTATCCTATCTCTACCCAAAATTTTGGGCTTTGTGCCCCATAACCGTTATGCGGGGCTTCTGCTACCCAACAATGAGTTAATTAGTTGTGAAAAATCAAACATGAAGTCTATGTGAGGACATGCAACAGTTTCTCTATTAATTAAGGAATTTATCCATCAGTTAAAGAGATAAGGATGAGTTCTAATTTGAGTTGTAATTAGTTGGCTCAGTTAACTGAGTCAAGTCCAGCTAGATTGATTTAAACAGTTTGTTTAAATTAATGTGAGTTTAGTTAGTTAATGCATGCTTGCATATAACTGTTGCACTTCAGATAACTGAATATTCTCTCATGAATAACTCATGCATGTCAGTTAAGAAAGAGACCCAGTTGAGATCAGATGAAGGACAATGTACTATCAGTTGGATGGATTTTTCCTATAAAGGAAACTCATCCATGGAGAAGGATTTATCTCCTTCAAGATTGTGCAGTTAGATCAGAGGTTAGTGAGTGTGTGAAGAGGCCAATTCACACAAGTGGCTACACTGGACCCCAAGGAAAATTGCGCAAAGAAATAGGATGCTTGGAGGGCAGAGGAGAAGGTTTTAGAGAGGCCTTTGACTGTTTATGAGTAGCATAGGGATTGCAGAGAGAGTAGGATAGCTTGTGAGTTGATTCTTTTTGTAATCCAGACTATATTTCCACTTGTATGATAATACAGAGATTGGGGTTTTAGGCTGAGGCTTTCCCCAGGTTATTTCTTCTGTGTTATGTGTGATTTATTTATCATTCTCAGTTATATGTGTTCTCATTGATCTTGCTCAATTCGATTAAGCTTCCGCAAATTTTGTTGTAGAAGTAGATCTTGTATTTTTCTTTATTCTATTGCATAATTTGTTGATCTACAATGGGAATTTCTACATTTTTAGAATTTGTAGAAATTCCCACCTATAGATCACTTGATAATGCAATAGACTAAATCAAAATACTTGATCCACTTCTAGAACCAATTTAGCGGAAGCTTAATCGAACATGAGCAACATAAATAAGAACACATATAATTGATAGGAAGGAATCAATAACACATAACACAGAAGATATAACCAGGGGAAAGCACCAGCCTAAAACCCCATCTCTGTATTATCATACATGTGGAAATATAACCAGTATTACAAAAAGAATCAGCTCAAAAGCTATCCTGATCTCTCTGTAACCTCTGCTACTCATAGATAGTCAAAGGCTTCTATCTAACCTCCGGTCTACCCTCCAAGCCTCCTATTACTTTGCACAATTCTGATTGGGGTCCAGTGCAGCCACTTGTGTGAATTGGCCTCTTCACACACTCACTAACCTCTGATCCAACTACGCAGTCCTGAAGGAGATAAATCCTCATCCATGGATGAGCTTCCTTTATAGGAAAAAATTCATCCAACTGATAGTACACTATCCCTTCTTTGATCTCAATTGGGTCTTTGTCTAAACTGACATGCATGAGTTATTCATGAGAGAATCTTTAGTTATCTGAAGTGCAGCAGTTATATGCAAGCATGCATTAACTAACTGAACTCACATTAATTTTAAAAAATTGTTTAAATCAATCTAACTAGAATTGACTCTGTTAACTGAGCCAACTAATTACTACTCAAATTAGAACTCATCCTTATCTCTTTAATTGATGGATAAATTCCTCAATTAATGGAGAAACTATTGCATGTCCTCACATAGACTTCATGTTTGATTTTTCCCAACTAATTAACTCATGGTGAATTAATTAATTTATTTTCAAACAGCTATTAAGTTAAAATTCTAATTTTACTTCCTATTTTTAGTCCAGGGACTGACTAAAATAAGAATCCATCCCGAGCTGCTAAAAATAGAATGCTTTTTTTAGCACTTCCATTTTTCATTCCTTATTGCCCAATCCAGCACTCGTACCCAAACTGCTATTTTTAGCACTTCTACTTTTAGCATTTCTTGTTGCCATTTTTCAACACTCCCTCTCAACAAGAAAGGCTTCAACTTGAACCCAATCCTGTACCTTTGGAATGTTCTGCATGCAACACATCTACCAAGTGTGGTTGCTCCAGCAACTCTCGGAACAAAAAAACTCCCAACTGACCTCTCTGTTGGGCTAGAAACATACTTTGATGCTGAAGATCTACCTGCTATTGACAAGTGCTCCCTCTCTAACCTCTGAGCTACTGCAACACTCCATGCATCTCGCACCACTGCACACCTCTCTGTGCCATCCTGCACTGGTGCAACACTCCTGTGCCTCTCACATCGTTGCAACCTACTAGCTCTACATAGTCCTGGGACTCCTGCACAGTAGCTCTTTCTCCCACTCCCTCCACATCTGTCTCTACCCAATCAGTTAGTCCTGCTACTCCTCATCGAGGCTCCCATAGTAAAGTCAAATCAAAGAGGTTGGGTACCTCAAGGATCCTGCCCCTCCTCCTTGGGACAATCACTCCACATCGCCCCACCTCCTACCTGGAGGTATGGTTACATGTGATCCCTCTGCCCACCTGGCTCGAAGTTTCCCCCTACTGCAGGTCTCTGCATGAGTGGATGCTTCCACTATGTCTACTCTTGGCTTCCCCATTTGTGGCTACTCCATAACCTCCTGAAGCTTCGTCACTAATCCTGGCTCCTCCACAATTTTCTGAGACTTCTTCTGGCGCTGCATGTTGAGAGGTAATGTACTCTCCCTCTCAACCACCAAGTCTCCATCAGTTTCCTTACTCCTCAAGGCTTTACATGCATCTTGAACCTCAAGAGCATATAGGTTCTTGACCCATGAACTGATCTGCTTCACCTATCTAGTGATGATGTGTCTAAGGAAAACCTTTCCCTTACTGAAGACTACATCATAGCCTCTATCTTCCAGCATCGCGATTGACACCAAGTTTCTCTTTAGTCCTGGTACATACTTGACATTGGTCAAGGTAAGGCGAGCTCCATGCTCGATCTGAAAAATAACCGTGCTTACACCTGTGACACTATACTTTTCATCATTACCCATCGCTATGAGTATTTGGAGATCTTTTTCCTCCAAAGTACTGAACAAACTCTTGTCGCTAATCATGTGGAAATAAGCTCCACTGTCAAGAAACCAACCACTTCCCACCATTATGAAACGATGCATGTGAACAGTGTGAAATCCAACTCGAACTGTGAGGCCAGTGCCTCACCTTCTGATCCTTCCACGGATCCCTTCTTGGACTTCCTCAGTGGAAAATTTGTAGCAAAATGTTCCACCTCATGACAATGAAAGCATCGCACTTTTGATTTGTCAAAATTCTTCCCACCATGGGAAGAACTGGATTTCGAATGAGAAACCTTCTCCTTCTCCTTCTTTGCCTTACTCTCTAAGGCACAATTTTCTTCATCCTCCGTGGATGAACCATCTCCAGTGCTTCTTCTTATTTCCTCCTGCATCAAATCCGACCATAGTCGTTCCAAATCTGGTAGTTTCTCTCTTCCATTAATCGAGTCTTGGTAGCTATGCCATCTCTTAGGAAGATCGAGGAGTGTAAGACTCACCATGTCATCATTAGCTGTCACGATCCCTACACTTCCAAGCTCATCCCTGCATGTGGTGAACTTGTTCAGATACGTAGAGATCGTGTCGCCCTTTTCACACTTGATCTTTCGAAGCTTTTATTTCAGTGCTAGCTTCCTCTGATCACTGCTATTCTGATATAAATATTTCAATGTTTTCCGCATTGAAAACGGTGTCTCCTTCCCCTGGAGACTCAAGACTATGTGATCTCGAACTCCCTCCAAAAGGATTCTCCTTGCTCTAGCCACACATTTCTTCCATTTAGCCAATTCAGCAGCACCAGTTGTCTTGGGGACTTCTTGATCAATGAAGTCCTTTAGACTGTTATCCTCTAGTACTGCTTCCATGCGATCCTTCTAGGCTATATAATTCAAACTGCCATCAAGGGCATATTCGAGTCTCAAACCATTAAACGCCATAGGTGAAATAGAGATGTGATAAGAACTCGATTTCTATATTTAGGAATCACAAACTTCAACTTCTCCCTTCTTGTATATTATTCTTCCTTGATCACCTGTGCTCCAATACCATGTAGAAATTCCCACCTGTAGATCACCTGATAATGCAATAGACTAAATCAAAATACTTGATCTACTTCTAGAACCAATTTAGCGGAAGCTTAATCGAACATGAGCAACATCAATAAGAACACATATAACTGATAATAAGGAATCAATCACACATAACACAGAAGATATAACCAAGGGAAAGCACCAGCCTAAAACCCTATCTCTATATTATCATACAAGTGGAAATATAACCAATATTACAAAAAGAATCAGCTCAAAAGCTATCCTGATCTCTCTGCAATACCTCTACTACTCATAGATAGTTAAAGGCCTCTATCTAACCTTTGGTCTTCCCTCCAAGCCTCCTATTTCTTTGCACAATTCTGATTGGGGTCCAGTACAACCAGTTGTGTGAATTGGCCTCTTGACACACTCACTAACCTCTGATCCAACTACGCAGTCCTGAAGGAGATAAATCCTCATCCATGGATGAGCTTCCTTTATAGGAAAAATTTCATCCAGCTGATAGTACATTGTCCCTTCATTGATCTCGACCGGGTCTCTATCTGAACTAACATGCATGAGTTATTCATGAGAGAATCTTTAGTTATTTGAAGTGCAGCAGTTATATGCAAGCATGCATTAACTAACTGAACTCACATTAATTTAAAAACACTGTTTAAATCAATCTAACTGGACTTGACTTTGTTAACTGAGCCAACTACTTACTATTCAAATTAGAACTCATCCTTATCTCTTTCACTGATGCATAAATTCCTCAATTAATGGAGAAACTGTTGCATGTCCTCACATACACTTCATGTTTGATTTTTCCCAACTAATTAACTCATGGTGAATTAATTAATTTATTTTCGAACAGTTGTTAAGTTCAAATTCGAATTTTACTTCCTATTTTTAGTCCAGGGACTGACTAAAATAGGAATCCATCCCGAACTGCTAAAAATATAATGTTATTTTTAGCACTTCCATTTTTCGTTTCTTGTTGCCCAATCTAGCACTGGTACCCAAATTGCTATTTTTAGCAATGTTATTTTTAGAACTTCTATTTTTAGCATTTCTTGTTGCCATTTTTCAACACCTCCCACAATATGTGGGGCAAACACTTGCCTATTTCCTCTTTGGTAAGTGTGCACCACAGTATCTAAACTAGCCCTTCCTGGCTTTCTGTTTTGACCCTGATCACTTTGTTCTTTGTCACTGTCCTCTTTCCTGTCAAATGAAAGAATAGGTCCATGGAATGGTGATAATGGGGCTGATGGTGGATGAGATTAATAGTGCATGGGCTGAGATGGAGGAATGGAGGTTGGTGGATCAGATGATTATGGAATGTCTTGAACATTTTGAGTGGAAACTTGAGTGAAAATGGAGTTAGCTATAAATGTACTCCATGCAATGTTAAGTTCTTTAAGGTGATAAAGAACTATGATCTTTATGAGGGAATGGTGAAATAAGCTTTTCATTTGATCTTTGTATTCTCTCTTTTAGGCAATGTATGCCATCTTCTCAACACTCTTGCTTTAAGGCTAAGGAGGTATTAGGAACACTAAAGAATGAATATGAGAAAAATTGGCCAAACATGTAGTGCCCAAAGGAAGTGCGCAGTGCCTAAAGGGAGTGCGCAGCGCCGGGTAAACGAGCAGCGCCACTTCAAGACAACTTTTGACTGCCTTTCTGGTGTTCCAATTAGGCATGGGATAGCAGGTTGGAAAGCTGTTCGAGTCTACTTTCCATAACATCCTGAATTTTCAATTTGGAGTTCATTTTCCCTGTCAAAAGCTCAATTTCCTAAGACTGGTCAAAATGTGTAGAATGAGGCCGCCAAAATGCAAAGTGATGTTGTAGTCAACTTTTGAAGGTCTTCCTCAACTCCAAATTGATCTCATGATAGCTCATTGGAAATATCTTTGTGTCTAGTTATCATTTGACTCATCAAGCAAGTCATTTGGTCACTCCAACTAGGAGAAATCTTGATTTTCCCAGACACTCCAGAAGTGTAGCAACTCTCCTGAGGAAAATGATGTTTTGAACATTTCTCACAAACCATGAGACCTGTGTAAAAACTGAAGGAGGTTTTTCTTCTTGAGTCTATGATGGACAAAAAACCTCTCTCACTTTTGTCAAATTCATCTCGATGTTTGGAATAGGGGATTTGTAGAAATAAAGGGAAATGAAGGGGATGAGGGGCTTCTAATTTCTTGAGAAAATTTTTGGAAGTAGGGATGAATGTTAGGAAGCAGGGGAAAGTGGAATTTCAAAGATTGAGTGAGGGGAAGGGGTCCAAAAGGGCAAAACACAGGCCTAACCTAGAAAAGTGTCAAATTGTAGCAATAGGCTAGGGTTTGTGGGAAAATGATGAATTTGAGGGATATCAGTGATGGGAAGTGTTTAAGAAGGTGTTTTAAGGGTAGGGAAAGGTGTATGAGCATCAGGATACAAGTTTTGTTGATGATTTTACCATCCAAGGAAAATTACCTTCAAAACCCTAAGAGAGGGAAATGAGCCTTACCTAAGCACAACTAAAGCACAAACAAGGTGTAAAATGACCCATTGGAAAATGAAATGATGATAAAAACTCTTTGAATGATGGTGCACTCAGCTGAATAGTGACGTGGACCAATACTTGGAAAATTTAGGAAGGAGAGAAAACAATCCTAAACCTAATACCTAGTGACCAAATTTTACTTGAAGACTCACTAAAATGAAAAAAATTTGACTTTGACACCCCAAGACCACTTTATAAGAGCATGTTTGATCACTGGTGGAAGGCTACAAATACTGACACTAACATTGGCTCCATTGGGGATGGTAGCTCCTTGGAGGTGCCAAGAACATCGTAGACCAAGTAGCCTTATCCATTGGGCATGGAGTAAAAAAACTCAATCTGAAATACATGACTAAATACTGATGACTCAAAGACACAAACTGACTTTTACTCAACTAAAAACTGACTCGATACTAAAACACAACTGGCAAACTAGAAAAGATGCTCAAAATGGAGCTTATTCAATAAAACCTACTCTAACTATTCCATTCATCACTTGATCAAGTGAAATGAAATAACCAATGCAACCAAGTAAGCATTCTGGCTACTGTTTGAATTCTCTGCAAGTGCTTGTTTATGAACAACAAGAGAGAACTACTGAAAGGCAACTCCCATGAAAACTTGTAAACAGATCCAAATTTTCCCAGATTAAATAATATGGATGCTCTATCTGACTCCAAAAATACTGCATAAGGATCTTGAAATTCATGTGCACTGGGACTTAGCTCATCCAATGGATTACTTTGCTTCTCCTCATACCATGAATGCAAACTTTCATCTGAGCTTTGTGATGAGACTCCTACTGAAAATGACAAAGAAACCGGCTGTCAGATCAAGTTTGTATCAATATTTTTTTTAAGCTCACACTTAGCTAATGGAGAATGTATTTGACTGTAGACATCATCCAACACATCGGCTATTGGATCGTGAAAAACTTGAAAAGACTGTTGCAACCCAGTTTATATTGGTTCCAATGAGATTACATGATTTTCTATAGGCTATTCATCCTTTATTGAAGATATATTATGCAAAATTCCCTTAAAAAACTACAATGATTCAAAACATAATGGTACGGAATCATCTTGCATCATATGATCACATGTTCCAGCTTCCAAGTCTTAATTTGAAACCTGAAATTCAATGGCATATATGAGAAGTCTTGAACAAGGATTTCATTGCCCTCTAGATGGTCAAGATCAAAACTTATCGATGGTTGACTTCTGATTGCATGAAAGTGGTCTCTGATGAACTGAAACAAAGTAAAACAAAGAGGCAAAGATCCTTCACTTACTTAAAAATTTTCTACACTTTCCTCCTTACTTCCATATCTGATATGCATTGGCTAATCACTATATTCGAGCTGCTGAAAGTGAACTTCCTCCTTCCACAAACCATTTGTTGATTTGTTTGCAAGACTAGCTTCTATTTAGAGAACATAATCATCATCATACTGATCAAACTTAGGAAAATCATCAGTATAAAACACATCATCAAGCTTACATGTCAAATCAACAGATCTCTCTTCTCCAAGATGATCTATAAAACAATCATTATCAGATCTATGACAATTGGGATAAGAAAGGAAATGTTTTGGATCAGCCACTTGTCTTTTCTCAATCAGCGAGCCATGGTCTTGAACATCATACTCATTCCTTGTGGTGATCTTTTGCATGATCTCTTCCACTGCACTTACCAAAATGTTGAGCTTTACCTTTAAAGATGTCGATTCCTCTGGATCTATGTTCTTCCTCTCTTCTTCCTTCAACTCTGCCCTTCTAATCAACAGATTAGCCTCTACATCTACTGCATTGTTTTGCATCTCTTCAAGTGTTGTAAGGTTCCTTTCTCTCAGCTAAAACTCCATTTTCGGATCAAAGGCTTCTGGGTAGTGTAAGAGAGCGGATCCAGGAGGAGGTCTTATATTAACAGGCATCGAACAATAAACTTGGTTAAATCTGGCATAAAATTGTTGTACTGTCTCCCCTGGTTGTCTTTTCAGCTGGTTATACTCTTCTAGAATCAAGAAAGGGTTCTATCTGACCACCCACTTGTCGAGGAAAACTTTGACAAACTGCTGGAAATCTGAGATGCTCGCATCAGGCAGGGTTTTGAACCAACTCTTAACTTTGCCTTGCAAAGAAAGAGCAAAAAGCCTAATACTGACATCCTCTTCATCAACTTCATAAAGGTCAAGAAAAGACTCAAAATTCAGTACATGTCTCTTAGCAGTGATGTTGTCACATTCACCATCAAATATTGGTAGATATAGGTAATGATTTTTAGGGAAAGCATGGGATATAGGAGGTAAAATCAGAGGCTTGTATCTATCTGGAATTTTACAAGGTATAGGAGTATATACAAAGGCTGCAGAATTATTCTTGGTCTCTTGAGGCTCATCAATATATAGATGGTCATCACAGGATTCGGAAGAAGGGTCTTGATCAAGATCAAAGGCATGTGAATATTTTGTATTCACAATATTCAAAGGGAAAGAATCAAATGCAGGTCTAGGATCTTTTCTCAAATACAATATACTTTGTAAAGCCTTCTTGACATTCTGTCAAAAGGAGAAGAAATAATTTATAACAAAGAACATAATGTCTTGGATGAAATTCCAACTTGAATACTTGATCTTTCCATATTTTCCTTTCATGTTTCTGCTGGTCAAGTTCATCCTCCAGTGGAGTCCTTGGATCTGATCTCGAAACTGATTTAGAGTCGCTAGGTGAATGATTTCAGCTTTCCGGTGTTTGATCATTGTCCACCATCAACAATCAGATCTAGATATGAACTTGATACATTTTTGCTAAGGAACATAACTACATTCCCCAGTATGGTCACCACCATGTTATCACTTAGATTGACCTCAGGCTGAAGGGAGGCAATGCTGGGGTAACCACAAACCAAGCTTAGCTTAGTATCTAGCCCTACTTGGCCGGGAGAGGGCTCTCTTCATAAGGATCTCAGTTAATATGACTGGATCAGGTAAAGGATTTTAGGCTAGGTATAGTAGCTTGAAGGTTTTTATTGAATTTTGTTGGTGTTTTGTCGGATCAGGAGGACCTAGGCAGTTTAGGTCTGGGAAATTAAGTTAGAAATATAGGGTGTTCTATGCGGAAAGGTAGGCATAGGCTTTAGAACTTTAGACTTGATGATGTGATGTGTTTAAGACTGATGAGGAGCTAAGAGGGGCATGTGACAATCATGGATCCCTCTTAAACAGTATAAAACATGAAATGTTGACTGGTTTCCCAAGGCAGAGCACTGATACAATGGATTCTACCTATCAAAACTTGAAAACATTCAACTAGAAGCAATGAAATGAATTATGGCATACATAAAACATGTAAACAAATGATCACAAAAGAAGAACTGTACTAAAACTCCATACCACAGGGATCCCATAAAAATCGCTGCAAATCTTATTAATCTCCTTGCCAAACTACTTATAATGATGTACAATCAAGCTCTGAGCATCCAACTGAGTCCAACCAACAAAATGACTGATAAGCCACATGATATAGGCCTCAAAACAACTAATCCTAGCCTCAGGTTGTGAATCTATGAGAGGAGGAGCAGTTGCACAAAAGACTGAACTGATAGCTAAAGACTAGGGTGGTCAAACTGACTCATCCCTAATATGAAGCAAACTAATTGATTACATGCCAATTAGGCCATTCATTTGATGTATCTACCCTAGGTAACAAAAACACAATTTAATTACATCATCATTATGAATTACATTAGTAAAAACTCAAAATCCCACAGGTGAAAAGTATTTTTTCAGAGAAATAGTGAAAAATTTGGATGCCTGTCAAGTGCGCAGTGCCAGTGTCAAACTCGTAGCACCTAAAGGAAGTGCACAACGCCATGTTCAAACCCACTTTTGACTACCTTCCCAATGTCCAAATTGAGCCTACGATAGCTCGCTGGAAATTTTATCCTATCTAGTTTCCAGATCTATCTTCAGGTTTCAAAATTAACTTGATTTGACCTCCAAAAATTGATTCTCCCAAGACTGGTCAAACGCGCAGCACCTGGTCCAAAAATGAGGCAGAAATGTGATTTTTTGCTAGTTTTTTGCCTTTTCCACCAACCATTTTTGCCTTCCAAGGATGGAAACATGGTTTTCCTTACTTTCTTGGCCCTTCTAAATCCAATTGTGGTGTCCATTCCTCCAAAAAGTGCACAGCACCCTACCAAGCTGCTGATATAGAATTGCCTGAAGATAACAGGAAATGCCCAAAGCAAAAAATGAGTTCAAGGTCTTCAAAAATGGTTGAAATAGCTAATGCTAAAGGTGCCTAAGCATGGAAAGAAGAATCCACTAATAGATTAAGCTTGTCCTTCTCCTTCTAATGAGTTAAGGCCTCAATTTTTGCCTCAGCCCTTTGAGCTTGGCTCTAGCAATTTTGTTTCTCATGGCATAGTATTTGGTCATTCTTCTTTGAACCTTTGTATCTCTATTAGCTTTAGCTAAAAAGTACTCAAGATGATTGTTAGCCCTCTCAAGCCAATATTCTTGGTTCTCATTCATCATTATGCCAAATTTTTCCTTTAAGGCAAGTTGGTTGGCAAGTTGAGCTTCCTTTTCTCCTTCAAGCTCCAAAGCTCGTTTTAGGCCTCTAGTCCTAGGCCTCCTCCTGGGCATTTCTTCCTCCATGGTCTCACCATAGTCACCATAGGCTTCCTCAAGTTAGACTTTAATCTTTTCAACTTCCCTTTTAGCTTTGATGAGCTGAACTTCCATAAGCTCATGCTTGGTCTCCATTTGCCTATTTTCGTGTTCATAATAAGATATGATGTATTTTTCTCTTTGTAGATTTACCTGAAACTCACCTACCAATGCTTCTTGCTCTTTAAATATCATTTATAGTGTTTTCCTTTTCATCTTCCTCATCTAAGTCCACTAGGTCAAAATCTTGCTCAGTTTCATGGGAGTCTTCTTCCTATTCTTTCATTTCTGTTTCAACCATTTTTTCCTTTCCTTTCTGTACCTACTCTGCTAATGAAGAGAGCAATGCCCCTCCCACAATCTGTGGGGAAAACACTTGGCTATTTCCTCTCTAATAGCTATGCGCCACAATATCTAAACTAGCCCTTCCTGACTTGTTGTTTTGACCCTAATCCCTTTGTTCTTTGTCACTGTCCTCTTTCCTGTCAGATGAAAGAATAGGTCCATGGAATGGTGATAATGGGGGTGATGGTGGATGAGATGAATAGTGCATGGGATGAGATGGAGGAATGGAGGCTGGTGGATGAGGTGATGATGGAATGTCTTGAACATTTTGAGTGGAAACTTGAGTGAAAATGGAGTTAGCTATAAATTTACTCCATGCAATGTTAAGTTCTTTAAGGTGATAAAGAACTATGATCTTTATGAGGGAATGGTGAAATAAGCTTTTCATTTGATCTTTGTATTCTCTCTTTTGGTCAATGTAAGCCATCTTCTCAACACTCTTGCTCTAAGGTAGAGGAGGTATTAGGAATGATGAAGAATGAATATGGGCAAAACTGGCCAAACGAGCAATGCCGAGAGGAAGTGCACAACACCTGAAGGGAGTGCGCAGCGCTGGGTAAATGTGCAGCACCTGCAGCAAGTGCACAGTGCCACTTCAAGACAAATTTTGACTACCTTCCCAGTTTTCAAATTAGGTGTGGGATAGCTCGTTGGAAATCTTGTTGAGTCTACTTTCTAGAACAACTTTAATTTTCAATTTGGAGTTCATTTTCCCTATCAAAAGCTCAATCTCCCAAGACTGTTCAAAATGTGTAGAATGAGTCTGCCATAATGCAGAGTGATCTTGCAATCAACTTCAGAAGGTCTTCCTCGACTCCAAATTGAGCTCATGATAGCTCATTGTAAAGCTCTATGTGTCTAGTTATAATTTGATTCATCAAGAAAGTCATTTGGTCAATCTAGTTAGGAGAAATATTGATTTTCCCAAAGTCACTCCAGAAGTGCATCAACTCTCCTAAGGAAAATGATGTTTTGAACATTTCTCCCAAACCATGAGACCTATGTAAAAACTGAAGGAGGTTTTTCTTCTTGAATATATGATGGACACAAACCTTTCTCACTATTGTAAAATTTATCTTTTCTTTCTTAGAAACATCATTTGAATAAAACCTATCCCATTGTGTGGAACAGGGGATTTTTAGAAATAAAGGGAAATGAAGGGGATGAGGGGCTTCTAATTTCTTGAGAAAATTTTGAGAAATAGGGAGGAATGTTAGGAAGTAGGGGAAAGTGGAATTTCAAATATTGAGTGATGGGAAGGGGTATAAAAGGGCAAAACACAGGCCTAACCTAGAAAAGTGTTAAATTGTAGCAATAGGCTAGGGTTTGTGGGAAAATGATGAATTTGAGGGTATCAGTGATGGGAAGTGTTTAAGAAGGTGTTTTAAGGGTAGGGGAAGGTGTATGAGCATCAGGATACAAGTTTTGTTGATGATTTGACCATCCAAGGAAAATTACCTTCAAAACCCTAGGAGAGGGAAATGAGCCTTACCTAAGCACAACTAAAGCACAAACAAGGTGTAAAATGACCCATTGGAACCTGAAATGATGATAACAACTCTTTGAATGATAGTACACTCAGCTGAATGGTGATGTGGACCAATACTTGGAAAATTTAGGAAGGAGAGAAAACAATCCTAGACCTAATACCTAGTGACCAAATTTTACTTGAAGACTCACTGAAATGACAAAAATTTGACTTTGACACCCCAAGACCACCTTTTAAGAGCATGTTTGATCACTGGTGGAAGGCTGCAAAGACTAACACTAACATTTGGTATGTTATTTTCATGATTATCCCTGTATATTCATTGTGCTTGGTGTAGTGTGGGGCGGGGGGTGGGTTGCAAGGGCACAAAGACACCCTAACACCTATATAGAGGTCTGAAGGGCCTCATATGATGTTGGGTTGTGTTATATTCTTTCCACGACTAGCCCACATAGTTAACCGGGGGGTTAGAGGGGGGGTTGATCTGCCCCCCTTTCGTTATGCTGATTGCATAGCGGCGGGGCCACAGGGGGTTTGAGGGGTGCAGGTAACCCCACTCTATGGGGTCCGGGGCAGTGCCTCGTAAAATTTTGGTTTTGGAACCTATGTTAGGTTGGGTGGACCCACCTATGGTTTTGTGCATGATTTTCGCACATGGTTTTGGAGGCGATGGTTTTCAATCCATGGTTTTGGACCCGATGGTTTTGCCGTCCATGGTATTGGATGCTTTGGCATGTATAAATATGTATTGTAACATTGAAAGGAACATCATGAAAAATCAAGCTGGTAGTCTCGGTTTTGGGATCCAGGGGAAAATCTTTGTGTATATGTGTTTTATGTGTTATGCTCTCGCATTTTTTATTATATGTGTTTTAGAATTCGTATGTAGGTAATTTATGTATGGGGTTAAAACCTACATTTGGTGTCAGAGCTGTTTTGGCTTCAAGGGGGTGCCTTTATTGCTGAGGGGTTTTTCTTAGGCCTATGGTAGACCCTGTTCAGTGGGAGATCTGCGAGATCGATTTTGGTGGTGAAAGAAGATGGCGAGCAATGGAAAGATATAGATTGAGAAATTTAATGGTCAGAGTTTTGAGTTGTGGAAACTCAAGATGGAGAATCTGTTGGTGGATAAAGATCAATGGATCGCAGTAGATCCGGGTACTAAACCAACGGGATTGTCCGATGAAGAATGGCAAAAGTTGGATCGGAAGGCAAAGAGCACAATACGATTATGTGTCTTAGATTCAGTATTGTTGAATGTATCAGGGGAAGCTACGACGAAGGCTTTGTGGGACAAGTTAGGGACTTTGTACCAATCTAAGTCTCTGGTGAATAAACTGTTCCTGCAGAAAAAGTTGTATAACCTGAGGATGAAAGATGGAGACTCGGTGACAGAGCATCTGAATGAATTTAATACTGTGGTAAGTTAGTTAGCATCTGTTGATATAAAAATTTCAGATGAAGATAAGTGCATCAGTTTGTTGTGTTCTCTACCAGATTCATGGGATAGTCTGGTTATTGCAATAGGTAGCAATGCAACTGCTTTGCAATTTGATGAAATAGTCTCATCCTTACTGACAGAGGAGATGAGACGGAAAAATATGGAGAGCCAGAATGGTGATGCCTTGTTTGTATGAGGATGGTCCCAGAATAGAAACAAAAATAATTCATCAAGTGGGAGATCTAAATCTAGAGGGAGATCTAAATCTCTAGGAAAACCTATAAAGGTGGGGTGCTAGAAATGTGGAAAGGAAGGGCACTACAAAAGGGATTGTAAATCTAAAGCTATTGATAAAGGAAAGGGATCTGATGATGCTCCTTCTGCAGAGGCGAAAACCACCTCAGATGAAGGTTGGGATGTGTACTTGGCTTCTTCAAGTACACATGTAGATCATGAGGCATGCTTGATTGACTCAGGTGCATCCTTTCACTTCACTCCCCATAGAGAGTGGTTCTGCAAATATGAGAAATACGATGGTGGTGATGTCTTCTTAGGGGATGATAGGAATGCTAGAATCGTTGGTCGCGGAAACGTAAAGTTGAAATTGCAAGGTGGAAGGGTTAGAACACTTCCGAGTGTTCTGCATATTCCTGCATTGACGAGAAATATGATTTCTATAAGCAAGTTGGATGATGCAGGTGTAAAAACAGTGTTTGAGAAAGATACCTACAAGATGGTTTGGGGAGCACTGGTATTGATGCGGGGAGTTCAGATTGGAACTCTGTACAAGCTGCAAGGTAGCACGGTTGTTGATGGGTGCAACAGTTCTGTGGTTCGTGAAAGTGGAGCATAAAATCTAGTGGTCTCTGGAGAGAAGACCATGCTATGGCATCAAAGGCTTAGACATATTGGAGAGAAGGGCCTTTGAATACTTCATGGTAAAGGTATGGTAGAAGGTATGAGTAATAGCTCTTTGGATTTTGATTTCTGTGAAAATTGTGTATATGGGAAGCAGAATCGGGTGAGTTTTCCCTCTGGTGGTAAGAGGGCGAAACATATATTAGAGCTTGTGCATAGTGATGTGTTTGGACCTGTGAAGGTTCCATCACTGGGTAAGTCTGTGTACTATGTATCATTTATAGATGACTTCTCAAGGAATACATGGATATATTTCCTTAAGAAGAAATCTGAAGTCTTTGACATGTTTAAAGAATTCAAGGCTCTGGTGGAAAACCAGACAGAGAAGAAGATAAAGGTGTTGAGGACAAATAACGGTGGAGAGTTTTGCAGTAAGGAATTTGAAGAATTTTGTAAGAAGTGTGGTATAGCACGACAGAAGACTACTCCATATACACCTCAGCAAAATGGAGTTGCAGAAAGAATGAACAATATGTTGATGGAAAGGGCAAGAAGCATACTCAGTGGTGCTGGGTTAGGACATGAATTCTTGGTAGAGGCGGTGGAGATAGCATGTTACCTGGTCAACAGATTGTGGAGTACTGAAGAAGGTATGTTTTTATTGACTATTTTGTCATCCTTTCTTTAGAACTTGTAACATCTTTGCATCATGAACTAGGTAGATAATGGGAAATCATGAAAAATCTATAAGATTTATATGCAACATGAAAACACTAATAATTGCCATTTCTTATGCAGGAAAAGGGAAAAACTAAAGATTTCCCCTCCAAAGAAAAAGACAGGGCCAAGCTAACCATTGTCCCTTTGGTGGGGAACCATATGCAAACAAGAAGATCTAAATTAAAACATCTCAGGCAAGGAAAAGAAAAGGAGATATCGACTCGGCGCAAGAAAATGATCGGATAACTGAGGATTAACAGCTTGGCGAATCCCTCAGGATCCTTTGATCCTGAGGGATCGCTGCTTTAACTATTTTCGCATCCTTGATATCTCTGCTTCAGTTGTTATAAGTAACGACAACACTGCTAGCCCGGGGGAGACTGTTAATTTTTATGTAACTTTGCTCGTTATTTGAAACTTTGATCATCGACTCTTGTTGAGAAGTGATCCACTGTAACTCTGTTTTAATGCTTCAATATAAATCTGGTTGCTGTTCCATCTGTGATTCTGGAATAATCTCAAGCGGTGTGTCCCTGGAGGCTAAGGGCCTGGCCCTGGTGGAACACTTGCTCCTGTACCATTACCTTTAGTTTGTGTGTGGTTTGCATTATCATCTTTGATCGTTAATCTGGCGTGTTTTGTTATTTTATATCACAACTCTGTTATATTTACAATATCGTCTCTGTAACAGGAAAGTCGTATTGTTCATTCTGACCTGATAACATATTGTTGTTCCTTTAAGTCATTAATATAACATTACTGTTATTTACAGAATGCTATTGCTATTCAATTGCATAGTAACCGAGCTGGAATATTCTTAAGATGGTATTATTGTATTCGTCTATGGTTTATACTTCATACGATTGTTGTTCAATTGACATTATTGTTCCATTATGAATTGCGATCGTTATCCTTTCTAATTGAGATCAATATTTGTGGTATCAGACTCAGATTACTGTTTCTCTTAATATCTCTGTGTTGTGTGTGTTATTTATTTCAGTACTATATATTCACAATTGGCTCTAAGCACTGTTCTATATTTCATCGGTAATTGTTTGCCGTTCCATTTCTATTTGTTGTTCGATTCATCCTTTCAGTAAAGATTGCCATCTGATTTCTGTAGGATAAGATTGTTGTACTTGTTCCTGTAGATTAAGGTGTTGTTGTTCATCAAACCTAGTTGTTGTTACATTTTCTAGTTTCTGTTCCATTTCTTAGTTGTTGTTCCATTTCCTGTTATTTGTGTTACTGTTGCTTTGGTGTGTAAAATGATCTGAAACTGTAGTGGGCGTTGGGATTTGTTGTCTAGTCCCGAGATTGATGATCTGTTCCTTGATTACCTTTAGTTACATCAGTTTCCAAAGGGATGAGTTATTTTTACTGGACCCTTGACTGATAAATTGCTTAATTTTCTGAGTGCATGATTTAGGCTGTAAAGTATTTTGTTGTAAGTAGATTTTCTTTCAAGCATCTGTTTACTCTTGTATTTCCTTGAGCACTATACTACTAGCATTACTCTGACAAATGGCAGCCTCAAATTGAGTACACTCTTTGAGATAACAAATCGTTCCTGGATTGACAAGTTAATGTGAGGTAATTAGAGGTGAAAAGGACCCTTTTTATGGCTTGCAATTTTCGTGCCATTGCCGGGGAAGAGTGTATCCATTTGTTTCTTCTTCAGAATAGTGGAAGAACCTGTTAGGAAAAAACTGGGTTTTAAAAATGGAAGGTAAGAACCTCCGTGTGGAGTATGTAATAGCCCTTCTCCCTTGCCCGCTTTCCTATAGATGTGTTGTTGTTTTGTTTGGGTAGAACCTAGCAGTTGATTTGTGTGCATGACTAAGTAGAAAAAGCCAAAAAAGAATCCCAAACCTCTACCCAAGCTTGATAAAGCTAAGGGGCCGGTGACCCTTGGCCGATCGAAATTTATAGATGAAATCCTTAAGAAAGCAAAATCTCAGCCTTCAGTAGGACCTAGAAAAGTTACTTCTAGACAGCCTACTAGTTCCCTTCAGGCCACAGGATCACCATCTGTAGCCTTTGTTGAGGTGCATAGCTAAACCGAAGAGCAAGATTTTCAAGAAATTGAAAATTATAGCCTAAAGTCATTGTAGGAAGGGAAGCTTAGCAATCTCTGTGAAGGAAGAGGAGAAACAGGAGAAGCTGAAGAGCCAAAATCTTCTCTTAGGGTAATTCAGCCATTAAGCAGCCCAGATAAGGGAAGTGATGCAAAAACCATTTATAACAAAATTCAAGAACCTGAATCCCCCCAGACATTAGGCACTCTCATCATCCCAGATAAAGGAAGTATTGTCAAGGCCATTCCCATTAGAGCCATTCCCCCTCGACAACCTAGGAATACCCTCCTAGATATCCCAGAAGGCTATTGGCATATATTTGACCAAATGGCCCAGAATAAGCCTAACACCCAAACCTTTACACTACAATACCCCATTGTGGATACTGCAGCTAATGCACCTATGAAAGCAATTCCTCTCCAGCATATCCCTACATTCCATGGCGTTAAATCAGAAGATCCGGATGCATTCCTGTTTGAATTCGATGTGCTGTGTAGAGGGTATGACTATACCACCGATCCCCAGAAAATGAAATTATTTCCATCTACATTAAAAGGAGCTGCTTTAAGATGGTTTATGGGATTAGGTGGTGGTGTTATAAATAATTGGGATCAAATGAAAGAGTCTTTTCTAAAAAAATATCAAGACTATTGCAGGTCTCGAGAGTTAAAAGATGAAATATTTCAGATGGTAGCTAAACCAAATGAAACATTAGAAGAGTATGTTGAATGATTCCAGTATAATCTTCAAAGATCTCCTTATGCATCATTACCCTTACCTGATAATGTATTAAAAACAACATTAATTAGGGGAATTAAGGAACAATGGATTGAGACATTAAACATTATGGGAAAGGGAGATATTTATCAAGAAAATTTTGCTAACATTATTGATTTATGTATCAGGAGCTCGAGAGGCAGCACAAGGCTAAAACCAGCAGAACATGATCGATTTGTAAGAGATAATAGAATCTCGGCAGAAGGAGTAACTCGTGCAGAAATTGGAAATTTATTAGAAAATTTTAAAACTGACATATTGGGGATGCTGACAACATAACTTGATATTATGCAGGCCAAACAAAAGAAAGCAGAAGAAGAACATAATTTGGCAATCTTCTATCCATGATGCAGAAAGAAACATAGCCATAAGGAGTGTCCATTAGATGCAGTCTAAATTTGTGCCATTTGTACAAAAGACCACTCCACAGAAAGCTGCCCCTCACTTCCTGGATTGAAAGCAATATACAAGGAAGCAGAAGAAGAGCCAGAGTCGGTGTATCTACTTAATCAGCACCATCAATGGCAGCCGCGACAAACAGGTATGTTTTCAGACCTAGCTTCTTCTTTCCAACCTCAGCAATACCATGCTCAACAATATAATTCAATGTGGCAAAATCAACCTCCCTTCCCGAATTGGTCACAGCAATCATTCCCTTCATCATCTCTATGGCCGAATCAAGCAAGCCAACCCAATTGGCCAAATTTTCCTTATACCCCACCATATTGGCAAAAAAATGTTTATCCACCGCAATGGACCCCTCCTACTTCACAGAGTCAAACTTGGCAGACAAACTGGCAAAGACCAATGAATCAGTCAGTAAGAACTATCCTGCTCCCTCAACCTACACTGCCAGCCCTACAATAAAACCCCCAGCCTAATTTAAGGCCGCAACTCCCAGCCCAACCCAACCCCAATCCAAATAATAGATTGGTCCAGTCCATTCAAATAATCAAAACACCAGAGATAGGAACCGATCTAAGGGAGTGTAATGACCTTCAATTAAGATCTGGGTGTATCATTGAAACAGAGGGAGATAAAACAGTTCAAGTTGAAAATCAGTTGCATGTATAACAACCATTACAAGAAGAGGACGTGACCAAACAACAAATTCATGATCTAGCAACCACATCCTCTCCTACATTCCCAGAATGCTTAATTATACCTCGACCTATACAATATCCTGATTTTGACATTCTAGGAGAATTACGAAACCTGTACATAAAAATCCCGCTCCTCCAAGCCATTCAAGACATCCCGATATATGCAAAGACTATCAAAGAACTATGTATAAAGAAACCAAGGAGGACAATAACAAATAACCCAAAAGTCCAAGTAGTTGGCACTTTATCTGACTTATTATCAGGAAAAGAAACACATGTTAAATACGAAGACCCAGGAAATCTGATAGTAACCATACAAATCTATGGTCAAACCTTCTCAAATGCCTTAGTTGATTTAGGAGCTGCAATTAACATCTTAAAAACCACTACTTTCCAAAAACTTGGCATTACATCAGTAGAACCGACCTCCACTTTATTAGAACTGGCTAATCGATCTGTAGTTAGGCCAGAGGGCACACTGCATGATGTTATGGTATCTGTTGACTCCTGGGAGTATCCGGCCGATTTTCTGATAATAAATCCCAAAAACCAACTTGATGGACATCCATTGATCTTAGGCAGACCTTGGCTCGCAACTACCGATGCTTATATTGGTTGTCAACAAGGTAATATGACCATTACTAGGGGGACAAATATTAAGAAACTAGCTTTATACCCCCCAGCATAGCCAAGTGTCACAATAATAAAAACTAACAAGCATCTTGTATCATACCTCATAGAAAATATCAGATCTCCATTAACCATACAAGAGGCCCTCGATTTCAAAGACCAAATAGAAGATGATGCCATTAATAATTTCATTAGCCAAGTTGAACCCAGATCCCACATACAATGTCACATGATAGAAGCGACATTTGATAATGAATTAGAAGAGGATCTTCTTAAAGATACGCATGATCAAACAATACCTACTACCTCTGTTTCGAATAGCAAAATTGTGGAAATTGAGCCAGGGAAGACTTTAAACATTAATGCCAACTTGACTTCCGAACAAGAAAAGAAGCTCATCCAATTATTGAGGAAACATAAAGAAGAATTTGTATGGGACTACCTTGATATGAAAGGAATTGATCCCCAGTTATGTACACACCACATTTATATAGAAAAGGATGCGAGACCTATTCGCCAACCACAAAGGAGACTTAATCCTCATCTAAAAGACGTTGTAAAAGTTGAACTTCAAAAACTTTTAGATGTTAACTCTCCGATAGTAAATGGGTCTCTCCACTTGTTGTGGTACCAAAGAAGAATGGAAAGTGGAGGATTTTTGTAAACTATAGAGAATTAAACAAAGCAACACAAAAAGACCACTTTCCCCTTCCATTCATTGATCAAGTATTAGACATTCTAGCAGGAAAGAAATTCCTTTCTTTCTTAGATGGCTTCAATGGATACAATCAGATTCAGATTGCCCCTGAAGACCAAGACAAAACTACTTTTACTTGTCCTTGGGGAACATTTGCCTATAGAGTTCTACCTTTTGGCTTATGAAATGATCCTGCCACATTTCAAAGAGCTATCCTCAGCATTTTCTCAAATCTAATAAATGAGGGGCTCGAAGTCTACATGGATGATTTTACACCATAAGGAGATGATTTTGATCCAGCATTGGACACACTGGACAAAGTCCTGCAGTGCTGCATTGCCACCAGGCTTTGCTTAAGCCATGAAAAATTTTATATGATGATGACTGAAGGGACTTATTCTAGGCCATTATATCTTAGCAGCTGGCATACAAGTAGACCCAGCCAAAATTAAAATAATTTTGCTAATTCCCACTCCTACTACTCAAACATAGGTACGCAGTTTTCTCGGATTCTCTGGTTATTATAGAAGGTTTATAGAACATTTTTCACATATTGATGCACGTCTATATGCATTTACAGGTAATGTTGACTTTCTTTGGACAGAAAAATGTGATCGTGCTTTTCAGGATCTGAAGAAGCTTGTGTCCACAGCTCCAGTCCTTCAAGGACCTAATTGGGACCTGTCATTCTAGATTTCATTAGATGCCTCAGATACAGCTATTGGAGCGGTCCTTGGGTAGGAAGAAGATAAAAAAACCATATGAAATTTATTATATTAGCAAGAATTTATCCCCTGCTGAATTGAATTATACTGTTACTGAAAAAGAATTTCTAGCTGTAATACATGCTGTCAATAAGTTCAGGCATTACATTACTGGATATCCTGTTATTTTGTACACAGATCACTCTGCCATAAAATATTTAGCGAATAAACCCATCACAAATGGTAGAATAACTATATGGCTGATTTTATTGCAGGAATTTGATATTATAATCAAGGACAGACCTGGAAAAGAAAATCTTGTAGCTAACTTTCTCTCGCGAATGCCAAAACCAGTGGATGCAACAGTAGTTGAAGATCAATTTCTAGATGAGAATTTGTTTGTTGTCACTATTAAAACACCCTGGTATGCTGATGTTGCGAATTACTTAGCAATAGGTAAATTACCAAAACATCTAACCCCCAATGAACGAAAACACATTGTCCAGCGAAGTGCTCGATTTTCCTAGATTGGGGACTACCTGTTCCAAACATGAGGAGATATGCACATCAGGAGATGTGTCCGGGAGGATGAAATTTTTGATATTTTGAAAACTTGTCACGATGGACCATGTGGTGGACACTTTGCCGATAAGAGAACTGGACATAAGGTGCTGCAAACAGGGTATTATTGGCCTACGATCTTCAAAGATGCAAAGAAGTTTGTTCAAACTTGTGACAGTTGTCAAAGGGCAGGACGCCCTGGCCAGTCTGACAAAATGCCCCTAAACCCACAACTGATTATTGAACCATTCGAGCAATGGACACTTGATTTTTTTGGTCCGATTAACCCATCCTCAAACCAGAAAACATATATTCTGGTGGCAACAGAATATGTCACCAAATGGGTTGAAGCAGAAGCATTACCGAGAGCTACAGAGGATTCTGTCATACAGTTCATGTTTCATATATTTGTGTGATATGGGCTTCCAAGAGACATAATTATAGACAGTGGACCACAGTTTTCCGGTAACAAGATTGTTGCAACACTTAAAAACTATCATATCCAGCATAAAATTACTACTCCATACCACCCGCAGGCAAATGGTCAAGTAGAAAGCAGCAACAAAATAATAGAAGCAATCTTGACAAAAACCATTGCGTCACATAGACGCGATTGGGTTGCAAGACTACCAGAAGCCTTGTGGGCCTACAGAACAACATGGAGAAGCACTACCGGCTATTCACCATATCAATTGGTGTTTGGAAAGCAACCCATTTTTCCCATAGAATTTGAAATCCAAACACTGCGAACAACACAAGAAGTAGGCCTAGATCTAAATGAGGCACAGATTAATAGATTACAACAGATCAATGAACTAGATGAAATCAGGCTCTCTGCCCTCCAACACATTGCATTAATCCAAAAGCAGTGAGCTAAATTGCATGACACTCTCATTAAAAGGAAAGTCTTCTGCGAAGGAGATTGGGTGCTCTTATACGATTCCAGGTTTCAGGATTTTCCTGGGAAACTTCAGACTCGCTGGCTGAGGCCATATGAAATCCAGAAGGTACATGATAATGGCACCCTTACTCTAGTCACTATTGACGGATCTGGACATACCTTTAAAGTAAATGGCCACCGAGTTCGATTATACCGAAAACCACTTACTCGAGAATCCTTCTGCCAGCAACTACGTGAGGACTCCAATATGCAAATTCTACAAGAGGAAGAGAAATCTTCTCACCTGTGATTCACCTGTTTTTACACTTTGTACATAATTTCTTTGTTTTGTTAAATCAGTTCCTGTATATATTTTTGTATTTGCAGAAGAAACAGCGTTGTTGTTTTTACTGTTCCTTTTCTGAAGGGACAGCATTTGTGTACACTTTTTTCGTTGTTGTTGTTCCTTTTCAAAAGTACAACACCTTTTTTTTTAGCCGTTCTTTTTCATTTTTATTTTGCTGTTCCTTTTCCAAAGGAACGGCATTTGAATTTTCTGTTGTTCCTTTTCCAAAGGAACGACATTTGAGTGTTCTGTTGTTCCTTTTCTAAAGGAACAACACTTTTTATTTTTTCTGTTCCTTTTACAAAGGAACAACATTTGAGTTTTCTGCTGTTCCTTTTCCAAAGGAACAACACTTTTGATTTTTGCTGTTCCTTTTCCAAAGGAATGGCATTTCAGTTTTTTTTTTCTGTTTCTTTTCCAAAGGAACGACATTCGAGTTTTTGTTGTTCCTTTTCCAAATGAACGACATTTGAGTTTTCTCTTTTTCCTTTTCCAAAGGAACAACACTTTTGATTTTTGCTGTTCCTTTTTCAAAGGAACAGAACTTTTGGTTTTTTGTTGTTCCTTTTCCAAAGGAACAACATGTTTGGTTTTTGTTGTTCCTTTTTCCAAAGGAACGGCACTTTCGGTTTTTGTTGTTCCTTTTTCAAAGGAACAACACTTGTATTCCTTTGCCCTTCCTTTTTCAAATGACAACATTCTCGTATTCCTTTTACTTATGACTAAAGATACCTGTTGTTCCTCTTGTTTCAGGTCTTTTGGAGCACAGCTATACACTCATGCAATGGATACAAAGCTAGAGCATACTGAAATCAGCAAATTATATAAAATCGCTACTTTTACAGGAAATTACTGTGAATTGATAAAGAGGAACAAAGAAAGGACACAATTATTCATCACTTTTGCTATTATTACCCTACTAATACTAACATGATTGGTCATCGTTATCATGTTGGTTCTTTTTAAATTCCCATAATCTTCTTTGATCATTATTAAGGAATAAGGACAAAGGGTTTATATTTTTCTATTGATATGTTAAGACTTCTTCCACCATTCCTATTCTTAAGGAGGGCCGAACCACCTTTTGTGTATAAATAGGAAAGCATTTTATAAAAAAAAAGAAAAAAGAAGAATGTTTTGAATTGTCAAATGCAGGATAGGGGGTCTCATCAAGAGCCAGCCTACCATGATCATAAGGAAGAAAGTGAAGTGGCATTCCCACTATGGCCACCACACCAGGGATATGGTCTAAGAGGCACATAAAAAAAAAATAAAGAGTCCTTGGAATAGGAGGTCTCATCACGAGCCGACCTGCCCACCTTTCACTCCTTCCTGGTGAATGGAATTATGATTTAACTAGTTACCAAGCCAACATAATGACCTCCATTTTGACACTGAACAATACTTCCTAGGCATACACAAAGGATCATGGTTCCATGGGTGAAACAAACAACTCTGCCAAGGTTATGGACACCTATCGGCAACAGAGCTCTGTTAATGGTATTGAAGTCACATTTCTTATACACCAATAGTAATCATTAACACCCTTCTATGTCTTATACCTTTGTAATCTGTCAAATAATATTATGCATACCACTTCCCCGAACCATTAAACACATGAAAATCAATCATAACCAATCATGACAGAAAAAGTAGACAATGATCGCATTACACTCGTTATGCACGTCAGTTGTCCTATCCTCCCAACCTCGCATCATGTAACCGCATTTTCTTATTTATTAAGCGATCCTATTATACACCTCGACTTCAGTAACCTTCTCCTTTTGTAAACATGGCATCTTGGCATACGTTGTTCCTTTATGACCCTATACCAGGACAGATCAGCCCGCCACTCCTTCATTTGATGGCCGAGGATGGCCTATCACATTCTGGGGGGGGCTGACTTCATAATTTGCTGACATATGTGTCAGGCTATTATTCAGAAAACTCTTACTCAGGAATAGCAAGGCTTAACGGTATCTCATTTTTCAATTTGCATGCCTTGCTGTTCCTAAGATATTTCTGTATCATAGTTTGCAACAATTAGTAAGATTTGAACGAGCCTTGCGATTTTTCTATTTTCTCTGTGTTTCTAACAGTTTGAACAGCCTGCTATTCCATTGCCATCTCTACATTTTTATAGTGAGCTAAAGCATGGGAGGAAGGTCAATTCGAAGAGAACCACAGGTATTGATAGTTTCTGACACTGCACGGGAAATCCTGGCAAGGGCGGGATGGTTAGTCTATCTTAATCATTTACAGGAATCCAACGAGACCGTGGCAATAGAATTCTTGTAGAACTTGCAAGAACACCACTCCACAGTAAGGGGAAAATACATAGCAGTTACCGATGACGTAATTGCGGAGGTCTCGGGACTGCCAGCCACTAGACTTGTGTGGACTCTAAAGAAGGAGAGACTGCAAAAGATCATGAAGATCTTCCAGGATGAAGGCCATAACCTGACAGTCAAAGGAAAGGGAGTCCTACCAGTAGCATTAGGAGAGCCATGGGCAGAATTGGCGAGGATCATCCAGAGCTACATCACCTATGAAGGCAGGAAAGACGTGGTAAGACCACGACACCTTAAACTCTTAGCTATATTAAAAGAGAAATGCTCTGTGAACCTACCTGCATTTTTAAATTCATTACTTCATGATGTTGCCCGAAGCATGAAAAAGTCACAACATGTGGAATCGGTAGTAAGTCACCATGGACTGATATGGCTAATAGTTAGCCATAGTCTTGCTCAGCAGCAGGGTAGCTGGGAAGAACTAATTGCTATGATAGATGGGGCATTGACTCCGCCAGCCCCAAAACGCAAACATACTGCCAGTACACCAAATAGACCATCAAAATGGAGAAAATCAGTTAGATTGGCATGGATTAGAGGGAGGTTGGAAAATCCCCAAGGGAGTACCAGCCAACCTATGGAGATAGATGACTCAGGGGACGAGAAACCCCCGCAATTGGAAGGAGAAGAGAATGAGAAAGAAGTGGGAGGAAATGAGGAAGGAGAAACAGAGGAAGAGACCGAGCAACCTGAGTAGGTGGAGGTGGAGGCAGAACAATGCGAAGAGAGTCCATTACAAAATCCACAAGAGGATGAATTGGCCAAACTTCTGGCCAATATGAGTGAATATGGCCAGCCTCTCAGCCTGCTAGGCCTCCAGATTGAGGAAGAACCAAAAGAGCATTCTTCTCAGGACAAAAATGCACTCGAGGAATTGTGCGACGAGGAAGAAAACGAAGAGAATCGTTATGTTCATGATGTAAGTATGACAAGAGAAGAGAATGATGAAGATATAGAAGGGGAACAAACCACTCCCAGCCATACTACATTGGAAGAATTGCATGAAGAAGAAGGGGTGGACAAGGAAGTTACCGAGGAAGTAACAGAGCTAGCTAGGGTTTCTACTCCTAAGCAACCTGAACAAAATAGAGAAGGAGCACCCCAAGAGGAAAACCAGGGAATTGGCCAAGATGACAGTCCAGGCTCGAGTAAACAGACAGTTGTTCCTTCCAAGGAAACAAAAGAAATTAAACGATTACGAAAAGAACAACAAAGATTACTAAATGTGATAGCTCGACTTCGACAGCAAATCAGGGTTTTGAGAATGAGAAAGAGAGCAAAAAGGACTTCAGGGGTAAGACATGCAACTACTCCGGTAAGACCCCCCAAGAAAAAGGTTCGAAGGACCCATGTTCAGCTTGTTGTTCAAAACTCGGTCGAAGAACAGTCTGCTGTTCAAATCGCTGTTGAAGAATAGTCTGCCGTTCAAAACCATGTTGAAGTGCAGGCTACTGTTCAAAAGAAAAAGGAATAGCATTCCACTGTTGCCCATGTTGAAGTGAAAACAGACGATATATCGGCCTGTGACAAGGAAGTTTAGACAGAGGCACAATCCTCTGAAGGAATGTAGATGATAAACACGAGGCGATGCAATAAGAAGATTCAAGTAAACCTTCCACTGGCCACCACTACGTGGGACAACTATCTAAGGACAGTAGCCCTATGAGAGGATTTGGTGCAAGCCCAGCAAGCAGTAGAAAAACTCACAGAACAAACAGTTCCTTGAGAAAGGTATGAAGGGTTACAACAATAGCTAAGGAATGTCAATTTATCCGAAAGCCGGGCCTCTGAAGGATGGCGAAAAGAACAAGAAAAAGTCACAAAGGTAACTCATAGATTAGACATAGTTATCAGACAGATGGATACCTAATGCTCTTTGTACACTGACGTCCTAACATGTAGAGCCCTTGCCAAGAATTATGCCTTGTTTTTAATGGAACGATATTTGCAATTGAAACTTAAGGCCGTAAAAGCAGGAGCCCCTATACAAATTAATACCATTGATGATTTTATAAATTGTTGTAAGCACTATGGAGTAAAGGTTCAAAGACTCTTGTGTGAATTCTATCTGCATAACCTTGTGCTAGATCAGGACACAGAGCAGAACCCTGGCCCTTTCATTGGGGATATCTAACTGCAGGCATTTATTTTGTTTGGAGTTAATCAAATCAAATGGATTAAAGCCTATAATGCCTTCCAAAGGCAAGAAAACGGATTAGACTTATGGGTAAGATCTGAACCTAGAGATCCATTACAGTTATGGAACAAACATAGGAGCCTCATGAGGACTCCGGGTGTGATTGATGTGTTGGGACCCATTCATACAGAAATCAATCAGCAAGGGATAGAATACTTTTTTACTATTAAGGACCTTGCCATTGCAGCTGCTAAATTTCAATATCAGACCTCTAATCCGAACATCCAACTCAGGGAACCATTTAATTATGAGAACTTTAAGTTAGCCACTGATCGTTTGAACCTCTATGATGAAATTATCTTGAGGGCAGGGCCATCTTGGTTAGGATATAGGTTTCAAAGTTTGATCATTTGGCACCCTGCACCTAGATACCAAGCCCTGTATGAAATGCCCGAGGGTCAGACAAGCCATCTTTTTGAACACCTAGTTAGGCATCATGGCTGTAGACCACCACATGAGATCCCATCTCCAGCCTACTCTCTCACTGCCTTACATGTCAACTACAATGTTTTCATGAGGGCATGAAAAAGGGTAAGCAGGGGGGTGTGTGGAGTACTGAAGAAGGTATGTTTTTATTGACTATTTTGTCATCTTTTCTTTAGAACTCGTAACATCTTTGCATCATGAACTAGGTAGATAATGGGAAATCATGACAAATCTATAAGATTTATATGCAACATGAAAACACTAATAATTGCCATTTCTTATGCAGGAAAAGGGAAAAACTAAAGATTGCCACTCCAAAGAAAAAGACAGGGCCAAGCTAACCACTGTCCCTTTGGCAGGGAACCATATGCAAACAAGACGATCTAAATTAAAACATCTCAACCAAGGAAAGGAAAAGGAGATATCGACTCAGCGCAAGAAAACGACCGGATAACTGAGGATTAACAACTTGGCGAATCCCTCAGGATCCTTTGATCCTGAGGGATCACTACTTTAACTATTTTCGCATCCTTGATATCTCTGCTTCAGCTGTTATAAGTAGGGGCAGCACTGCTAGCCCGGGGGAGACTGTTAATTTTTATGTAACTTTGCTCTGTATTTGAAACTTTGATCATTGACTCTCATTGAGAAGTGATCCACTGTAACTCTGTTTTAATGCTTCAATATAAATCTGGTTGTTGTTCCATCTGTGATTCTGGAATAATCTCAAGCGGTGTGTCCCTGGAGGCTAAGGGCCTGGCCCCAGTGGAACACTTGCTCCTGTACCATTACCTTTAGTTCATGTGTGGTTTGCATTATCAGCTTTGATCAGTAATCTGGCGCGTTTTGTTATTTTATATCACAACTTTGTTCTATTTACAATATCATCTCTGTAACAGGAAAGTAGTATTGTTCATTCTAACCTGATAACATATTGTTGTTCCTTTAAGTCATTAATATAACATCACTGTTCTTTACAGAATGCTATTGCTGTTCAATTGCAGAGTAACCGAGCTGGAATATTCTTAAGATGGTATTACTATATTCATCTATGGTTTATACTTCATACGATTGTTGTTCAATTGACATTGTTGTTCCATTATGAATTGAGATCATTATCCTTTCTAACTGAGATCAATATTTGTGGTATCAGACTTAGATTATTGTTTCTCTTAATATCTCTGTGTATTGTGTGCGTTATTTATTTCGGTACTGTATATTCACAATTGGCTCTAAGCACTGTTCTATATTTCATTGGTAATTGGTTGCTGTTCCATTTCTATTTGCTGTCCAATTCATCCTTTCAGTGAAGATTGCCATCTGATTTCTGTAGGATAAGATTGTTGTACTTGTTCCTATAGATTAAGATGTTGTTGTTCATCAAACTTAGTTGCTGTTACATTTTCTAGTTGCTGTTCCATTTCCTGTTATTTGCGTTATTGTTGCTTTGGTGTGTAGAACGATCTAAAACTGTAGTGGGCATTGGCATTTGCTTTCTAGTCCCCAGATTGATGATCTATTCCTTGATTACCTTTAGTTACATCAGTTTCCAAAGGGATGAGTTATTGTTACTGGACCCTTGACTATAAATTGCTTAATTTTCCGAGTGCATGATTTAGGCTTTAAAGTATTTTGTTGTAAGTAGATTTTCTTTCAAGCATCCGTTTACTCTTGTATTTCCTTGAGCACTATACTACTAGCATTACTCTGACAAATGACAGCCTCAAACTGAGTACACTTTTTGAGATAACAAATCGTTTCTGATTGAAAAGTTAATGTGAGGTAATTAGAGGTGAAAAAGACCCTTTTTATGGCTCGACACAGATCACCTTCATCAGTGTTGGAGGATAAAACTCCACAAGAGGTATGGACTAGTAAGAAACCCTCTCTTTCACATCTGAGGGTATTTGGATGTGATGCATATGTACATGTTCCAAAGGAGAAACGAACCAAGAGGGATAGTAAAGCTGAAAAGTGCATATTTATTGGGTATAAGGATGGTTTAAAGGGTTATAAGCTTTGGAACCTAGTAACAAGGAAGGTTGTGTATAATCGAGATGTGGTGTTCAGCAAGGTGAAAGATGTTATTAAACATGAAGTCCAACCAAAGGAACCTGAGAAGATAGAGATTGAGCTAAAGGAGGAAGAATCAGACTCTACAGCAGAGGAGGAATCAAAAGATGAAGAGCCACAAACTCCAGGAGTGAGAAGATCAATTCGAGAAAGAAGGCAGCCAGAAAGGTATAGTCCATCTGCTTTCTGTTCAAATTTTTCTTTATCTATTACTGATGATGATCCCAGAACTATGAAGGAAGCAGTAGATTCAGAGGATGGAAAACTCCAGAAAGAGGCCATGGTTGATGAAATGGCATCTTTGCACAAAAATAAGGCTTGGGATCTAGTGGAGTTGCCAGTTAGAAGGAAAGCCATTGACAGAAAATGGGTGTTCAAGAAGAAGACAAATGCAGAAGGAAAGGTGGAGAAATACAAAGCTCGATTGGTAGCAAAAGGATATTCCTAGGTGCCGGGAATTGATTTTGGTGATATTTTTTCTTCTATTGCCAAGGTAGCTTCTATTAGATTAATTTTATATGTTACTACTACTTTTGATTTTGAGGTAGAACAGATGGATGTGAAGACAGTTTTTCTTCACGGGGATCCGGAAGAGGAGATCTACATGAAGCAACCTAAAGGCTTTGTGGTGAAGGGTAAGAAAGAACTGGTATGCAAGTTAAAGAAGTCTCTGTATGGGTTAAAATAGTCACCAAGGATGTGGTATCAAAAATTTGATACATTTATACGGGGACTTGGCTTCACCAGAAAAAACGCAGATCATTGTGTGTATTTTAAATCAATTGGTGAGCGTGTTATTTATTTGGTCTTGTATGTGGATGATATGTTGCTGGTTGGAAATGACAAAGAAATTGTCTAGGATTTGAAGACCCAATTGTCCACCAAATTTGACATGAAATATCTTGGTGCTGCAAACTATATTTTGGGCATGGAAATTAAAAGAGATAGGACAAAGAGGAAGCTCTAGTTAAACCAGAGGAAGTATGTCAAGACAATATTGTAGAGGTTTAATATGTAGGATAGTAAATTGGTGAAGGTTCCTATTCCTGTAGGTGTAAAGTTATCTGCTGAACAATGTCCCAAGACACAAGAAGAGGAAGAGGACATGTCCCGTGTTCCATATGCAAGTGCAATTGGTAGCCCGATGTATGCGATGGTCTGTACTAGACCAAAGATTGCAGATGCAGTGGGAGTATTGAGCAAGTTTATGTCAAAACTAGGGAAGGAGCACTGGATAGTAGTGAAGCGGTTTTTTAGGTATTTACGTGGCACTAGTGATTATGGTTTGTGCTACCAAGGAAGACCAGGATTGGACAGAGTGTTGGATATTTGTGGCTTTTTTGATGCAGACTGGGTTGGAGATCTGGATCAAAGAAGATCTACAAGTGGGTATGTGTTTAACCTATTTGGAGGTGCAGTCAACTGGATGAGTAAGAAACAATATGTAGTGGCACTATCAACTACATAGACAAAATACATGGCAGCCACTCATGCAAGTAAGGAAGCAGTTTGGTTGCAGATGTTGTGTTCAAGTATGGGGTTAATACAGGGAGCTATAAGGTTAGATTGTGACAGCCAAAGTGCAATTTTCTTGGCAAAGAATCCTGCATATCATTCAAAGACAAAGCACATTGATGTTCAGTATCACTTTGTGAGGGATATGATAGAAGCAAAAAAGGTGTTGCTGGTACAGGTGGACACTTTGAAGAATACCACAGATGCATTGACAAAATCTGTGAGCTCTGAGAAGTTCTCTTGGTGTAGAGAAAAAATGGGCATTGCAGGGATGGATAAATGACTAATCTCTCTTGTGGCCCCTTGTGGAAATAAAACAAGTGGGAGAATGTTGGGTTGTGTTATATTCTTTCCACAACTAACCCACGTAGTTAACCAAGGGGTTAGAGGGGGGGCGGAGCCCCCCCTTCGTTGCGCCGATTGCATAGCAGGGGGTCACAAAGGGTTTGAGGGGTGCAGGTAACCCCACTCTATGGGGTCCGGGGTAGTGCCCTGGAAAATTTTGATTTTGGAACCTATGTTAGGTTGAGTGGACCCACCTATGGTTTGTGCATGATTTTCGCACATGGTTTTGGACATGATGGTTTTCGGTCCATGGTATTGGACGCGATGGTTTTCAGTCCATGATTTTGGACACGATGGTTTTTCAGTCCATGGCATTGGATGCTTCGACATGTATAAATATGTATTGTAACATTGAAAGGAACATAATGAAAAATCAAGCTGGTAGTCCCGGTTTTGGGATCCAGGGGAAAATCTCCGTATATATGTGTTTTATGTGTTATGCTCTCACATTTTTTATTTTATGTGTTTTAGAATTCGTATGCAGGTAATTTATGTATGGGGTTAAAACCTACATATGAGACCTAAAATGGGCCTATCCATCGAAACATCATCAATATGTTTTTAGCAAGTGGATTTTCTTGGTATGGTTTTTTTCCTTTGGTGATTTCATGGCACACAAATTTGAGGTCCATGATATTGTAATTTTGGTTAAGAAACTAGGGTTGTATTATAATATAGGTTTAATGGATTGGGGGAGATATACATATTGTATTGAAACATTATAAAGATAAAATATACTAAAAAAATATTTCTTGATTTCTTGGTTTGGGTTTCCATGGTAAAATTTCTATGTCAAATGTAAATGTGTGTGCCATTACATCTTTTCTACTTTATTAAGAATATTTTTGTAGCACTTAACTATTTGGGATCAAAATCAACATTCTAGAAATATATGGACTAGAAAGGGATTTACGATATCAAGATACGTTGAGGTCAAGCTTGGAAAGGAACTTAGTATCCTTTAAACAATAAAGTAAATAATCTATTATAGAGAGAGGATACCTATTCTTAATTGAGATCCTTGTAGTTGTTGCACATACATCATGCCCCATCTTTCTCAGAAACTAAGATGACTGGAATGTGACAAGGAGAGGAATTGAGTTAAATATTCCCTTTATTGATTATGATTTTTTATGTGGATTTCTTCTTTCTCTAAAATAAACCTGATTGAAATAGAGGCATTAGGTAATTAAAGACATGAACAAGACCTATGGATCAAGTTACTTGGTAATAAAAGGGTATTTGAATTGGATCTTTGAATACGTCTTTGTAGTCTTCAAGTACCTTATCAACTTTGTGTTACTATAGTTGAGATTGGTGACAAGTGGAGAATTGACTACTTGTTCTAATATTATAAAAAAGTGGATGTTTAACCATCATAAACATGTATTTTTTAGCAGGTTTGATTGGATTTATATTTTTTTAGCTAGAACTAATGATACTATAGACTTGCTTGATATTTAGGAATTCCAAATCAATGATTGTTAATATTCAAAGATATCATTTGTGTTGAAATTGATAATTTCCATGGTTGTACCATAAGTATGGTTTTCCAAACACTGGAGTGACTATTAAGAGTGATGCTAAATCACAAGGCCACTCCATCCTTAAAAATATAAATAAAGTAGGAAATATTTCACTTTGAGTGATTCCAAGTTCTTGTCCTTCTTTCATGCAACTAATGTTGTAACACTATGGATGTGTAGTTGTAACAAGACCTTATTTATTCACAATATCATTAGAGGAAAAGTTCTTTTGACTACCATAGCTTATAATCACATACAGTAGGATTTATTTCGCCCATAGTTTGCATATGGAATGATTATTCTCTTTCATTTTCATAAATATATGTTGAATTTTGAAAGGGTGGTTAAGGATTCTATCAAAATTGAAGCTTTTGGGTCAAATTCATGCTTACCTCTTTTATGAGACTCATGTGAAGCTGAATCTTTGTTGGAAGAAAATATCTATGTTAAGAATGCATTTCAAGAATTTCATCCAAATGCATCATGTCAAGATGAACTATGGTGATTGTTATCACTCTGATAATTCATTTGAAGTAAGAAAAAGGAAGAACCAAAGGTAACCATTATCCACTTTTGGAGATCAGGACCTAGCGTTCCTGATGCTCAGAGAGGGCTCTCTCTTTAAGTTTTAACTTTGTTTTAGTTAAGATGTTTTAGGCTAGCTATGATTGTTCAAGGGGTTTTGATTTTGATTGAAATTGGGTGGTGGGATCTCTTAAACAAATGGATAAATTGATGTCTTTCAGACCATTGGGCTATGGAGTCAACTGGTCAGGAAGCAAGGCTGGATAAACTCACTAAAGGGGTGTTCCAAGGGCAAGATATCAGAGTGAATTTCAAATGTTTGAGACAGAGGGGTGAAAGGGTTTCACTCGGGGTGAGAAAGCAATTAAGCGTTCTCAAACCTGGATAATGAATGATGAAGGTAGGGGTAATCAAAATCAAAGGGCAGTTAAGAATCCTTTAATCTAGGTTATTTATGAGATCAATTTAAACTAAACAGAAATTAAGAATTCTTTAATTTAAATCTTGGAAGAAAACATTCAAATGCTTCACTATTAAAATAGAGTGTAATTTAAACAAGTTCCAAAATATTATTCCAGTTATAGCATTTAGATTGAAACACATACAAGATTGTGAATAACTTTGAGAAATTGACAAAGACACATGAAACTACTTGTCTGATATTCGCTCAACACATGAATCCTTGGAACAATCTATTCTTTATTAATCAATTTAGCTTGTTGGCTCATCAACTGATACAATAACCTTCTGGTTCTTCTTGATCGAAAAGTCTATAGAAATGTCTAGTAGAGTCCACCCTACATACTTCGAATTATGAAGTATTTATACAAAAAATTATTACAAAATATCTCAAAATAATTTGAGATTTAATTTAGGAAATAAAAATATCTTCTTGCAAGAAGATAGAGACAGCTATAGAACTGCTTCATGCTGTCCCTTTTATTTTGGTACTGCTGGCCCTTATGGTTTTATTTTAGCCCTTTATGCTGCTTTTCTATTTGATCTTTCATGTTGGAAGCTTCATTTTACTTTTTGCTTTCATCTGATACACTTTGAAACTGATACACTTTAACCCTGCTGATCTATCTTCATCTTTTCACCTGGTTGTTTTACTTTTACTGTACACTAACCTTTTTATTGCATATTTCTTACAGTAAATCAGTCAATTTCTCCCATGTCTCAGCATCAGGTAATTAGATCTTCAACATCCTTCTATATATTTCATCTACCTCGGTGTACTTGGCAAAAGTAGGCTTATTGATAAACAAGTGTTTTACCTCATGCTGGAGGTAAAACAAGTTTTCAAATGTTTGATAAAGTACTTTGCCTATTGGAAATGCCTTGATTGATGATGTACTGACCTGTTCTTTTGCTAGCTCTCTGATTTTGCTGTTATAATCTTGGTGTGTCATGAGCTTGTCATTTATACTAACGGACTGGGTAACCCTTTCTCTCTCAAAATTTGAAATTTAGCCATAAATCTATCAACGGCTACTTGCATATTTTGACACTTGTCCTCCAAGTTTAACATTAAGTTTCTCTTGGAAAGGACTTTTCTCACTTCCAAAATTGTTTTAGTTATGTCCTCAATTTCTAATTCCTGAAGCTCATATTTATTCTTACTATTTAGGAATTGGATAATTCTGGTAGCATCTTCAAGCATTTCTCCTAACTCTTCTTTTACTTTTTGGATGGCCTCTGTAGCCATCTTTATTAAATCTGTCTGCTCAAAAATTATCTAAATAGATGGCCAAATATCATTGACAAAGTCAATGATATTGGCCCATAGTAGTTCCTTGGCCTGCCCTAGGGGTTCTTTCAGTGTTAGGTCCTTCTCCATGGCCTTTAATCTTTCACTCATTCTAGCAGCTTTCTACACTTCTTCTTTGTGCATGATTTTGGAAAACTTGTAATCAATTTCCAAGCTTGTCATATTCTCTTTCAGCTTATTCATATATGTTGCCTATATGGACATCTCTTACATAGCTTGAACTAACTTTTTTGCTTCTTCACATGATGTACCTGCTGCTGATGTAGACTCTGTTGAAACCTGTTGTGCTGTGGGCATAGGAGCTGTGGGAACCAATGAGGCTGCCAATGTTGAAGGAACAACTGTTGACACTGTTGGGATGACATTTACTGATGTAGTGGCAATGTCAGTCTGCTTTAATTGGATTAGGTTGTCTAATTCCTTCTCTGTCTCCCTTAAATGATCATTAAGTTTGAGGACTAATTCCATCAACTCTTCATGTCTGGTTTGGTTTTCCAAGACTTCCTGTGTCTGGGGATGCTGCAGTTGAGGTATCTTCAGTTGTTTTTTAAGTGTTGTGATGTCATCATTCTTTTTCTTAATTAGTTGCTCAGTGGCCTTGATATCTTTGGGATCATGTCCCAATTCAATCACTAAGTCTTCCAAAGACTTGATTCTGGTGTCTTTGGCCTATGAGGAGGCCTTCTCCAACTGATACTGAGCTGAGATATTGGTCAATGAATTTTGCAATTGATGGGAAGCTATGGCTTTACCTGTAAGGGTGGAGTAAATCATTTCTCCAGTCTATTTGTGAAATTCAATTTGGTCAATGGGATGAATATCCCTTGCCAATACCTCAAAATCAATCTTTTTGTAATCTACTGATGTCCTTGGTGGTTGCAAAGTTGGCTTTATGAAAGACATTTTCATCTTTCCTTCCTTGATGTCAAAAGCTCACATCAACCTGGTTTGATTGGTAGGTGTAATCTTGAGATACTTTGCATAAGACTATGCCTTCAGTTTCTCATTTCTCATCTTGATTTCTTTGAACCTATCCTTAATATCCTTATCTTTGTCAGAAGGCCTACTGAATGAGGAGACTTCTACACTAAGATGCCTTTCTAAAATTTGAGCGTGTGAGGTAGATGGATCCTGTGTTTCTCCAGATGGAGTTGTGCCCCTGCTCATGTCAAATTCAATTTTGGTTACTTCTGCTAAGCCTTCTGTGTCTTCCTGTTCTGAAACAGGATTGAGTCTTGTTCTTTTGCTTTGGCTACTTTCATACTGCACATTGGATGTGTCCATGCCTGAAGTAGAGGCTCCCTCTCTATTTCTCTTGGGATTGTTTTCCTCATTTTGAGGAGTCTGTAAAACAACAGGGGTACTCATGGTTGCTTCTTGTTGTGGTACCTGCAAGATGATTTTTCATCAAGTTGTCCCTCTAGATCAATCAAGGTATTTTCAACATCTACCTTTGTACTATCCCTGTCTATGAGAGTGTTCTCCAACCACTCAGATTGATTGAAATATCTTTCTATCTTTGGTATGGGGTGATGAATGTAAGGCCCCAATTTGACCTTTTGTCTAAGTTTGGTCATAAACTCTTGAGGGTCATATCTCCACATGAAACTATTTTGGAACTTCTTTTGTTGCAGAATCAAATCTGCTTCCTACCCCGCTTCTCTAGAATTGCAAATGAAAGGGCCTAACTGATTTTGACTTTGAACTAGGTTCTTTTCTTAGCTGAGACAAAATTTACTTCATCAGAATTCATTATTTGCCTATAATTCTCTAGAGAAAATAACCTCATGGGGAGGTATTTGGGGAGTTTGTATGGGGCTAGCTGGAAACCATATATTCTTATCTCAGTGTGGTTTTGGTAAAGGTACCAATATCCCACCTTACTTTGCTTGGACATATGGAGGACCCTTTTGATATCTTGGCTTATTATGGGTGGAGGAATTCCTGTCAGCATGGTCATGACTGGATGGACAAAAGAATCAATGAAGTATGTATAAGTGTATGGTGATGAATACTTGTGGAATAATGTTGTCCAAAATATGACAGAATTGGGCTGGCCTCTAGAATCAAGCTTCTGGAGGGTGAAAGGGAACCTGACTGACTGATGATATAAAAACATATGGTATAGTATAGATGAGTATTTGAATACTCTCTCATTGTGCATTCTAGTAAATTGTTCATGCATCCTCTCAGCTATGAACTGGGCATAATTGTACAAAGTAGTAGGAGGCTTTCTTGGGGTGAAAATGAACATGAAGTCTAGGATGATCTCATCAACAAATTCATCAATGGTACAACCCAAAACACATGATGTCATAGTTATAATATGTTTGCCCCTTTCAGAGAAAATGGCAGAAACATATGGAGGGAAATATTTAGGAATGTGTTGTTCTTCTACAATGAATGTTTGGAATAATTGGGCCAGCCTTGATGGACTTAACTTGGTGTACAGGTCTAACAAATCCCCATTAGAGAGTCGGGTCAGGTCAGGACCTGGTTGGACTTACAACATCTCATTAATTGAGTCAGTTGTGATTGTGAACAAGACTTTTTGGTTAGGGGGCATTATAGCTCTCTGGCTGGGAATGTAACAAGCATGGAACATATGGAAAATTTCAGGGAAGATATGTACTTGGGGAAACTGGTATTTGAGCAAACTGGAGTCCCAAAGGCCAATGTCATCAGAATGGTTCATATATCTATCTTTACTCAAACAATGAATTTTGAGCAGGACCTCATATGCACTTGTATCTCTGATTTGAAAATCCCTGTCCACCAGGGGGAGGTGGTCTAGGTCCAAATGGGGAGTAGTGATAGGTTTGACATCCATGGCGACAGGGGCAGCCATAATTCAGTTCTTGTGGATTTGAATTTGGCTTTCACAGGTTTATTCAGAGGTTTTTGATGGAAATTGGAAGTTTTCAGAAGGGTTTGGGCATAGACTTTTAAATTTAAAGTATTTTCAATTAATTTTACTTAATTAAAATACTTTACAGACTGAACACTTTCAAATTGGAAAGGGTGACTGGTAATTTATCTTTAAATACCTGGAATTGGGTGAATTAGCTTCAAATTCGAGGTTCACGACAACTGCAGATGTTTGAATGGCTCTGGTACGGACTGAGAGGTTGATTGAGGTCTCTGCAGCTTCTTCAGGAGTGGAATTTGAGGTTAATTGGTAAATTCAATGTTCGCAGGTGTCACACTGGTTTGCAGAGGTTCACAGAGAAAATGAGAAGAAAAAGGCAAAAAAGGGCTTCGCAGGATTTTTATTGAGCAACGGTCACTTTTTGGTGGGTAATTTCACATATGAACAGTAGGCGGTTTTTCGGGTTTGGCGGGGAGGCAATTTCCCAAGCCATCGCACCACTTTTGTGGAGGAAGTGGTATTTAGGAGGGGTTACCCGATCTACTCCATCGCTTGACACGTAGCAGTTGGGGTGCCGGGGAAAACCACCTTATTGGGTGGGTAAAGGTCAGTCGTCGGGTGTGGCCGATATGGCTGTGGACCGTCAGATGAGGGTGATGATGATCTAATGGAAGTCGGTGAGGGAGGTGTGCGGCTGATAAGAGCATGGGCTTCGGGGGGGCCTAGGGCTTAATCTTCAACATTTTGGGTTTAATTAAGACTTAATCATGGGTTAGAATGATTGGGCGGGGCTTAATGACGGGATTTATCGGTTTTGTCAGAATATGGGGTAATTTATATAGTTTATATTAAAACTAAGGGTTGGGATATTTATATAGGGGATTTATTTAATATACGAAAAAAGGTATATGGGGATTTATAAAATAAAGTTAAAAAATAAATATGAAATGAGCGGGGTGAGCATTCCGTTAGCATAAATGTAAAATTTGTGCATTTTATTCACATACATTTCATACTTAGCATAAAACACTTTTGTGGGTTTTTCGAGTGAAATAGAATTTAACATGGGGGTTTTTACTTTTGCTAGGAAAATGAAGTTTATCCTTAGAAAAAGGGTTTTATTAGGGTAATGAAGGGAAAATGAATCTTATGAAGGGACTTCTAACACTTGATGTCCATAAGTCATTAAGCCGAGGGCCCAGTCCCACCAAAAGTCAGAGAAATGCTCTGAGCCTTTATGACTTTAAGGGTTTAAGCACCAGAACTTACTTGTGGATGGGGAAATTAATAAGTAAAGGGATGAAAAGAATGAAGGGGAGTTAATTAAATGAACTTGTAAACCATTGTTTTTTCCTTCTTAATTGCTCATGCATAATGAAACATATAATCAAGCATGATAAATGTGGTTTTATCCAATCAAGTTTATACTTCAGCAACCTTTCTTCTACTTACCCATTTCTTACCCTACCATTTTTTCTTCATTTTATTTGAGTGCATTTAGACTAGAAAACCCTTATCATTCATTTTTCTTTTGAAAAGTAAACTATCTACTTCTAACCTTATATCATCCAAGGGCTCAGATTAAACTGATGAGCTCCTTTTATTTTCTCTACCTATCTAATGATCTGTCAAGATTAAACTGTTTGGTCAGATTTTATTTTCTAACTACAAACATAAAATTGAAAGCATGAAATAGCCAAGTTTAAACAGTTTGACTACCATGGGTTGTGGCATGGATGACAAGCTGCACACAACCATTATTTAAAACAATAAAGCAGTAAAATAGTAGTGGCATTTTGACTTGCACACTTTCATGATCTATTTTTGTTTTTGGGGTTCATATTTTTTAATTTTTTGATCTTTTCTTATTCTTTTTGTCCTTTGATTTTCCTTTTAGGACATACCCTCTTTACATTTTTCAAATTTTTAATATGGAAAACATTTTCAGAAACCAAAGGTATTTACAATATTACAAGGCTCAAACTTAGCCAATTCAAAATTATGAATCTTATCACTATAGGACCCTAACAGTAATCACATCATTCTCCTATATGAGGCATGTTGTTTTTTTTCCTTGAAGATTATGTATCTTAAAATGCTTCTTTCCACTATATTATTTCTACTAATATTTATAGAGTAAATTGTTTTGACTAGCCAATAATTAACAATGTTTTTTCTTGAAAGGATCTGTTAGTGTCAGTTAGTTATGCCTATCACCTATGATCAAATATGATTCTGCCAAGTTTTGTTAGGGGTCTCAAAGTCAAATTTTATCATGTCACTAGGTTTTCAGAATAAAATTTGGTCACTGGCTAGTGTGTCTAGGTCTATTGTTGCTCCTTCAATATTTTCATGTTCCAGTCACTGCCATCACTCAGTTGGATGTGCCATCATTGAACACATCATCATCATCTCAATCATGTCACCATGGTATTCATTCAACTCAATGTCTCCATTAGGTCATTAGGGTTAGAGTCATCAAGGTTGCCATTTCATTCAATAAAACCAGGAAACAAAGGAGTAGTGGTCGGGTTTGATTAAAAGTTCTTTTTCAAAGTATATTTCACTTCAAAATGATGTAATAAGTTATGTTTCAAAGCTGCATGAAAAAGTTCCAAGTTACATAGTTTTATCAAAAAAGCAAAATGAAAATTATGGTGGGCCACCCTACCATTCTAAAGTTGAGTTATATAGCCTATAAAGACCACTTCATTCTACCTCTCACTCTTATATTCATTGTCAAAAAAGCTTTGATTCATCACAAGATAGTTTCTTAGCATTTTCAGAGGAAAAAACACTCCAAAAAGCAAGTTAGGCAGCTTCGTTGCATTTTCCCTGCATTGCGCGGCATTTTCTAACCATTCGTTGTGTTTTGTGAATTTTGTTGCGTTTTGTGGTAATTTCGCTGTGTTTTCTTGGTTTAAGCCCTACACCGGTTCTGCAAGGGTTTTTCATTGATTTCAAGTGTCAAGCATCCTCTTACAAGTTAAATACCCCCCACCTCTCCATAGTCTTGTTTCATTTGTTTTTAAGTTGAAAACCCTCAATTTCACCCTTCGCTACATTTTTTATTGTTTTTCCTAGTGGACTGTGTTTTAATTTCCAACACCATACCCTTCACCTATTTTCCCTCATTCCACTTCCTAGGGGTCATTAACATCCCTGCCCACTTCCCTAAATTTTCCTACCTCTCTTCCCCTTCTTTAAGCCCTCCATTCCATCACATCTTTCCAATCCCTTGTTTTCCTAGCTAGGATTCCACTTGCAAAACAATCAAATGGAAGAGGAGAAGAAATATTATAACAAAGGAGGTCAAATCTTGAGATATGAACCCCTATGAACTGATAAGTTAATGTCTTCCTCACTATCCAAGCAGTGCTCTGAGAATACAAGATGTTTAGGGTTTTGTAAGTTGGTTGAAAGGGTCAAATACCATGAAAAATTGACTAGTCTGTTTACCACTCATTTGAGGAGGGATAAGGTTATCATTGTAGGTGTCACATTAATAATTTCAAATAAGATCATAGCAGCAGCCACAGGGATACTTAACAATGGTGAAAAATGGTTTAAGAACTTAGATTTGGGCTTGCAAAACTATCAACCCTTCATCAAAGGCCACTATAGACAAACCATTAAGAAAGTTTTTCCTTTTGCATAGCTCCTTGACAAATTTTCTCCATTGATGAAGGTCATAATGAAATACTTCACATGTGAAGGTAGATTCTCAAGGTTGTACAAGTACCATGTCATATTACTTATGCATTTCACAAGAGTAAAGCCAATAAACCTAGCCTACTACCTCTATAAAAAGTCTGGCTAAGATGGAAGAAAAGGTGTAGCATAGGTAGAGTGACCATAAAAATATCCTTTTTCACCATGCCCTCGTTAAGATTGTTTTATTGCATCATCTTACTCAAAAGAACATCACTTGGGAAACTTTCATTCAGTCAGATGTTCTTTTGTCTTCTACTAGTCAATCTACAAGCCCTAGTACATCATCAACTCCACCTAGGCATGTGAAAGGTAGTTCTTCAAAGAGACTTGCAGTTAAGAAGATACCTAGGCCTGAAGTAACTAAGACATATCAGAAGGGAAAGAGGCTTGTGTTTACTCCACATGTTATGGAAGGGGCCAAGCTCACATCAGCATCATCAAAACAGGGATTACAATCACAGCATGAGGAAACTTGCCATCTTGACACTGACATGGTTGACTTGGAGGCTAGTAAGGAGCATGAAACAATGGAGCATATCATAAAGGAGAAAGATGTTGAGATAGAAAATCTCAAGGATAGTTTATCAAAGGCAAACTTCATGATTTCATTCCTAGAGCAGGAGAATCAACAGTTGAAAGTAAAGCAGCTACTTTTGGAAAAGCATGGGGTTGATGTTGGCAAAGAGGATGTCAAGGGGAAGGCAGTGATGGATGAAGAAGTTTCATAGGAACATCAAGAGCAGATGACAAGGAAAAGGCCAAGGACTAGAGGCCTCAAAAGAGCACTTCAACAACAAAAGGAGCAAATGACTGTTGTTGACCAAATTGAAGCAGAAATCAATGAATATAAGGAATTTTGGCTTGATAAGGTAAATTGTCACTTGGAGAAGCTTCTCAAGAGGGCTAATAGAGACAAAAGATTGTAGAAACACATGGCTTCTCATTACTACACAAGGAATCTGGTTGCTAGGGTGAAGGTCAAATAGTTAAAGGAGACAGTCAATAAAACCCTAATCAAGCAAAATTGGAAGGAAAAAATAGTTTTTATTTCTGATGCCTCCCTCCTATAGTTTTTCTTTCTGATGCCTCCCTAATATCATAGCACACCCCTTGGTGACCTCATACCAATTTTCAAGTGTTTTGGAGGAAATTTGGTTTTTGAGAAGTTTTTGCGTATTTCAACATAGTCTTAGAGGAGAAAATGCAGTGTGCCCCACGCTGCACTTTAGTTGGGGAGCTCCAATTGAAGTTTGGTTCACATTTATAGATTCCTCATGGTCCATACATCATTTGTACCCTAAGGGGAACATAATTTTGACAAATTTTAGTAGGTGAAAAAGTAAAAAAACCACCTTTCTGCCACCCCTAACGGAGGCCATGCTGTGTTTTCCAGAGTACCTATGGGAGAATGCTTTTTTGAGGGGCTTGGAGTAAGATTTTTGAGCTCTCGAAGAGTCCATTTTGTATCAGACATCCTCATCTTTTGAATTGGCTATCAAGGTTAGGATTTGGACTTCAAGAAGGCCTTTAAAAACTACTTTTTCCAATTTCAATGTGTTTTCCTCAGCTTTGCTACGTTTTCTCATAAATTCGTTGCGTTTTTTTTCTGTGGTGGTTTTTCTCCAGATTGATCAGTTGGATTCAGATTTTCATGATGTAATTTATTAATCCTAATGTAAATATGATGTAATAGTGGGTAATTAGCCTTGTCAATTTGTTTTGATGTAAATTTTGCCTCATTTATGAGAGTGGTTGAAGTCAAAGTTAAATGGAGGAGTTGTTTTAAACCTCCCTAGACACTAGGTTATGGTTAGAACACCTCATGGAGCAGTTCCTAGAGTCATGGATTCGACCCCTAAGAGAAAGGAGATGTTGTTTTGGTCTTTATGTATCATTTTCTCAATCATAGAACGGGTTGGAGATCAGAGGAGAGAACTATTGTAGCTTGTACTTGGACATTTTATGGAAATCAAAGGATGCAGTTTGTAGCTATTATCTAGGAATTCATGTGTAGTAAGTTTGTGATGTTTTATTTTCTCTATTATAGTTTTATATGAAAGATATTTATCTTCTCTTTCCATTCATTGATTCTTAAATGGTTTTCCTTACAGTTTATAAACATAATTCTCTGCATAAAGCTATGTTTTGATGGAAATATCATTATGTGTTACTTTCTTTCTTGCTTAATGAATTCATGTTTCATGCTCATTAAGACCTTTTGCTTCTTCTAAACACTACACTACATTGACAAACCCTAAGATCCATCACAGAATTATTGCTACCTTGCTCCTCCATATCTTTGCTGTTGTAACCCTTTGATCCTCTGACATAGCTACCGAGTTTTTCTCCCTTACCTAGCACCAAAAACATAAATTTTCAAAACCTACCTGAGTAAAGCATACCTAGTCTGAAATCTTTTTGCATTCCAGTCAATTCTTTGGTTGTGATTTCATAGAGAGAGCCCTCTCTGGTTTGATAGAGCTAGCTACCAAACTAAAATCTTGGCCTGTGGTTACCTTTGTTGATCTCCTCATCAGCCTAGGACATTGTGGAGGATAACAGGACGACCAATCAATTTCGTCATGCAATGTCACTTCCCTTTGAATTTCACCTCAATCTTTATATTTTAATGGAATTCTTATGCAAGGGTGTCAATAGTAATAAATTTCATTTATTGTTGGATACAAAGAGATAACCCACAAAACAAATTTTGTTCTCACTATAACCTAATCCGGGTTAGTGGATTATGGTTTTGGATGTTGCAAGATCCTATATATTATATTGTAAATAATGAAGTTGATGATGATGAAATTTAGAGGCATGGCTCTAAACGTTTTGTTAGTTTTCCCAACTAAGGGTTTCTACGATAAAAATCTGAGTATTATGTGTGATTTCTATTTTTTACTTTTCTATTTTATAAACAAATTGTGTATGAATAGCTTTACTATAAAGGTTTAAAACTTATAGTTTAAAACTTGTCACTTGTACTTATAAGAAATAATGTGCCATTTCTTTTTATTCCATAGAATCACAGTATCGAGCAATAATTGGTGCAATTTAAGAAGTATTATGGATTTTATATATCTTTTTAAGAGTTTGGATTCTAACAACAAGATATGACCCCACTCTAATGCATTAATTAGAGTGAAAATCATCTCACAAAACATCCAGCCAACATCAAAACAACAATAACTTTTAGCTACACATGCATTCATAATAAATCTTCTTCAACATTACTTTCTTGAAGTGTTTTATTACCTTATAGATGATCAAGTTGTAGAAACTTTCACAAAGACTCTTACAAAAATGAAGCTTCTCAAACTTTGTTCTATGTTATGTGTTCGAAAGGTGGTCATTAAGTGAGGAAAAGCTCTAATGCTTCCTTCCTTATCCAATTGCATTAATCAAAGTGTCATCTAGCTTTTCAAACATCTAGTTCAACATCAATGCAAAAAACACATTTCAACATTAGTGCAACAAACACATTGAGATACACATGCACTCATTAGAAAAAAAAATTAGGAACACATTCTTGAAGTGATTTATTACCTTATAGATGATCAAGTTGTAGACATTTTCATAAAGACTCTTACAAAAGTGAAGTTTCCCAAAATTCAATCTATGTTAGGAGTTTAAAACATTGTCATTATGTGACGGTAAGCTTTAATGGCTCCTTCATTCTCTAATTGAATGTGTCAAAGTTTCATTTAGCTTGCCAAATATTAAGTTCAACATCAGTACAATGAACATATTGAGATATAGATGCACTCATTAGAAATATTTTTTAGGATCACATTCTTGAAGTTCCCTATTACCTTATAGATGATCAAGTTACATACATTTTCACAAATATTATTACACACGTGAAGCTTCTAAAACATCAATCTTTGTTAGTATTTTGGGAGGTTTTCATTAAGTGGGGCTAGGCTTTAATGCATCCTTCCTTCTCCTATTATGTAACCTTTGTAAATTGTCCTATAAGTTGGCCAACCTTCTTGGGTTAAAATCATCATCACAAAATACATACATGATACTCCTATAACTTAGCTTCAACATGGCATTTTGGTTGGTAACAAGAGCCAATATTCGATGATTAGGAAGGGTATTATCCTCTTTAAAATTCACATCTATTTTTACCTTGGAACTCATGTTATTACAATATCCCTTCAATATATGAGCATGCCTCTTCATTAACTAGTCATGTGGACTTCCACAAACTTAAATAAATGTGTCATGTAACTTTTATTTGGAAACATGAATCATGATGTAGAGTGATTTATGACTGAATTCATGACTCGCTAGAATAGTATGGTGGAGACCTAGTCCTTATCTCCATATTTTCTAGCATAATTCCATACCAAACCAAAAGTGGGTAGAGGTGTCCATGAACTTCATCAGTGGCCTACTAATCTTTATAACTAATGATGTTATCTTTATAGTAGTTGATGCCCATTTTATTCCACTGACCCTTAATGTTATAGTTTCAAGGGTCATTGATTTATTCTTTCATAAAGTTTATAATATAAATGGACTCTTCCAGTGATTATTAATAATTATTTTATATACAATGATATTTTCTTTGCTCTTGTCTTGCTTGTACATTTCCCTTGCCTCACTAAACTCTTCATTGAACCATGGGTTCATTGGGATCTTATTTTATATTTCCTTTTATTTCTCTAGTTTCTCATATTTGTATCTTTCTAATGTTGATTGAATTTCATCCATTACCTCCATTATCTCCTTGCATATATCTATTATTTCATTCATGAAACCTGGTTTGTGGGTGATTCTTTCAATTTCTTCTATGATGACAATGGTATTTTTTGTGGTCTGGGATATTTCTTTTTGTGGTACTTGCTGTAGAAATTCCTTGTAGATTCAAACTGCAGATTCTAATATGCTAAAACAATTGACTTGAATCTACTCTACTCATCAGTGGAAACAATAAACGATCGATGAAATCACGAAACATAAAAGAGAAAGAATTCAATCACACATGACACAATGATTTTATGGGGAAAGCCACAACTAAAAACCCATACTATATGTATACTGCATTAATCAGAAAATATGAGAAGCTTACAATTCTTTTCTCAAGCCCGACAAACCTCTACACTATCTCTATCTATCTCACTGCTTCCTAGACAAACTCAAGCCAATATGTAGCCAATTTTTTTCCTGCCAAGATCTTATTTCCTTGTGTAGTTTCCTAGGGAATTAGCCCATATTTAATTAGGAAATTCCACAAATATGAATTTCACAATCCTCATAATCCTTCCTCTGATTGCATGCACCACTTGTATAATTCAGATGACTATACAACTGATAGTACATTGTCCCTAAACTCCAATCTCAACTGGGTCTTTCTATAATCTTACATGCATGAGTTAATTATGAGTGAATCTTTAGTTTACTAATTGATCAGTGCTGGTTACAACCCACTACTGGATCTCCCACTAATTCCTACATCAGTTGGAACTATTTTAACTGACTTTAACTCAGTTAAACTAAATTAAATAATTACAACTCAAAATAAACTCAACCAAGGCTCATAAAAAGTAGGAGACACTCTACATGACTCAAGTTAAGCCCTCAACTCGAATTAACTGAGCTAACTAAGTCAAATTAACTTAGTTAACTATTACAAGTTGTCATGAGATGTGGAATTACAATTTAATTCCTAATTTAATTGAAGGACAAAATTAAATTAGGATTTTCTTGTTGCATTTTCAACACTTGCATATTTGTACATTTTCCACCCAACCTCGTTTTTTTCCACTTGACCTATAAGAAAAGTAGGTCTTGGTTTGATATCTCATTATGGAAATTGCAAATCATGAAAAATGTTATCTTTTCTATTATGTTTACTAAAATCATGATGCAATATAACACACTTTAACCATTATGTGTGTGACATATAGTGTCCCTTGACCTTTTCAACCTCTCAAGGCCATCACACCCCCCTTGTTTATTCACATATGAAATTTTAGTGGTTGAACCTAGAAACATCATTAATCCATGTAAACCTACACAATGCAACTCATTAGATCATGACATCACCATTTTATATCCCACTAAGTTTGGTCAAACTTCTAGTTGGTTATTTGTAGGGTGGTGCAATTTACCATTTATTACTTGCACACTCACATGGGAAATATCTTGAGGCTCGTACAACCCCTAAAAATTAAGAAAATGTTTGGTCCATGATTCTTACATATGTGGATGCTTGTTTATGTGTGTACTGGGAACATTTGGACCTATTTGAAATGCACATCTCCACAAATGTTGTGTTGAAAATAGCAATAAGAAATGCTAAAAATAGAAATGCTATAAATAGAATTGCTATAAATAGCATTTCAGGTACCAGTGTTGGAAATACCAACAAGGAATGATAAAATAGAAATGCTAAAAATAGCATTGCTATAAATAGCATTTCGAGATAGATTCCAATTTTAGTTAGTCCCTAAACTAAAATTGAGAATTAAAATTCGAATTTGATCTTAGCAGTTGTTTGAAAAATAATTAATTAATTCATCTTGAGTTAATTAGTTGGAGAAAATCAAACATGAAGTCTATGTGAAGACATGCAACAGTTATCCCTTTGATTGAGGAAGTTATCCCTTAATTAAGGAGATCAGGATGAGTTTTACTTTGAGTTGTAATTAGTTAGCTCAGTTAACTGAGTTAAGTCTATTTAGATTAGTTCCAACAGTTTGTGGAACTGATTGTGAGTTCAGTTAGTTAATGCATGCATGCATGTAACTAGTGTACTTCAAATAACTGAATATTCTCTCATAAATAACTCATGCATGTCAGTTCAGTTAGAGACCCAGTTGAGATCAGAGAATGGGACAGTGTACTATCACTTGGAGGAATTTTCCTATAAAGGAAACTCATCCATGCAAAAGGAATTATCTCCTTCAGGATTTTGCAGTTATTTCAGAGGTTAGTGAGCAGTGTGTGAGGTAATTACACATAGGTGGCAGCTTGAGGTCCAGGAGAAACTGCGCAAGGAAATAGGAGGCTTGGAGGGTGTTGAAGCCCCGATAATCGTTGCAACAACATTGGGGGATAACCACCCAGTCCGGACCTTAGTACAACTCCTTTTCCGTTTGGAATGGTGGCTCCGACTGGGGATAATGGGACCAGTTTCCCAATAATGGATAAACGGGATGAATGGATGATTGTTTAACTAATCTAATGATAGGCGAATAACTTAATCTATTGACAGAATAAAATAACTACTACTAGTCCCGGGAATGGTTATATTTCTCTAAGTGTAGCGCTTGATGATCTATGTTTTCAAACAGGCATATAGATGACTCCATCTGACAGGCATAGACATTAATTCATTCAATGATTACTTTACTTAAGTAGTTAAGAAAAGCGATTAAAACAATAATACTACACTCATCATTTATATCATCGACACATATATGATTAAAAGAAAAGCATACCATAAACATCCAATAGTGGAAAGAATACAGAACTGCTGTTAAAACGCATACATATATCTGATAATAGCAAAGGAAATCAGATAACAATTTATATGAAAAGAATGGAATCAGACAGAGATAATAGTACCATATGAGCTGATAAAATACTCCCAATATCAATCGCTATCTGTGATTCTTCCTTCAACGCAGAGATGATTTCAAACAAAGACAATAGTGCACATTTGCAGAAAAGCTACCATGTTGAATTTAGAATAACTGGTCCAGTTTTATAAAAGAATATGGCTGAAGCACAATAGTGTGACTTCAGTCTTTAAGTCAAGTACAAAACTTTATGACCCTTTCCAAAACAATGAAAGGGTCTATAAATACCTAATTATGATAACTATCTATGAAACTGAAATCCTACTAAACTGGTATCAATCAATTTTGATCATATTTTCCCTCAGCGATCTGGCAGTCGGCGGCATGAATCATCAAGTAGGTTGCTTTCCTTTAAATCTGAGCTGACTTGTAGAAAGCATTAGCTCCACTTCAGGTGGTTTTTTGAGGCAAGAGCTGAGTTGGGCGGTGTATGTGGCATCCTGAATATCGGGGATAATATACCAGATTGCATCCGTAAGGCACTTGAGGGCAGCTCTCTGCGAGTGTGGTTTTACCAAGAAAAACCAATACGTGTCCCAGGTTAAACTGTTAATCCCAGCGATTAACCTTCCTTTCTCCTCTAAATCTGGATAACATGATTGCTCCAATGTATTCGTTGTTGTCAATTTTCCTGGTGTGCATTGGGAGATCATGTTTGATAAATAGAGAGTGTTATTAACTAATTCAACCAGATTGCTTGAAGTTAATTTGCATCTCGAAACCACCCTCTCAGCTTTCATTAACTGGGACTGCCATTCTGTAAAGAGTATATCTTTATATGACTCCAATATTCTTGGTAAATTAGCCACTTGCCCTTGATCTAAATCTTGCCAATCGAGAAATGCAGCGATCGTTTCTTCGGCCTGATCCAATTCAGTCCTAGCCTTATCTACTTTATTACTTATGGATGCCGTTAACTCACATAGGGGCTCTGCCTGGGCGATTTGTTGACATAGAAGCTTAATTTGAGCTATCAATGCAGTATTTATCTATAGTGCTTCTGCTCTGAATTCGGCCACTTGTGGAATGCCCTTTGTCTTTTCAATTTGTGCTGATAATTGAGCAATTTGCTCGTCTTTTGATTTCAGCATTCTCTCATTCGCCACCTTCAGTTGTGCTAAGGCTTCTGACAATTCCTTTTGCTTCTTGATTGCGCTTTGATCGACCCGTTGTTTCTCTGCCTGCAGTTGTTGAGTTAGTTGATTATTTAATTGTTGTTGCGTCCACAACTATTTTTCTGCCTGCTCTGCTTTTTGTTTTGCTTCATTTAACTGTGCCTACAATGAAAAGATTTCTTGGTCCTTTTTTTTTAGTAAAAGGTTTACCTCTGATGCCTTATCTATTGTTGCTGCCGAATAAGCTCCCGCATACTGTGATAGTTTTGTTAGGTCATCGGAGGGGTCAAATTCCTCCTTCCAAACCACATTGCCCGTGACAGTTTTCTCTGGGAAAAGGGAAGGTTGATCAGTCCTTCTTCTTTTCCTTTGTCGCTTAACCACCGCTTTATGCCTTGGGCTGTAGAAGAAATCCAGGGGAGGAATATCTTCTACTTGCAAAATAATTTGGTCAGAGGGGTCCTTTGGTATTACCTCTACCTCTTTAGAAATGGGTGGGCCGCTGGTTCCACTCAGAACCTGTGGTGAAGTGATTTCTTGCGTGTCCGTTACCTTAGAAGTGCCTGAGTCCTTTGAACATTCCAAACCACTGATAATGGAATCAAATTGCTTCCATTCCTGGAGCAATTTAGGGTCAATATGAGTATCTATATTGACATCAATGGTGGTTTGTTTTTCCTTTTCAGCTTGGGTCTCCTTCTGCACTTTTTCCTGCTCTCTCTTCTGCCTTTCCTCCTGCTCTCTCTTCTGCTTTTCCTCTTTTTCTCTTCTCTGTTTTTCCTCCTGTTCTTTCTTGAGATTTTCCTCCTGTGGCTTCTCTTGTTCTTTCGTTATAACCGGAGGTTCCTTTGATTGTTGCCGATCAAGCTCACTTGATGATGTCGCTGGGGTTGTCGCTAGTAAATCTAGAGGCAGAGTTTGCAACCTCTGTTCTCTAAGTTTATTAAATTCAGTCAACCCTTCATCATTATATTTCACTTTGGCGAATGCTTTAACTTGATTTATTGTCTCAGCTGAAGAGAACAGGTCGTCAAACATATCTTCCTTATGATCAAACTTTGACAATTTGGCCTGTTCTAGTGCATTATAGGCAACTTTGTTTGGATCAAATGGCCTATTTGGGAGAGTCGCCAGAGTTAATGATTTGATCTTTGTGGCTTCCTTTTCTGCATGTTTGAGATCATGTAGAGTATAGACACCACACCTTAAGGGAAAAGAGGGCCAGCCCTGCTTCTTATTTTTCTTGAGAGTCTGTGTAACACTCTCAGCAATAATCTGGTAAGAGATTTCTCTTGCCAACAGTTTATCTGGTATGTATAAAGGGAGAACATGAGGTCCGGCTTGGCTACCGAAAACTCTTATATAAGTGAATTTCTCCTCTCCAAACCATCTCCCTACCGCTGTTAAATCAATCCCATCCTGGTAGGAAATCTTGGGAATGGGTTTATCAAAAATAGAATAATAAATAGGCACCATAAAGCCATTGCATACTTGGTACAGATGGTGCTTGTAAGAGGACTTCCATAATTTCTGATGGTATATGTGGATAGCCGTAGGGTCTTGTGGCGTCCACCTCCAACCGAGCACGGGAAATTCAGAATTGAAACACAATGTATCTAAAATATATGCACTGTAATAGAATGGGGGGATTATCCTTTCAGAGATGCGAGTCTTATTCCTAAACTCAAGAACAGCTTTGGCTAGTTTGTCCGAGAGAATAGTGGCCCAATCCATTATTATACTGTTGCATGCAGCTTCCATTAAGGGGACCATTTCTATAGTGAAATTAGCAGAGTCATGCAATCCCCACAATCTACACATCATTATTCCAGCATAGCAATAAGGAGAAGCCAGGGAATCAACTGAGTACTTACCAGAAGACTCATGTTTGTGCTTTGCCGGATTTTGTCTCCAATCCCAGATGGGTTCGGATTCAACTTCATTTTCGTTTGCGAATTTCTCCAGGAACGCCTTATTATATATCTTCTCTGGCTCAGGCAAATGATACATTTGCCTCAAATCATCAGCTTTAAATGACCCAAAAATTCTCCCGTCTCTGGTGCTGAAGGTTCTATCCAGAATTGGGATTTCTTCAATTTCCCACCGCACTACATCTGTGTATGGGAGAATTTGTTCCCTAGCTGCTATCCGGTGAAGGAAGGAGTCAGCTAAGTCCTTAAGAGTACCCTCAGATTTCCGAGTAGAGTCTGCAGTAGCTTCTACTGTTGTCACTTTAGGTTCTTCGATTTCGATCAAGTTGTAGGTACTCTACCAAGTAGTTCTGTCGAGACCAGAACATGTGGTATCCGAAATCAATCCTTTCTTTTTGTCAGCGACAGCTTGTCCTGCAGCTGGCGCCGCGGAAGCGCCTGTGGTCTTCTTGGATTTCTTCCCCATTTTGCTTAAGCTTTCTCCTTTGGATGAATTCTGCACAGAGGCGAAAATAAACGTAACACAGAGAGATGACGATGAAAATCCAATATGGGAAAGATATATTGATCAAAGCGTGCTGAGAGATTAACTCTAAAAATGGCCACGGATACAATCCATGGGAAGATCTTACAATTACATTAAATGGCCATTTAAAACCTGCCAATCCTTAAATTCCCATTATATCATTATTCGGCCGAACGACCCGTTTAAGCGTGCTATGGATGTTTTGGCGGTTGGGCGCAGGTGCATCATTACTTAACAGATTAAGCTTTAAATATGATTCGATCATAATATCCCTCCATTTAATGGATTTTTTGAAAACTGCGCTTTATCGCAATCGGCCATCGGGGAGAGCTTTAACCTCTTGTATTGACACCATTTAAAACCCCCGATCGCCGATAGCCGATATCGCATCACGTCGGGAGAATAGGGATTATATATGACATGGACAGCATATCGCCAATTTTCCGATTGCGATATCGCATCGCATCGGGCTGCATCACCTGGGCGCCTTAACAATGTGCATAGGATATTGCCGATTGCCGATTGCGATATCGCATCGCATCAGGGTGAAAGGCTTGGGGCGCTTTAAGACTGTGTATAGAGTATCGCCGATAGCCGATAGCGATATCGCATCGGCGAAAACCAATATGTCACTTATTTGTGTTCTCTATGTCATTGCAATATGCGATCTTGCGATCGCTTTATCGCGAAGATAAAAGATTGTTTTATTTGATCAAAATGGGTTTTTCAAAATGTTTTTATATAATGTTTTCATTTGGTTATCGGACCTTTTTGAACAATACAATATTGATACCAATTAACTTCTAAAGGGACCCATTTCATATGATAATTTTGTAAATAAAAATGATATGAAATGGGGGGTTGTTGTAGAGCACAACAATTGGCGATTCGCTGGAAGAACCAGTTATCTCTGAAAAGCATAGAAATACTTAAACTTTTTCAAAATAGAGTTCTAATCAAAGGGGAAAATTCTAATATAACTAGGTATATATGCATTCCAAGTAAAATGAATCTATTTTTGCTAATTTCCTCTCTTTTTTAAGAAAATAGATACATTCTAAGTTTTAAATAGGCCTCTATTGGTTTATAATGATAAAACAGAAAACCTTTCCAAATCAGCTTTTATAGTGAACTCTCCTATCATAGGTAGAGCCTCTGCTGCCAGCAAACATTTATAGTTTCGACAGGGATACCTTTTAACCATGCTATTGTCCATTGTTCCATCCAATTAAGAGTGTGATTAACAGAATGAATTCAAAACATGTTTTCATATTTTGTATTTCATTTCCTTTTTCTGTTATTGATAAGATAAAAAGCCATTGTCCTGGTTTGGTGGCCAGCTATTGACAATGCCATTCACTGGTAGTAATCTAACCGAACAAGTTGGCTCGTGATGAGACCCCTTGCCTTATAATTTTAAGCCATTACCCTGTTATGGTATGTAGTATTGGTAATGTCGGTTAAACTATTTTCCCGATGATCATGGTAAGCAGGCTTGTAATAAGACCTCTTATCTTTTATATCAAATATTTTAGAATTACACTCTGAGTAATCATAAACTTTAGTGAATGGGATGAACAATTTTCTCCTTAAGAATAAATGGATGACAGGTTAAGAGTTGAAGATGCTGAAATTGGATTAGCTTCTATCTTGATATTGATAACCTTTTGAGACCAATTTAAAAACAGAAAATGATTTATAATACTTCTAAACTTTGAGAGGAGTTCACAAAACTTGAAATATGGTTTCAGAATACAATGACACCTAATTTCCTAGAAATTATCTCTTTTGGTTGTGAGCTCTATTATTTAAAAGCTAATATCCATACTACTTCTGTGGGACAACTTTTCAAACGCAGCAAAAGGTCAATGGAAGATACCTTACAACTTTATTTCCTAATGATCCTAAAAACTACAAAATCCTATTAAAATAAAAGGAGAAGGGGTTACCTCCTCAATTGAAGAATTTTTTCAAGATAAGGCCATTAACAGGGAGAGAATCTCTCGAACCTGATAAATCTTGCAATAAAAAGGTCGACTGGCCTATCTTTTCACAGATCTGAAATGGTCCAAGCCACATCTTCTGGAACTTGGTGTGTTTTCCCTTGTCCTCATGGGCTTTGTCCCATTTCAGAACTAAATCACCGACTTGGAATTGTTTTGAACCGGATGAGACTGAATCAAAAGCTGCTTTGATGATTTGCTGATGTTTGGCATGAGTAACCCTGGCTTTTTCTCTTTCTTCTTCTAGTTTTAGAATTTGATCATGTCTAAGCTGAATAGAAGAAGAAGGAGTCTCCTCAATGAACTGTACTAGGGCTAAAGAAGGAAGAACAAGATTTGTGGGTAGTACTGCTTCTTTTCCATACACAAGATTGAATGGAGAAGATCCTATAGAAGCTTTCTGTGTTATCCTATCAGCCCATAATGCAAACATTAAGGATTTGTGCCAGTTTTTATGATTCTGTTCGATAGTTCGCTTAATGATTTTGATCAGATTTTTATTAGTAGACTCTGCTAAACCATTACCCTGGGGATAGTAATTAGCAGAATATTTTAATTTAAATCCTCTTTTAATAGTGAAATCAAACATAGCATTGCCTGAGAAATAGGATGCATTATCAAAAACAAGAGCATTTGGGACACCAAACCTGGTAATGATGAATTGGTCTATGAATTCAATGATTGCTTCAGAATTTTTTGTCTTCAAAGGAATTGCCTCAACCCACTTAGTAAAATAATCGGTAGCAGTAAGGATATACTTATGCTGTTTGGAAGAAGGTGGAGTAATCTCCCCAATGATGTCCAATCCCCATTGCTCAAATGGTTGTTCAATGTTGACCGGTTGCAGAGGGAAAGCTGGTTTTCTTGTCTTCCACTAGAAATTTGACAATTAAGGCATTTCCTTACATACTCGTGGGCATCTCTAAACAGAGTTGGCCAATAGTATCCAGCATGAATAATTTTGTGAGCTGTTGTGTCAGCTCCAAAATGTCCTCCTGCTGGTCCATCATGTAACTCCTGCAAAACCTTTTGTGCTTCAGGTTTCTCAAGGCATCTTAATAAGATTGAATCATAATTCTGCCTAAAAAGCACATCATCAATAATTGTGAAATTTTTCACTTTTAACCTTATGGCCCTTTTGTTTTTGTAAGACAGGTTAGGAGGTGCATATCCATTTTTCAAATAAAAGATTAAATCTGCATATTGTGACTCAGAATCAGTAATACTTATCTGATTGATTTCTTCAGTTTGATCTATATCACCTGATTCTGGGATGTTGGATGCTCCTGCCAATAACTTGCAAAAACCTTGGCCCCTAACAATCTTTGCTGGCCTAATTTCTAAGTCATATTCTTGAAGCGCTGTGACCCAGTTTGCCCTTTTTTCACCCAGTTCTTTTTGGATTAATAGTTGCCTAACTGCAGGGAAAGGAACTATGACTTTTGTGTGGGTTTTCAAAAGGAAGGGTCTATAATGTTTGACCGCTTTAAATACAGCAAAGGCTTGTTTTTCTACCTCGGAGTAATTCAATTCAGCACCCTGAAGATTTGAGCTAAAAAATGAAATGGGTGCTTCCAGATTGTGATCATTTAGTTGCGTGAGTACTGCAGCATAAGACAAGTTGGATGCGATGGTATACAATGTAAAATGATTAGAAAAATTTGGAGTATTTAAGGCTGGGGCATTGATTATTGATTGCTTGATTAGATCAAAAGCTTCTTTTTCTGCTGATCCCCACTTAAAGACTGAATTTTTCTTAATCATTGTTTGAAGTGGCAAAATAATTTGAGAAAAATCTGGAACAAATCTTTTAACAAAATTGATCTGGCCTAAAAATGACTGCATCGATTTTTTATTGTGTGGGAAAGGGATTTCAGAGATTTCTTTGATCCGATCAGGATCAATATAAATGCCATCTTTGGACACAATAAAACCCAAGAGCTTCCCTTGATCAAGAGCAAAGAAAGACTTTTTAGGGTTAAGAGAAATACCATATCTTTTGCAACGTTGAAAAATTTGATTTAGATCATGCAAATGATTATACCTCTCCTTAGAGAATACAGTAATATCGTCTAGATAGACGACTACTGTTCTATTAATCAACCCTTTAAAAGCTATATCCATAGCTCTTTGGAATGTCGCTCCTGCATTTATAAGTCCGAAAGGCATTTTCTGATATGCATATGTTCCCCATTTTGTTCTGAATGTGGTTTTAAGCTGGTCATCAGGATGAACCAGGACTTGGTTATATCCTGAGAAACCGTCTAGAAAGGACATCAATTCAGAGCCTGCTACTGATTGAAGTATTTGCTCCATAGTAGGTAATGGGAAATTATCTTTCAAGCTCGCTTTGCTCAAATTTCTGAAATCAATACAAATCCGAATGTCGCCATTTTTCTTTCTAACTGGCACCATATTGGAGACCCAGTTTGAGTGTTGGACTGGAAAAATAATCTTGGCTTTCAAGAGTTTGTTAAGTTCAGTCTTTATTTGACTCTCTAAACTTGGATGTATTTTTCTTAACTTCTGCTAAATCGGTTTCTGATCGGGAAGCATTGGAATGGTATGCTGGATAATGGATGTATCATATGTCTTCAAATCATCGTATTTCCAAGCAAAGACCTATTTATTTCTCCTTAATAGTCTAATGAATGCCTCCTTCTCTTCCAAGGAAAGTCCTAGTCCTAAGTTAATGTTTTGAGGAGTTTGCTCGGTGCCAAGATTTATCAATTCAAACCTAAGGGTAGAACTTTGGATCTTTGCATTAGTTATAGGTTTAAACCTATCTTTGATATCATAAAGATCCTCGAGCTTTACCACTGGCTTAGGGATTGAATTTTCCTGAGGTGTTTCTTTCATTTGTAGGTCATGGTCATTTTCCTCAATAATTTGATCATCATAGGACTTTTCAGAAGTTAGAAATTGTAAAATATCCTCATCATGGTTGAATACTCTCCAATTAGTGACATTGTCAGGAATTGAGGGCCTAAAAATCAATTCTACGGAAAATCTATCTGGGCTGTAGTCTTCAGAAGGTAGGAGCTTGGAAGCTACATTGGCTAGGAGATCGGCTGCCGAGTTTTGAGCCCTAGGGATGGAGGAAATGTTGAATGCGGAAAAGTGCGAGGTAAGTTCTTGTACTAGCGATTGATAATGCTTGAGGTGATTTGAAAGACAATGGATTGCATTCCTCACCTGTTTAACAATAATTTCAGAATCGCCGAATACTTTTAGATATTGCACTTTAAGGCCGATTGCTTTATATAGTCCCTAGACTAAGGCTTCATATTCAGCTGTATTGTTAGTGCATTCAAATTCTAGCCTACAGGACAGCATTGTCTTTTCCCCTTATGGACTAACCAAAATACATCCTGCTCCTGAGCCCTCACTAGATTTGGACCCATCGAAATATAATGACCAAAATAAAGAAGTATTAACAATTGTATTTACAGTTTTCTCAGTATCATTGAAACATCTTGATCGATCTGTTTGTGAAAAAATTTCGATCTGAGATGTAGAATGGTTTACTGAGAACGGAGAGGGTTGGGCAACGAAGTTGCCAAAGAATGACTCTGATGAATAATTCCCCAAAATGTTGTTGTTGAATGCTACCGGCTGGTTTTCTTGTTCGAATTCTGTAACTGTATGGGTCATATGTTTTTCCCGATCAATCCTTATTTGATTTGGCTTACCCTTGTAGGGAAGCCACATGTGTGACCAATCAATGGAAATATACCCATGCAATTTTTCAGACCAATCCCTACTCAAAATTAAACCGTAAAATTCAGGTATATCGGCTATTAGAATATCAATCCTCTGTACTATTCTGGGATCAGCAGATAACCTAATAGTTATGGAATTAATTTCTCCTAAAACCTGTACTTTGGTCCTGTCCAACTGTACAATATGAATAGCAGACTTCTGGGGTTCAATGTTCAGTTTAGAACAAACTGAAGCTGGCATTATGTTAGAGGATGCCCCAGAGTCAATCAAACAGTTGTGCAGGTTTCTGTTATAGATCTCATAGGTCAGAAGGAAGGGTGGAGTATGAGAATTTGATCTATCTCCAATCAGAACTGAATCGGTGGCTTCAACCATACCGGGAGGAGGTTGGCCTGAATCATTAGCAGCTTTAGCACTGGGAAGAGGTGCAGAGGGAACAACATTCAATTCCTTGAGAAGCAATTTCTTCTGATGCTTTAATTTACTAAGTTCAAACATAGTAATGTTTGCTTTAGTTTTCTTCATGTCATCAACAATGTTGTACTCCATTGAATCGGATACCACTAATGTTTTAGATGTCGAAGGAGTATTAGAAGTTGAAGGCTGGTTTTGGGGAACTGCTGTAGGTGATTTCTTTGCAGGTATTTTTTCTTTGGTTATAGCAGCACCTGCACTCCTTTTCTTTGACATTGCCTGAGCAGGTTCGGAAGTACTTTTACTCCTAGTAGTGACCGGGAACGCTTCTTCTTCATTATCGGAATCGGAGTTGGGGAGTATAAAATCCCACATTCCATGACATTCTACTACTTCTTCTTCATCATCAGTTGGTGAGATTGTTTCCTCTTCCTCTTCTTCTTGCTCTGAATCTGCATTAGATATGACATTCGGTGGCTTTGATTCATTTTTCTTATAAGTCCTAAAGGGTCTTTTGGTTGAGGTTTCGGCTACCTGTTTCTTTATTTCAACCATTTCATTTGATAAATTTTTTAGGAATTTTTGCAAACCCTCCATGTCATACGGGTCTTTTGGGGTTTTCTTTCTTGAGTCCTCTTTGAAAGAAACTTTTTTGGCTTTTCTGTCTTCCAGAGCAGCTTTCTTTTCTAGAGCATTAATGCGCTTTTCCACAGCAAGTGCTTCTCTCATGTTTTCAGCTAAGGTAGGTTTCCCAGCCCTGTCTACAAAAATGGCTATATTGGCAGGTAGGGCGGTGATATACCATTCGCTTCGAATTTGTTCACTTGGTTCGGAGGGTGTAGGGATTTTATTCAGGAGTTTATTGAAGCGGGCATTAAATTCCTTAATTGGTTCCCTATGCTCTATTCTCAGATTGGAGAGATCATTTATTAGGGTAGCCAAAGACCTATCATCTCCATATTTGGTAAGAAACTGCTCTTGGCAAGTGTTCCAACTGGTAATTGAACCAGAAGGTAAAGAAAAATACCAGGATCCTGCTAATCCTTGCAAGGTATATGGAAAAAGTCTAACAACAACATCTTGTTCTGTTACTCCTTTCAAGTTGACTGCCAACATGAAATTATTAATGTGTTCCTCAGCCTGGTTCCCATCATCTGGATTAAATTTGGGTAGCCATTTTTCAGGAGCATCTGGTAATGGATGCAATGGTGCAGGCATGTTGACTGCACCAGGCCTGGTCCATGGATCTGCCATTATAATAGCAGTAGTGGTTGATACTACTGTTGGAATTCCAGATGTCTGGGCAGGAAATAATGTTGAGGAGTGAACAGGTTGGGATGTTACAGTACCTAATCCCTGATGAACAACAATATGTAATGGGGGAGTGGATGGTTGACTTTGCAGAGGGGAAGATGCAATGGAGGATGTGGATGAAAGCTCTTCACTGTCGGATCCTTCAGTCTATTTCTTTGCCTTTTTCCTTTTGGGTAAAGGGAACTCAGTGGGTTCAATACCGAGCTTTTCGCTCTGAAGTCTGGTGAGAGGGTGAGGTAAATTGAACTGCGAAGTCGCACCGCTTTGTGATACCTCAGATTTCTGTGGTGAAATTGAGAAGCTCTGAAGTTTGTGGATAAGAGACTGGACTTCAGGTGATTCAAGACTTAATTGTTCTGGAGTATGATGGGTTTGAGCAGTGGTAGTTGATTCCTCTTCTTCTCGTTTGGATATTGGAGAACCAGCATACAATTGGGAAGAACGAGGAGATATGGAGGGAGAATTACTCTTAGAATGGCCTGCAGATTTGGGTTTGTTTGCCATTCATAGTTGAGGCCCTCCTTCTAGCGCCAAAAATGTTGAAGCCCCGATAATCATTGCAACAACATTGGGGGATAACCACCCGGTCTGGACCTTAGTACAGCTCCTTTTCCGTTTGGAATGGTGGCTCCGACTGGGGATAATGGGACCAGTTTCCCAATAATGGATAAACGGGATGAATGGATGATTGTTTAACTAATCTAATGATAGGCGAATAACTTAATCTATTGACAGAATAAAATAACTACTACTAATCCCGGGAATGGTTATATTTCTCTAAGTGTAGCGCTTGATGATCTATGTTTTCAAACAGGCATATAGATGACTCCATCTGACAGGCATAGACATTAATTCATTCAATGATTACTTTACTTAAGTAGTTAAGCAAAGCGATTAAAACAATAATACTACACTCATCATTTATATCATCGACACATATATGATTAAAAGAAAAGCATACCATAAACATCCAATAGTGGAAAGAATACAGAACTGCTGTTAAAACGCATACATATATCTGATAATAGCAAAGGAAATCAGATAACAATTCATATGAAAAGAATGGAATCAGACATAGATAATAGTACCATATGAGCTGATAAAATACTCCCAATATCAATCGCTATCTGTGATTCTTCCTTCAACGCAGAGATGCTTTCAAACAAAGACAATAGTGCACATTTGCAGAAAAGCTACCATGTTGAATTTAGAATAACTGGTCCAGTTTTATAAAAGAATATGGCTGAAGCACAATAGTGTGACTTCAGTCTTTAAGTCAAGTACAAAACTTTACGACCCTTTCCAAAACAATGAAAGGGTCTATAAATACCTAATTATGATAACTATCTATGAAATTGAAATCCTACTAAACTGGTATCAATCAATTTTGATCATATTTTCCCTCAGCGATCTGGCAGTCGGCGGCATGACTCATCAAGTAGGCTGCTTGCCTTTAAATCTGAGCTGACTTGTAGCAAGCATTGGCTCCACTTCGGGTGGTTTGTTGAGGCAAGAGCTAAGCTGGGCGGTGTATGTGGCATCCTGAATATCGGGGATAATATACCCAATTGCATCCGTAAGGCACTTGAGGGCGGCTCTCTGCGAGTGTGGTTTTACCAAGAAAAACCAATACGTGTCCCAGGTTAAACTGTTAATCCCAGCGATTAACCTTCCTTTCTCCTCTAAATCTGGATAACATGATTGCTCCAATGTATTCATTGTTGTCAATTTTCTTGGTGTGCATTGGGAGATCATGTTTGATAAATAGAGAGTGTTATTAACTAATTCAACCAGATTTCTTGAAGTTAATTTGCATCTCGAAACCGCCCTCTCAGCTTTCATTAACTGGGACTGCCATTCTGTAAAGAGTATATCTTTATATGACTCCAATATTCTTGGTAAATTAGCCGCTTGCCCTTGATCTGAATCTTGCCAATCGAGAAATGCAGCTATCGTTTCTTCGGCCTGATCCAATTCAGTCCTAGCCTTGTCTACTTTATTACTTATGGATGTCGTTAACTCACATAGGGGCTCTGCCTGGGCGATTTGTTGACATAGAAGCTTAATTTGAGCTATCAATGCAGTATTTATCTGTAGTGCTTCTACTCTGAATTCGGCCACTTGTGGAATGCCCTTTGTCTTTTCAATTTGTGCTGATAATTGAGCAATTTGCTCGTCTTCTGATTCCAGCATTCTCTCATTCGCCACCTTTAGTTGTGCTAAGGCTTCTGACAATTCCTTTCGCTTCTGGATTGCGCTTTGATCGACCCGTTGTTTCTCTGCCTGCAGTTGTTGAGTTAGTTGATTATTTAATTGTTGTTGCGTCCACAACTGTTGTTCTGCCTGCTCCGCTTTTTGTTTTGCTTCATTTAACTGTGCCTGCAATGAAAAGATTTCTTGGTCCTTTGTTTTTAGTAAAAGGCTTACCTCCGATGCCTTATCTATCGTTGCTGCCGAATAAGCTCCCGCATACTGTGATAGTTTTGTCAGGTCATTGGAGGGGTCAAATTCCTCCTTCCAAACCACATTGCCCGTGACAGTTTGCTCTGGGAAAAGGGAAGGTTGATCAGTCCTTCTTCTTTTCCTTTGTCGCTTAACCACCGCTTTATGCCTTGGGCTGTAGAAGACATCCAGGGGAGGAATATCTTCTACTTGCAAAATAATTTGGTCGGAGGGGTCCTTTGGTATTACATCTACCTCTTTAGAAATGGGTGGGCCGCTGGTTCCACTCAGAACCTGTGGTGAAGTGATTTCCTGCGTGTTCGTTACCTTAGAAGTGCTTGAGTCCTTTGAACATTCCAAACCACTAATAATGGAATCAAATTGCTTCCATTCCTGGAGCAATTTAGGGTCAATATGAGTATCTATATTGACATCAATGGTGGTTTGTTTTTCCTTTTCAGCTTGGGTCTCCTTCTGCACTTTTTCCTGCTCTCTCTTCTGCCTTTCCTCCTGCTCTCTCTTCTGCTTTTCCTCTTTTTCTCTTCTCTATTTTTCCTCCTGTTCTTTCTTGAGATTTTCCTCCTGTGGCTTCTCTTGTTCTTTCGTTATAACCGGAGGTTCCTTTGATTGTTGCCGATCAGGCTCGCTTGATGATGTTGCTGGGGTTGTCGCTAGTAAATCTAGAGGCAGAGTTTGCAACCTCTATTCTCTAAGTTTATTAAATTCAGTCAACCCTTCATCATTATATTTCACTTTGGTGAATGCTTTAACCTGATTTATTGTCTCAGCTGAAGAGAATAGGTCGTCAAACATATCTTCCTTATGATCAAACTTTGACAATTTGGCCTGTTCTAGTGCATTATAGGCAACTTTGTTTGGATCAAATGGCCTATTTGGGAGAGTCGCCAGAGTTAATGATTTGATCTTCGTGGCTTCATTTTCTGCATGTTTGAGATCATGCAGAGTATAGACACCACACCTTAAGGGAAAAGAGGGCCAGCCCTGCTTCTTATTTTTCTTGAGAGTCTGTGTAACACTCTCAGCAATAATCTGGTAAGAGATTTCTCTTGCCAACAGTTTATCTGGTATGTATAAAGGGAGAACATGAGGTTCGGCTTGGCTACCGAAAACTCTTATATAAGTGAATTTCTCCTCTCCAAACCATCTCCCTACCGCTGTTAAATCAATCCCAGCCTGGTAGGAAATCTTGGGAATGGGTTTATCAAAAATAGAATAATAAATAGGCACCATAAAGCCATTGCAGACTTGGTACAGATGGTGCTTGTAAGAGGACTTCCATAATTTCTGATGGTATATGTGGATAGCCGTAGGGTCTTGTGGCGTCCACCTCCAGCCGAGCACGGGAAATTCAGAATTGAAACACAATGTATCTAAAATATATGCACTGTAATAGAATGGGGGGATTATCCTTTCAGAGATGCGAGTCTTATTCCTAAACTCAAGAACAGCTTTGGCTAGTTTGTCCGAGAGAATAGTGGCCCAATCCATTATTATACTGTTGCATGCAGCTTCCATTAAGGGGACCATTTCTATAGTGAAATTAGCAGAGTCATGCAATCCCCACAATCTACACATCATTATTCCAGCATAGCAATAAGGAGAAGCCAGGGAATCAACTGAGTACTTACCAGAAGACTCATGTTTGTGCTTTGCCGGATTTTGTCTCCAATCCCGTATGGGTTCGGATTCAACTTCATTTTCGTTTGCGAATTTCTCCAGGAACGCCTTATTATATATCTTCTCTGGCTCAGGCAAATGATACATTTGCCTCAAATCATCAGCTTTAAATGACCTGAAAATTCTCCCGTCTCTGGTGCTGAAGGTTCTATCCAGAATTGGGATTTCTTCAATTGCCCACCGCACTACATCTGTGTATGGGAGAATTTGTTCCCTAGCTGCTATCCGGTGAAGGAAGGAGTCAGCTAAGTCCTTAAGAGTACCCTCAGATTTCCGAGTAGAGTCTGCAGTAGCTTCTACTATTGTCACTTTAGGTTCTTTGATTTCGATCAAGTTGTAGGTACTTGTTATCACCCCAAGAAACTCACCTAGGTTGTAAATCGGTGATGCTCAGGAACATTAAAAATTCAACAGTTTTTGTTGGATAAAATGATGGACAAATGAAGGATGTGCAGCACCTTTAAGCCAGATAACCACTTCCACTATAATTTACCCCAGACATGGGTGAAGACCCCCAAACTACAAGGCTTTCAACCACCAACTACTCACGGTTTAAGGTAAAAGTGATGATGGAGAAGACTGATTGCACCAGCAGATGCACAAAGCTCTGTGATGGCCAGCTGCAATCAGTTAAAGGATCTGCAAGACTATTATTCAATAGATAGTGAGGATGACAGCTCTCTGCTATCTGAACAATAGCAACCTACAAACAATTTCAATGAGCCACTAAATTATAATACAGAGGTGGGATGACAGCCCCTCTGATATCAAACTTTCACAGCACATCAAATAAATGCAAGCAGGCACAGCCTGGAACAAGAAGAAGAAGTAGAAAGTGAGCAGGTGACAGCAAAAGAAGCTTGTATTAATGGAAATCAAGACCAGAAGCTGCAGGTCTCATAGTATTAACAGTCTCCAAAAGTTAAAAGGCTACAATAAGCTCTCATTCATCAAACACTCATCAATCCATTACATCTCTGTTCTGAGTATATATACTGCTACAATACAAAATATCTCTACTGAACAATACGTGGAGGAGCCCATAAATGGCCACCAACCATATTTACATTCAAGAATGGGCCTCTGGTACAAATCTGGTCGTGCTCTGAATAAATTTGTCCCTCTCTGATGCTCTGCGATCCTTCTAGGGCAGGTGAGATGAAGTATGGGCGAATCCCATAACCACTGAATGCTATGACTGGATCTGTGGCGTCCTATCTCCTCCTCGCCCATACTGCTGATTAAATGCTGCTGTTGAATCATTGAATGGCTCCAATATGACTCCCTGGCTTGGAAACAATGAAACACTGCTACACTGTTCATTCCCACCCACAATGCTTCATCTGGACTTGAAAGTTTCAACCACGGGTCAATCATGACTGATAAATGTTGATCTATCTGAGGCACGTCTTGCTTCCTGTTAGGCCATACTGTCAATTGAAGGCAGCTGCCTACTGCACTGTACTGTTGTATGCTTGCATTAATGATTTTCGCGCCACTGCAAAACTGCCGCAAAACATGAAAAATTGGCTTTGGTGGACTTGAAATATATATATTTGGCCTTTTAGAACCCTATCGGGCCCGAACCCCGTCAGCGATCGGCGCTTGCCATAAGCTTCTTTTTGTATTTTCTTTATATAAAGAAAATACACAAAATATATTTAAAACACTATGGGCGCAGACTTTACAGAATATAAAATGGAGTGTTGTGGTCATCGGGTCCGGCCCATCGGGTCGGAACACAGCCTACGTGAAGACCTTGTCCACTTTGACAGTCTCGACAGCGAAATGCCAATGCGATATGAGTGAAAGCTGCGGACCCGAAATACCATAGCACACAACGTTGTATGGCCATCGGGTCCGGCCCATCGGCGGTCATTTATATAAGCAAAGGCCATGCTCCTATGAAAGCGCCGACGCGATATCGGCGACCACCGCGGACCCGATATATTATGAAATGGAGTGTTGTACTGTCGTCGAGTCCGGCCCATCGCATCGGCACATAACTTATGTTAAAGCCTGCCCCTTGTAATTGCCAATAGCGAAATGCTAACGCGATCTGGACCGTTGATCGGCCAGATCCAACGGCAGATATGATTTTGGACCCTTAAGTCTGCAACTTTGGTTTTTCGCATGATTTCAATGCGCTTGTACCTATCGATAGAGTGTTCCCGCCTTCTCAAGGGCTTTCCTCTTGCAACTTTTTCATTCGATGGAGGCCTTAAGAGGATTTTTGAAGGCTTTTGGGGCACTTTGCATCCATTTTTGGGCATCCTTCTGTGCGCAAACAACCCAATCAGGACTACATTTGATCCTCAAATGTTGGATTATGTAGCAGAGCTAACACTGGCTCCTTCTGGGGATGAGATCCTCCTTGTGAGGTCTCAAGAACCTGCAGACCAATGCCTTCATACAAAAACAGCTATAAAAACACTTGCCTAGTGTCCATTGGGCATGGAGTCAACTAAGCATACAACATAAAAACTGAACAAGAAACTATTTACAAACATAAAAGCCTGAAAATTTAAACTTCAAAATTTGCCCATTTGCTGGGCCACCAAAATTGTTTCTCCTGTTCTCAGCCTGGTTCATCATATATCAGCAGGACAGGATTTATTTGATCATCCACTTCAAACAGTTTAGGACACTTGAGCTTAATAGGTAGAGATGATCAGTGCTTCATTCCCTTTCTGTGTGTTTTCCTCCTTGGACGTTTTTCAGAGGAGCCTTTGTACAGCTGCTGGATAATCATGGCTGCAGTGTACGAGTCTGTGTCTTTTGCGGCCTGCTCCACTAATATAAAAGATGCACCATTGTATCCTTGTGCAAGGGACACAGAGACATTTTCTGCTCGTTCATCTTGCTTAGAACAGTCCTCATCCAAGGAGGAATCCCAAAACTGTACACCCTCTTCCTCTGTTAATTGATAAGCTGCCTTTTCAGTCTGTGTGGAGGCCATCTGAGCAGGTTTCATAATATCAAGACTGAGATGATCAGCTTCAGCCTCGATCATTGAACTATTTCCTGCCTCAGTGTTTAAGGGGCAACTAGGAGGGATTTTCACTTGAGCAGACAGAGAAGCAAAAGATGATGGGGAGCTTTCCTCCCCGTTTTTAATCACTGAACTGGGGACAATAGCAGGCTGGAAAATTTGCAGATCTGCATAGCCATGTAAAGATGAGCTGGCTTCAGGCACAAATTCTTCGAGGGGGAAGGGATCTGCTGCTGGGTGCCACTGCTGGTCAACTTGTTCTTCTGCAGTTAGGACAAATTGTTGAACAGTGACTTTGGATATTGCTTCCTCATAAGCAGCCCTTGTTAAGAAAGGAGCACCGTCCAAAACATGGACCTCCTCCTCTTCGGGATGCTCTTCTTCCATGACTATATTTTGACAAAGGGTTTTCACCCTTTGATCTTCGTTTACCTCTCTGCTTCTCTGCAAAATCTGCGCATGCTCATGTGTTCGTCTACATGGATCTGGAGTTGGAAAAGAAATAGAACAATGAGCTCCTGCTTCTTCAAAATGCTGCTCAGCTCTCAACTTGGAAACTTCAGAGGTCAAAAGCTTGATCATCCTAGCTAATTTATCAATCTCAAGCTCTGAGGATGATGAGGATTCACCTCCCTGACTTCTGCATTCATCATCACCTTCAAGTCTTCCTGCAGCCATAATATTGGCTTCTACTTCAAAGGTTGCAGCTTGCATATCAGCCAAAGAAGTACATCTTCGTTCTCTTAACAACAGGCAGAACTGAGAATCGAAGGCATTGGCATATGTGAGCATGGCAGAAGAAGGGGTAGGTTTTATTTCTACTGGCATTCTGTTGTACAAATGATTAAATCTGATATTGAAATCAGACAGCAGCTCACCATCTTCTCTCTGCAAGTTCCCAAATTCATCATGATAGAAGAGCAGATCTTTATTATTTCCCCAGTGCTTTAAAAATACATCATCTAAAGCATCAATGTCTGCAATGGACCTAAGGGGTAAATCTCTAAACCATTTTCTAGCCTCCCCATCTAGGCTTTGAACAAAAACCCTCATCCAAACATCCTCTTCATTGATATCTAAATTGTCAGCATAACTATAAAAAGCTTCAAGATGTTCTTCTGCTGTCACTCCCTCAGTTCCAGTAAATCTAGGCATATATTCCATATAATCTCCTACAGGCATGGCATTCAAAGGGGTAGGCAAGACCAAAGGTGCATACCTAGCAGCAACTATTCGTTCTATCTTTGAAAGGGCTTGCTGGCCTGCCATGACCGAGGTAAGGTAAAAAGATACTGGTAAACTGAGTGATATGAATCAATAAAGAGGATAGGAGAGACAGAGGAAAACGATAGACAGCATGGATGCTTCTTTCAACTGAGGTCCGAAAGGGAAATGAATGGGGGAAGGAGCTGAATGAATCTCTGAAGGAAATACTTCAATCAGCAAAGATACATAAACTTCTTTAAGGCTTACCTGACCCTGATGCTCCTTCTACAATATTTTCTTCGATTAACGATATTCTCAGGATCAGGCACTGGCCAGCTAGTGAATTCTGAAGATTTCTCCGAGCAAGGTTCACGAACTGCGCCAGAACTTCAATGTGGAGTCGCCGAAGGATGGCCTTCCTCCAGTGGAGTCGCCAGACAGATGATTACAACCAAAATCTGTGTTCAAGCCTTGTCTGTCATCAAAGGTTGAAGCTGTGTCGTCTCCCAGGGAAGATGAGCTTCAATTCTCCTCTCCCCGGCAACGGCGCCAATTAATGTTATCACCCCAAGAAACTCACCTAGGTTGTAAATCGGTGATGCTCAGGAACATTAAAAATTCAACAGTTTTTGTTGGATAAAATGATGGACAAATGAAGGATGTGCAGCACCTTTAAGCCAGATAACCACTTCCACTATAATTTACCCCAGACATGGGTGAAGACCCCCAAACTACAAGGCTTTCAACCACCAACTACTAACGGTTTAAGGTAAAAGTGATGATGGAGAAGACTGATTGCACCAGCAGATGCACAAAGTTCTGTGATGGCCAGCTGCAATCAGTTAAAGGATCTGCAAGACTATTATTTAATAGACAGTGAGGATGACAGCTCTCTGCTATCTGAACAACAACAACCTGCAAACAATTTCAATGAGCCACTAAATTATAATACAGAGGTGGGATGACAGCCCCTCTGATATCAAACATTCACAGCACATCAAATAAATGCAAGCAGGCACAGCCTGGAACAAGAAGAAGAAGTAGAAAGTGAGCAGGTGACAGCAAAAGAAGCTTGTATTAATGGAAATCAAGACCAGAAGCTGCAGGTCTCATAGTATTAACAGTCTCCAGAAGTTAAAAGGCTACAATAAGCTCTCATTCATCAAACACTCATCAATCCATTACATCTCTGTTCTGAGTATATATACTGCTACAATACAAAATATCTCTACTGAACAATACGTGGAGGAGCCCATAAATGGCCACCAACCATATTTACATTCAAGAATGGGCCTCTGGTACAAATCTGGCCGTGCTTTGAATAAATTTGTCCCTCTCTGATGCTCTGCGATCCTTCTAGGGCAGGTGAGATGAAGTATGGGCGAATCCCATAACCACTGAATGCTATGACTGGATCTGTGGCGTCCTATCTCCTCCTTGGCCATACTGCTGATTAAATGCTGCTGTTGAATCATTGAATGGCTCCAATATGACTGCTTGGCTTGGCAACAATGAAACACTGCTACACTGTTCATTCCCGCCCACAATGCTTCATCTGGACTTGAAAGTTTCAACCACGGGTCAATCATGACTGATAAATGTTGATCTATCTGAGGCATGTCTTGCTTCCTGTTAGGCCATATTGTCAATTGAAGGCAGCTGCCTACTGCGCTGTACTATTGTATGCTTGCATTAATGATTTCCGCGCCACTGCAAAACTGCCGCAAAACATGAAAAATTGGCTTTGGTGGACTTGAAATATATATATTTGGCCTTTTAGAACCCTATCGGGCCCGAACCCCGTCAGCGATCGACGCTTGCCATAAGCTTCTTTTTGTATTTTCTTTATATAAAGAAAATACACAAAATATATTTAAAACACTATGGGCGCAGACTTTACAGAATATAAAATGGAGTGTTGTGGTCATCGAGTCCGGCCCATCAGGTCGGAACACAGCCTACGTGAAGACCTTGTCCACTTTAACAGTCCCGACAGCGAAATGCCGATGCGATATGAGTGAAAGCTGCGGACCCGAAATACTATAGCACACAACGTTGTATGGCCGTCGGGTCCGGCCCATCGGTGGTCATTTATATAAGCAAAGGCCATGCTCCTATGAAAGCGCCGACGCGATATCGGCGACCACCGCGGACCCGATATATTATGAAATGGAGTGCTGTACTGTCGTCGGGTCCGGCCCATCGCATCGGCACATAACTTATGTTAAAGCCTGCCCCTTGTAATTGCCAATAGCGAAATGCTAACGCGATCTGGACCGTTGATCGGCCAGATCCAACGACAGATATGATTTTGGACCCTTAAGTCTGCAACTTTGGTTTTTCTCATGATTTCAACGCACTTGTGCCTCTCGATAGAGTGTTCTCGCCTTCTCAAGGGCTTTCCTCTTGCAACTTTTTCATTTGGTGGAGGCCTTAAGAGGATTTTTGAAGGCTTTTGGGGCACTTTGCATCCATTTTTGGGCATCCTTCTGTGCGCAAACAACCCAATCAGGACTACATTTGATCCTCAAATGTTGGATTATGTAGCAAAGCTAACAGTACTCTGCCAAGTAGTTCTGCCGAGACCAGAACATGTCGTATCCGAAATCAATCCTTTCTTTTTGTCAGCAACAGCTTGTCCTGCAGCTGGCGCCGCGGAAGCGCCTGTGGTCTTCTTGGATTTCTTTCCCATTTTGCTTAAGCTTTCTCCTTTGGATGAATTCTGCACAGAGGCGAAAATAAATGTAACACAGAGAGATGACGATGAAAATCCAATATGGGAAATATATATTGATCAAAGCGTGCTGAGAGATTAACTCTAAAAGTGGCCGCGGATACAATCCATGGGAAGATCTTACAATTACATTAAATGGCCATTTAAAACCTGCCAATCCTTAAATGCCCATTATATCATTATTCGTCCGAATGACCCGTTTAAGCGTGCTATGGATGTTTTGGCGGTTGGGCGCAGGTGCATCATTACTTAACAGATTAAGCTTTAAATATGATTCGATCATAATATCCCTCCATTTAATGGATTTTTTGAAAACTGCGCTTTATCGCAATCGGCCATCGGGGAGAGCTTTAACCTCTTGTATTAACACCATTTAAAACCCCCGATCGCCGATAGCCGATATCGCATCGCGTCGGGAGAATAGGGATTATATATGACATGGACAGCATATTTCCGATTTGCCGATTGCGATATCGCATCGCATCGGGCTGCATCACCTGGGCGCCTTAACAATGTGCATAGGATATTGCCGATTGCCGATTGCGATATCGCATCGCATCGGGGTGAAAGGCTTGGGGCACTTTAAGACTGTGTATAGAGTATCGCCGATAGCCAATAGCGATATCACATCGGCGGAAACCAATATGTCACTTATTTGTGTTCTCTATGTCATTGCGATATGCGATCTTGCGATCGCTTTATCGCAATGATAAAAGATTGTTTTATTTGATCAAAATTGGTTTTTCAAAAGGTTTTTATATAATGTTTTCATTTGGTTATCGGACCTTTTTGAACAATACAATATTGATACCAATTAACTTCTAAAGGGACCCATTTCATATGATAATTTTGTAAATAAAAATGATATGAAATGGGGGGACCCATTTCGCTCAAGGCTATTTCCTTCTCGAGGGGTTTTGCTAATTGCGCATCAGAAATGGCCTCCATTTTCCGATCCGGACTTCCTAACTGTTACTTTGCGTCTTGCGCAGTCTCCATGGGCCTTGGTCAGTGCGCTTTGACCGAGGTCCTCGTCGTTCCTTGCTGGCTACAAACTACCACCATCCAGAGGTCTTCCTAATGGCTCATTGTTCACAAGTTTCTTGAAGTCTGTCATGATTTGATACAGTCATAAAACTCTAATAATCTTTCTTGGATCTAATTCGGATCACGGCCTTCCCACTGAAAAAGCTTTTGGACCACCAAAAGTTGGTTTTCAAGCATTGACTAAGTGAGGGTATAATTGTCTCACTTGTCCAATCTCTATCCATTTTTCACTACTCGGCTTTGAACCCTTGAGCCCCACTTTGAGGTCTCAACATCTCCCTTGCGCATCGTTCTCACCTTTTTGTCCAGAACTGTGTCTTCCTGCAATTCATTAAGATATTCAGGTAACAGGTCATCAATAGAAGGAAATTGACTTTGCTCTTCGGGATCCTCAATTAATGAAGGTTCAAATAGTCTCAAGTTGTCTGCATTTATGACTGAGTAGATGTGCATGTAAGATGGTAAATCAAGGTGAAAATCATTCTCACCAATTTTCTCAAGTATCTTGAAAGGTCCATACATGATAGGTTTTAGCTTTTTACCTTCACCTTGCATTCTGTCCTTGCTGATATACAGCCAGACTTGATCACCAACTTCGAAACTATGTTCCATCCGATGCTTCTCATGCCTTGCCTTGTATTTGGCTTGGCTCTTTTCTAGTTGTTCCTGTACTGCCTGGTGGATCTCTTGGATTTGTTCAATGAACCTAGTTTCCTTGTCTACATCATTGTGTCCATCAACTGATGTGTCCATACCAAAGACAAAATCCAAAGGAGACCTTGGTGTGAAAACAAAACAGGTCTCAAAAGGAGATCTCTGTGTAGAAGAATTTTTGCTCGGTTGTAAGCTTGCTACACATAACACAAATTTTCATCCCAAAGCTTAGGATGCTTGCTGCAATATCCTCTGAGAAACTAGATTACTGTCCTGTTTACCATTTCTTTCTGGCCATCGGTTTTTGGATGGAAAGTTGTGCTTTTCTTTAGTTTGGTGTCCATCAGTTCCCACAGACTTGACCAAAACTTCCCCAAAAATCGGGTGTCTCGATCAGATACAATGGAAGTGGGTAATCCAAAATGAACCCATACATGTTGAAAGAATAGTTTTGCAATTTGTTCAACTGTAATCTTCTTACTACAAGGTATCAAAATACACATTTTGCTGAACCTATCCACAACAACATACAGATAATCATGACCTTTCCTAGATTTGGGTAGTCCTCCAACAAAATCCATGGAAACACTTTCCCAAGGATGAGAAGGTACTGGTAATGGAGTGTACAAGCCTAGTTTTCTATTGTTGGGCTTGCTTTTAGCACACATAGTACACCCTCTTACATATATAGAAACTGTCTCGTTCATTTTTGGCCAATAACAAAATCTTTGCAGCTGTGCAACTGTTTTACTTACCCCAAAGTGACCTGATATTAGAGAAGTGTGTGCTTCTCGAATTATCTTTACTCTTTCAGTTTGTGGAATGCATAGCTTCCCACAATGATATAGGAGTCGGTCCTTTACATGATAGTCCAATTCTTCTATTCGTTTGCCTTGACTTAAATTTGCATATACATCTTTGAAATCTATATCTTGAGCATATTGTTCAATGTAGCTCTCATGTAACATAGAATTATGCTTAAGTATAGTAGATGCATTTATAATGGGTCTAGATAACATATCTGCAACTTTATTGTGTATGCCCTTTTTATATCTTATGACTAAATGAAACTATTGTAGAAAACCCATCCATCTATAGTGTCTTGACTGTTGCAACTTAGTTTGGGAGTGTAGATAGTGAAGTGGTTGATGATCAGTATGTATTACTGCCTCTTTCCCCATTAAGTAATGTTTCCACTTTTTCACACTCTGTACTAATGCATACAGTTCTTTATCATATTTAGGATAATTAACTACTGCAGAATTAAATGTCTCAGAATGATAACATATGGGTTTACCGTGTTGTATCAACACTGCTCCCATGGCATAGTCACTAGCATCCATTTGGATCTCAAATGGTCTTTGAAGATCAAGCAGTGCTAGTACTGGTGTTGTACTAATCTTTTCTTTTGAGGTGTCGAAAGCTTTCTGCTGTTTGCCTCCCCACTAAAACACTTTGTTCAATCTCGTTAAAGCATGTAAGGGAGCTGCAATTAAGGAAAAGTTAGAAATGAACTTTCTCAAATATTGTGCTGCTCCTAAGAAGCTCCTAACTTCGGTAGTAGATTTGGGTTTAGGCCAGTTTACAATGACTGCCACCTTAGAGGGATCGATCTTCAATTCACCACCCCCTACTATATGTCCCAAATAATTCAAAGATGTTTTGCCAAATTCACATTTTGAGAGTTTAACATAAACTTTTTCTCTTTTCAAAACATCTAGTGTCTGCTTAACATGCTTTAAATGTTCTTCCCATGTTTTGCTAAATATCAGAATGCCATCTAGATACACAATAACAAAATCATCAAGAAAAGGTCTGAGTACATCATTCATTATTGTCATGAAAGTAGCAGGAGCATTAGTTAAGCCAAAAGGCATAACCAACCACTTATACAATCCCTGCTTTGTTTTGAAAGCAGTCTTCCATGCATCTTGTTCTGCAACTCTGACCTGATGGTAGACACTATGCAAGTCTAACTTGGAAAAATAAACAGCTTCTTTCAATTGATCTAAGAGATCATCTATGCGAGGAAGGGGATAACAATTTTTTATTGTTATCTTATTCAGTGCTCGGTAATCAATGCACATTCTCCACGAGCCATCTTTATTTCTCACCAAAACGATTGGTGACCCACATGGTGATGTGCTAGGTCTGATGAACCCTTTCTCGAGCAACTCCTGCACCTGCTTCTTGATTTCAGCATTCTTTAAAGAGGACAACCTTTTATACCTGTGGCTGCAATAGTTGTTTCATCTCCTGAGTCTGACCCCAAATATTTTTGAATAGTTGGAGCAGTCTTCTTCTACTTGCCCTCGAACTTCTTAGGCCTCAGCTCTGGATGCAGAATCCAACAGTGTTCATCATCATGCCCATCCTTCTTACAGTGAGTGCATGAAGACTTTCTCTTCTATGCAGTTTTAACCTTCCTTGCTTTCCATTTCTGTTTTCTTTTCTCCTTATTTTTGCTTGCAGTGGGTTGGGATGATCCCCCAACTTCTGGATTTCCATTCTTTCCTCTAGCTTCTAGATGAGTAGCTTGTACAGATACCTCATCTATACTAGTGGGATTAAACATGAGGATAGTATGCCTCATGTAGTTGTGAAGGCCACCGATGTACTTCAACAGAGTCTCAGATGAGTCTAATGAGATTCCTAGAATCAATGATTTCTTCCTAAATTCTTAGGTGTATCCTTGTACACTTTGCCCTTTCAACTGTCGAAGAGTTTGCGAGCTCATCATGGCTTGCTGCATGTAGGCCAATGGATAGAACTGCTTTTTTATTACAGAAAAAATTCACTCCAGACAGAAATAGTCTTAGCATGTCTCCTCATGTCAGCTTGGGTCCTACCTTCCCACAAAACCAAGGAAGTGCCTCCAAGGCGTAGGCTTGCTAGCTGAATCTTTCTCTTGTTTGAATCGATACTGTGCATTCTGCAATAAACATCAATTTGTCTGATCCAATTGTCCATATTTTCTCCATTCAACTCTCCATCATATATAGGTAAATCAAATTTAACATCTAGCTTAATCAAAGATGCCTTCTTTTTATATTCAGAGCTATTAGGAGGTGTGAGAAAGCTTTCTTCTTTCCCTTTGCCTTTTGAGTGGTCATGGAGGAAAGACTCATCTTCTCCTTTGTCTTGTTTGGAGCCTGATGCATCTTCATCCTTGTGTTTTCTAAAATCCTTATACATTTCCTCTACCATGGACCTTATGGCTAGGAAAATACCTATGAATTGAGGGTCTGGCCCCACAGAACCTTCTCTTCTGAGCATAGACTCTCCCAATTTCAAGATTAGTTTCGACCAACTCTCCTTCTCCTAATTTGAGCTTTGACCTAGTTAACATTCAACAGCTAAATCTAGCAGAAGCTTGTCTAACCTTAACAGCCAAGAGCTCTGATACCACCTGATCTGAAAATCACTCGTGAGTGATCACAGTTAATTAATTAATGAATGAAGGTATTACAGACTCATGTGCTAGTGTGTGTCTATGTTATCTTAGGCAACAAATTGATAAGATTGAAAAATACACAGACACTGGAAAACAGTAAGAGGAACACAGCAAGCAACAACAAAATTTAATAAGGAGTTCACCCAATCCTCCTGGGCTACGTCTCCAGTCCAGCTTTCAGTGGTGGCCTTCTTTTAATGTGTCTTTGAGCAGAGTTTTACAATGAGAAGCTCGAATTGAATCTCTTGGAATAGATAATGCTTAGTAGGGTGGTTCTTGGATTCCCCAAGCCACTAGAGTGCATAGACTCCCCCTTACCAAGTCTCGACCTCAACTGGTCTTAATGGGATGAGTCCAACTTAGTACTTCGTTCCTGACAGATATCCTCACAGGGATTGCTTGAACCTCTCAAGCCTATTTCTATCTGCTCGATGTTTCCTTAACTATGTTGGTCAGCTCGGCTCTCTATTCTTTGCTTCTATTTCTCTCTCGACTGTCTTCTCTTTTTCCACCGTCTTCGCTTTTTGCTTCACCCTCTTTTGTTCTCCATCTATTCATGGCTTAAAGCCAATCTGTATCATGATTGTTCGCTTCCTCTTCTGTCTCTTCAGATCGCCTGCTGTTGTTCGCTTGGAGTTCCCTGCCTCTATGTCATTGCCACTGTGTAACGTCTTACAGGGAAGTGGCCACTTGTCCTCTTACGAACTGCACCAGATCTTTCCTCAAACGATTCGGTATTTTCATTACTTTGTGTAATGATTCATCCACCAACTCAGCAGTAAAATTGGATTTCAATCTTTTATATGTCGCAGCTTAATTCTCCCTCCAGATCTGGTCATACATCGGGTGCAATCTCCACCGTTAGATTTGGAGCCCCCAAATCCTACGGCATTCGCTCTTATCACACGGTTGACTTTCTCGGACATTAGCCCACGATGAGAGGCATTTTTCTCTCTCATCCACTAGACACGCGTTGTTCGCTGTATGGCATCATTGGGTCTCCTGACAATTCCGCTTACTACTCAAAACGCCTTCGATATTCCACTGGTTTTGGAGCACGGGACTTGCCTGTCATTTCAGTGCTTTTCCCATGGTTTTCAGCTTTCCTTGTGACCAAGCACTCGGGGCTATTTCCTTCTCGAGGGTTTTTCCCAGTGATGCATGATTAGCGCTAATCGCACATCAGAAACGGCCTCCGTTTTCCAATCCGGACTTCCTAACTGCTAGTTTGCATCCTGCGCAGTCTCCATGGGCCTTGGTCAGTGCACTTTGACGAGGTCCTTGTCGTTCCTTTCTGGCTACAAACTGCCACCATCCAGAGGTCTTCTTGATGGCTCATTGTTCACAAGTTTCTTGAAGTCTATCATGATTTGATATAGTCATAGAACTCTGATAATCTTTCTTGGATCCAATTCAGATCAGAAGCCTTTGGCTGTCTATGAGTAGCAGTGAGGGATTGTACTGAGAGATGGATAGCTTGTGAGCTAAAGCTTTGTGTAATCCTGAGATATTTCCACTTGTATGATAATATAGATAGCAGGGTTTTTAGCTGAGGCTTTCCCCAGTGTATTCTTCTGTGTTTCACGTGTATGATTTATTCTTCTCTGTTATATGTGTTCTATTTGATCTTGCTCAAAATCGATTAAGCTTCCACAAGTTTGTTTGTAGAAGTAGATCAATTATTTTGCTTTAATATATTGCATTATCAGGTGATCTACAATGGGAATTTCTACATGGTATTAGAGCAAAGGTGATAAAAAAGGAGAACAATATACAAAGAAGGGAGAAATTTGAAGTTTGAAGTTCCTGATTATAGAAATCGAATTCTTATCACATCTCAAATTTCACCAATGGCGTTCAACAGTTTGAGACTCGAGAATGCCCTGGATGGCATCGAATTATATAGCCTGGAAGGATCGCATGGAAGTGGTATTAGAGGACAATGGTTTGAAGGACTTGATTCATCAAGAAGTCCCCAAGCCAACAACTACTAATGCCCAAGAATTGGCAGAATGGAAGAAATGTGTTGCTAGAGCGAGGAGGATTCTTCTAGAGGGAGTTCGAGACCACATTGTCTTGAGTCTCCATGGGAAGGAGACACCGTTTTCAATGTGGAAAACATTGAAGGATCTATATCAGAACAATAGCGATCAGAGGAAGCTAGCGCTGAAAGACAAGCTTTGGAAAATCAAGTGTGAAAAGGGCGACACGATCTCTACATATCTGAACAAGCTCACCACCTGCAGGGATGAGCTTGGAAGTGTAGGAATCATAATAGTCGATGATGACACGGTGAGTCTTAGTCTCCTCGGTCTTCCTAAGAGCTGGCATAGCTACCAGGACTCAGTTAATGGAAGAGAGAAACTGCCAGATTGGGAACGACTGTGGTCGGATCTGATGCAGGAGGTGATCAGGAGAAGCACTAGAGATGGTTCTTCATCCAAGGAGGATGAAGAAACTTCCACCTTAGTGAGTAAGGCAAAGAAAGGGAAGGAGAAGGATTCTCATCCCAAATCAAGTTCTTCTCATGGTGGGAAGAAGATTGACAAATCTAAAGTGTGATGCTTTAATTGTCATGAGGTGGGCCATTATTCACGTAATTTTCCATTGAATAAATCCAAGAAGGGATCCAAGGAAGGATATGAAGGTGAGGCATTGGCCTCTCAATTCGAATTGGATTTTACCCTCATCCCATGCATGGTTTCATCGATGATGGGTTGTGGTTGGATTCTTGACAGTGGAGCCTCATTCCACATGACCAGCGATAAGAGTTTGTTCAGTACCTTGGAGGAGAAAGACCTTCAGATACTCATAGCGATGGGTAATGATGAAAAGTATAGTGTTTCAGGTGTGGGCACGGTTTCTTTTCAGAGGGAGCATGGAGCTTGCATTACCTTGATAGATGTGAAGTATGTGCAAGGACTGAAGAAGAACTCGGTATTGATCGCTATGCTGGAGGACAAAGGCTATGATGTAGTCTTCAGTAAGGGAAAGGTTTTCCTTAGACACATCACCAAAAGATAGGTGAAGCAGATCGGTTCACAAATCAAGAACTTGTATGTTCTTGAGGCTCAATATGCATGCAAAAGCCTTGAGGAGCAAGGCAACTGTTGGAGAGTTGGTGGTTGAGAGGGAGAGTACATTACCTCTCAACATGCAGTCCCAGAAGAAGTGTCAGACAATTGTGGAGGAGCCACAATTGGTGAAGCATCTTCAGGAGGTTGTGGAGCAGTCACAACTAGAGAGGCCGAGAGGAGACCAAGTGGAGGCATCCACTCATGCAGGGACCTCTAGTAGGGGGAAATTTCAAGCCAAGTGGGCAGAGGGATCACATGCATCCATACCTCCAGGTGGGAGGTGGGGCAATGTGGAGTGATAGTCCCAAGAAGGCTGAAATAGGGGTAGGATCTTTGAGGTACCCAACCTCTTTGATTAGACCTTGCTACGGGATCCTCGACGAGGAGTAGCAGGACTAGCTGAGTGGGTAGAGACAGATGTAGATGGAGCGTTAGAGGGAGCTTCAGCATCAGAGGATGTTTTTAGCCCAACAGGGAGGTCAGTTGGGAGATCAATTTCTTACTTCTCAGTAATTGAGTTGAAGTGCAATAGTGGGCAGCACGATGCAACATGATGAGAGGAGGTGCAGTGTGGATGCAGTGCTGGGAGATAGGACCAGCAGCAACACAGATGCAACAAGAGGAATCAATGTGATTGATGCAGTCAAAGATCAAAGTGACAGAGGCTAGAGTAGTCAGATACTAAAGAGCACAGAGGTGCAAACTTTTTCAGACAACAGAGGCAATAGCAGTTAGAGACTTTGATGACAGAGGCATCATTCTGATTCAGGTTGGATATTTTTTTCTTTCTAGAGTTGCTAGAGCAACAACACTAGGGAGAAGTGTTGCATGCAGAACATTCCAAAGGTTCAGGATCAGGTTCTAGTTGAATTCCTTTCTTGTTGAGAAGGAGTGTTGAAAATAGCAACAATAAATGCTATAAATAGCATTGCTATAAATAGCATCTCAAGTACTATTGTTGGAAATAGCAACAAGGAATGATAAAATAGAAATGCTAAAAATAGCATTGCTATAAATAGAATTTTGGGATAGATTCCAATTTTAGTTAGTCCCTGAACTAAAATTGAGAATTAAAATTCGAATTTGATCTTAGCAGATGTTTGAAAAATAATTAATTAATTCATCTTGAGTTAATTAGTTGGATAAAATCAAACATGAAGTCTATGTGAAGACATGCAACAATTATCCCTTTGATTGAGGAAGTTATCCCTTAATTAAGGATATCAGGATGAGTTGTACTTTGAGTTGTAATTAGTTAGCTTAGGTAACTGAGTCAAGTCCAGTTAGATTAGTTCCAATAGTTTGTGGAACTAATTGTGAGTTCAGTTAGTTAATGCATGAATGCATGTAACTAATGTACTTCAGATAACTGAATATTCTCTCATAAATAACTCATGCATGTCAGTTCAGTTAGAGACCTAGTTGAGATCAGAGGATGGGACAGTGTATTATCAGTTGGAGGAGTTTTCCAGTAAAGGAAACTCATCCATGTAGAAGGAATTATCTCCTTCAGGATTGCGCAATTATTTCAGAGGTTAGTGAGTAGTGTGTGAGGTAATTACACACAGGTGGTAGCTTGAGGACCAGGAGAAACTGCGCAAGGAAATAGGAGGCTTGGAGGGCAGAGGAGAAGGTTTGTGAGAAGTCTTTGACTGTCTATGAGTAGCAGTGAGGGATTGTACTAAGCGCTTGATAGCTTGTGAGCTAAAGCTTTGTGTAATCCTGAGATATTTCCACTTGTATGATAATACAGATAGCGGGGTTTTTAGTTGAGGCTTTCCCTAGAGTATTCTTCTGTGTTTCATGTGTATGATTTCTTCTTCTCTGTTATATGTGTTCTATTTGATCTTGCTCAAAATTGATTAAGCTTCCGCAAGTTTGTTTGTAGAAGTAGATCAAGTATTTTGCTTTAGTATATTGCATTATCAAGTGATCTACAGTGGGAATTTCTACATGTTGGTCACTTACCCTTCCTTAATCCCATCAAGATTATGGATTCCCATTAATGGATGAAGAAAGTTTACATGGAAGCTACTTCAACATTAGGGTTCCATATTATCTATATGTATAAAGAAACCATGGGGATGTGTTACACAAGAGGAAAAAATAGCAAGATTATGTTACCAAAATTCTATTAGAGAGAGAGAAAGAGCCATTATTCATATCCATTCATTGATTAAGTTTCTTATCCTCTTGCTACTTGATTTCTTATCTTGCTATCCATTCACAAAGGAGCTTGTTTCTCTCAAATATCATATTTTGAGATTGAGCATACAAGAAGGTAGAAGGGCCTTCCCATGGATAGCTTTGGAGCTCACTTGCTACTACAAATTCTATTTAAGTGTTACATTATAAACTATTGCTTTGTTCATTGGGTTAAATGAGTTCAAAGTTATTTCTTTGTTGAATTTGAAGATTGGAAAATTACATTTTTCTATTAAAATATAGAAAGAACATATTTGTCTGTGAACCTCTTATCCCTTCATTCATTTTGTTTGTACTTAAGTTTTTTTCTTTTTGGTTATGAGAGTTTTATTAAAAAAAGAAAGTTGGGATGCAACCTAGAACTGTTACATTCAATCAAAGTTACCAATATTCATTGTAGGTTTGATATTAACTAGAGAGGCTCAATCCAAACCCTTAAGTGAGTACCTCATGATACAAAAAATTTATTTCCTTTCCAACTAATTTATTTCCAAATACTCCTAAGATCCATATACATTTACATTCCATTTTTCACTACTTTTTTATTTGATTATGACCGGATTCTTGTTTTCCTTGGTGCAATATTTTTTTCCTTTCTTCCCAACTTGAGTCCAACTGATTTTTTCTGCTAAATCCAATGGTTCACCCTTCAGTGAGTGAGCATTGTTGTCCTTAGGTTCTTCCTCATCTACTTGATATTCCCAAGAAGTTCCTTTTCCATCTTTATTCTTTGAGGATTTAGATGGAGATCCATTCACAAGGGTTTGTTGCATATGGGCTTTCATTGTCACTGAATCTAGAGGTTCTTTATTGACATGCAATTCTTCTTGACTATTTTTTGTTTCCTTCGGTGAATGTTCTTTGAAAAGAATTTCTTCTTGGTTGTATTTTTCTTCTTTCTTACCCTTACTCTCTTCTTCTTTGTATATTGTATAATGTTCGCTTTGAGCTCCTTCCCACCACTTGGGCCTTTGATTATTTTTCTAGACTATTATTCTACAAACACTTGGGTAAATTTTTTTATTACATACCCTATTTCATAACGCACTCGACATTGAAATGAAACATTTTCACAATCAAGCTTCTGAACCCAGACATAACCTGGTGCCATCAAATTTATCTTTCCAGGAAAACCCTTATTAAAATCCATCTCCATGCATATTCAAGCACAAGTTGTCTTATACAATATTTTAGTTTCTTGGCTGCAGCAAGAAAACTTCCTAATTGCATCTCCAATGGAAGTTAATGATGAGAGATTCCAAATATGTAGGGGAATGTTTAGGATCCTTACCCAAACTAGAATTGTGGAGATCGATGTTGTAACTATATCAATGGTAGGATACTAGGTATGCATGTAGAGACTACGACTACCCAAGAACCACAGCCCGAATTCACAAATAATCTTCTTCTTCTCAATATTATCAAAGACAACACAAAAATACCTCGTGTCAGAGGGTAAATATTTAGTTCATCAGTCAAGAGAGGTTTCCACGAATAAAAATCTACTTGTGGAGATCAATCAACCACAACCAAAACCCATTAAATCTACAGACCAAAACTTGATCTGAGAAAAAAATTTCATAGCTAAAGGCGTCCTCCTCCAAAGGAAAATTAAAGGTAGGAGCTTCTTGAACTACAAGAAGAAGATGCTTGGATTTCAGCATGGCATTGTACGAAACCATGGCTTGAGTTGCCTAAGAGGAAGAATTTGCAAATCCAAACGCCATTCCTTTAAGAGAGACTGATTTCCTGATTGAATCACGAGAGTTCATTGTTGATTAGTGAGGGAAACCATGCAGTAGGGATCTGCGGGAGGATCACACCAGGAGAAGGGGAAGTTGGCTAGAGCAAAACCCCAGCCACTGCGAGAGGCTACATCGCCCACTCCATTCCAATACAATCTTTATGACTATTGTTGAAAAATTTAAATATTAACAATATTTTCTTTTGTTTGTACCTAGTTTAACAACTAGATATGTTAGGGATTTCTACACATTCATATCACAAATTATCCAGAATAAATATTACATATAACTAGCCCAATCCCAATCATATAAATTAAATAGATGATCATGTTTAGGACAATGATGCAAATAAGAAAAACATCTATGGAAATAAGGTTGACAAGAATTCAAATCTTTAGGGATGAAGGTTAACTATGTGATAAAAACAAACATTTTAATAACACAAATAATCACAAATTTCCATTTATAAAATATAAGTAACTTAATAAATTTAATCACAACCTTCCATTAAATAGGGATGACCAAAAATATTTATTTTTTATGAAGTCTTAAACATGCACCAAATAATTATAAAAAAAATCTAAAACTCACATCCTCTTTCCAATATAAACATACCTATTAACATAAAAATGTTTTCCCTATTGCATAAATATAAAAATATCGAGTATAATGTGTGACTTCCTTACTCCCATATTGATTCCCCTTTTTAAATCTTTTCTTCCATCCATCTCTAAAATGCATACTTTTTTTTATAAAATTTTGGAAGTTCCCTAATCTCAATTGAAGTTTCCTACCACATTATATATCTTTTTTACCATTTCGCTTAATGTGTAAGAAAATGTTTTGCTAACACTCAAAAGTAAAATTATTTTGCTTGAAAAAATCATTATCTATAGTTGTGATTAATATAATGATTAAAATATTTTAAATAACACTGAGAGTGTAATGTGTACTCTAAAATAGACCACTGAAATGAAACGAAAGCAAAGGTAAAGCTCATGGTTAATAAGAAGAGGTGAATACAAAACATAAGCCAACAAGTGGGAGCCACATATATCTTTGTGCTCAACGCCTAACGTTGATACACATGAGAGACAAAGGGTTTTCATAATATTTCAATAATGGTTCACAAAGAAAAATGGATTTCTTGTGTATATCTAAGAGTATATGGTACAAAATTTTGATTCTTCTTCCTTAAATGTTGTAAAAAGGGTGATTGATAGGACCAATTTCACATCCATGTCCACTGGTGAGTCACATAGATCTACCCAATGGTCCATTTGTCAATTTTGGTCCCTACCTTGGTTATTTATGGGCCTCAAAGTTGGTAATAATGAATCTTTTACACATCACACATGGATGTATACACAATATCGCTCAGTGCTCTATGTCATATCACAAGGACCCTCTTCAAAAGGAGTCTATTGGACTAGCTTGTGATTGCTTCATTGGATTGGACTAAGATTTTGCATTTTGGCTCTTCAAGGAGTTGATAAATTTTTAAAGAGATACATCTAGATCTCCTCAACTGCTAAATAGTAACATGAATATAGAATTGTGACAATATAACAAAACGAATCTGACGTGTGGAGGAGAAGAAAGCCAAAAATCCGTATTGTGACCCACAGATAAAAGTTGGCCTCTTTTAACATATCATCCCGTGGTCCATGCAGGTGAAGACAAACGTCTATTATTAAATCAATTCCCACAATCAATGGGTGTCGCTCTTCAAATCCCAACAATTCACTTATATGTGTGTAAGCATGACGAGCCTGTGACGTTATCAGAGATATTTGAGATTTGCATTCGTTGAATTCTGAGTTTAAAATTTGATCACAGGACTGCGCCCATCAGAATTCTGACAGCTAAAAGGGAAGTTACAACGGCTCTGAATTGATTCCGAAGTCAGATATATTTTTTTTTAAATTTGATCACAGATTTGTGTACATGAGAGTTCTGACAACTAAAAAGAAATTTACAACGGCTCTGAATTGATTCCCAATTCGGATTTGGTTGGAATCTGAGTTAAAAATCTGATCGTAGTTTTGTTTCATGATACTTCTGACAACTAAAACAAAATATACAACAAAATATACAACTACTCTGAATTGATTCCAATTCATGTTACAAATTTGCTTCTGTTGTAATTTTTTTTATAGTGGAAATGGATTCAGCACCATTTTTTTTCAAAGTTGTCTATTGATGCTATAAATTTGCTTGTGCCGTAATTTTTTTTATGGTGGAAATGGATTCGGCACTATCAAGAATCAGTGGGGACCAAAAATCGTGAAGTTTGATGGTGGAAATGGATTCAGCACCATCAAAAACCCCTCGGTCACACCCAAAATCCTGAAGTTTGACAACTGTAAATCCTGAAATTTTACAGCTGTAAACAGATTTTTAAAACAATTTGCCCAATTTTATCATAATCTTACCAGAATTTCCATTATTTTTGGGGCTAATTTGTGGGTTTTTTTAGACTACCTTAGTTTTTTTAACATAATAGTCAGAACACAAGATCACTCAAACTAAATTTTATTTTTTTAACTGGAACAAAGAGGATGGTCAACTTTTAAAGATCCATCTATTGTTAATATTGCATCAAATCCAACTGGTTTATAAATGTTATAAATCTACCAATTGCAACATGTTTCTGAATACTTGAACACATACAACTATTTTATTTCTTTTAACCATAACAAAATCTATGGAACATAGATTGTTACTATTACAGCAAATACGACTATTCCATAAATGCTACAAATAGACCAATTACAATATGTTTTCAAAGACTTGAAACCATGCAACAATTTAACCAGAATACAATTTATGGACTATGTGTAACTTTCAAAGATCTATTGACTACTACTATTACACCAAATATAACTATTTCATAAATGATACAAACTGACCAATTACCACATGTTTCCCAAGACTTGAGTATGTGGAACTTCCAAAGATCTATTGACGGTTACTATTACACCAAATATAATTATTTCATAAATGATACAAACTGACCAATTACAACATGTTTCCCAGGACTTAAGCCATGCAAACTATTTTATTCCTTTCACTTGAACAAAATATATGTAGTATCCAATGCTACTATTACATCAAATACAATTATTTCATAAATGTTACGAAGAGACCAATTACAACATGTTATGAAAACTTGAACCCATGCAACTGTTTGAGGACCCAATGATACCATTACACCAAATACAAATATTTCATAAATGTTACAAAGAGACCAATTACAACATGTTTTTGAAAAATTGAACCCATGTAACTATGTTATTACTTTGAATCGAAACAAAATTTATGAAAGATATGCAATATGGAAGGATCAATGGACTGCTACTATTACACCAATTACAACTATTTCATAAATGCACGCTACAAAAGGACCAATTACAATATGCCGACTTCCATCCATGCAACTTGAGAAAAAAATTGTTCACCAAATCACTCTAGCTAAAATCTTTTGACCCAACTAAATTTTATTTTACTCCACTGCCATTGATTTCTGATATTGATATTGATGTTGTTATCAGAGTTTTCATTGATTGAACAAGCAAGTCCAATGTTCACACAGTAAATATTCTCATACGGCGTCGCCGGCGATCACATGCATGACCGGCCCCCACGTCCGTCCTTCCTTTCTCACGCAACCCCCAACTTTATCGCTTTCGCTGTTACATCGCTCTGCGTAACGCAGCTTTCAGTGATCACATGGGCGGGCCCAACTGAGACATTTCATGTCAACGCCCAACAACTACCAGATTTATAATAATGGCTCCTGAAATAATAACGTGTCGATCAGATATATTATTATTCTTAGCCGCGTTTTTCCTCTCTCCACTTTGACACGGCTTTGACTGTCACAATTAATGCTGACTTTTCATTCTTATCCGTACAGAAGTCAAACTCTGCTGTTTGACTACAGAGTCTTAAGGGACATTGTATTATCTTATCACATATTTAATTTAATTAATTTTCGTTCTCCTAACTGCCTTTGTCTGGTGGGTTTAGATAGCAGCCCCTCGGAATTAAAATAAGGGTGCATACATTCACAACTATTATTCACTCCAAGTTTGTTAAGTCAAGTCAAGCAATTGTCCCAAGTAGAGTCTTCAAGATATTATATTATCTTCATATTGAATTTAATTAATTTTCGTTCTTTTCAATGCCTTTGTATGGTGGGTTTAGTTAGGCTACCTTGGGAATTAAAATAAAAATGTTTACATTCACTATTGATATTCATTGCAAGTTAGTTAAAGTCAAGTCAAGCACTAACCATGTTGTATTCCCAAGTAGAGTCTTCCGGAATATTATATTATCTTCCCAAATAACTAAATTAGCTTTCGTTCTTCTAATTGCCTTTGTATGGTGGGTTTAGGTAAGATCCCCTAGGGATTAGAATAAGGGTATATATATATATATTCACTACGAGTTTGTTGAGTCAAGTCAAACACTTATCATGTTCTATTCCCAAGTAGTAAACTATCTCATTCTTAAGTCGAATACCTATAAACTAGATAGAATAATAAATTACTATATTTTCCTTCCACTTAAATATGTTGTGGATTTAGGTGGCTATAATTATGTTTATATCTAATAACAAAAAAGTGAGTTGGTTAATTTTAAATTTTGTCATTGAGTGGATATAGGAATTAAGAATGTCTTTTTTTTTAAAAGTTATATTTTTAAATTTGGAGGGATAGAGTATATAGAATTTTGTAAATTCATTTTTAACTCACAAAATGGATGGTCTTATATATTATTTGGTGTTTAGTTAGGCTTTGATTTTAAAATTAGGTCATTTAACCTATAAAAATGATTGTTTTATTCACCAATTTGGTGTCTAGATAAGCCTTGATCTTAAAATTATTTTCTTATTGCTATTGTTATTATGTCAATGATCCTTGAATAAAATGTATGAATTTAGACATATCTCAATATGTGACACTCACCACCTATCACAACTCTTGGCAATGTGCCTCTAGTGAGTCAACGGGTGCTTAGCTCGAGTAGTAGGGATGGTGGTTTTCCATCCCATCCACCCGGGTTCAAGTCCCCAAACACATGGCCCGTCATAGTAAGGCTGGAAGGACAGGCGTCTTGTTGGAGTCTGGGATCCCAACTCCAATTCTGGTGGTCTCCGGACTTCTCAATCCTAGGTTGAACCATGAGTTCCTGATATATGTGCCTTGCGGTCTGTTGCATATATCTGGGGAGGTTGTTAGTTCCCTATCATAATTTTTGTTCAGAAAAAAAATGCGCCTCTAGTGAGACGTTTTACCTGTAATGGGGTTTGATAATTGTAGTGCAAGAATACAAAAAAAATTCTTAGGCGGATATATAGACCCTAATTTTCCAATTCGAGTAATAAATGATTCTATTGCCAAGACCTAATCCTGCATGTGTGGTTTTGATAAAGTGGGATAGAGATTCTTTAAATTGTCGCTACAAGTTTGGCTCGGGTCACATAAGTTTATTCAATAAGATGCTACAATGTGAGGATGAAAGGTTGATCATTATATGTAGATAGTGTTGTATGGAGATAATATGAAAATGAAATTTTATGGGTTGAGTTCTTAGTGGAATTCACTTGGGGAGTTGCTTGGTTATAACTAGAAAGAAAGAAACACCAAATTGATTGTGTTAGGATATTCTGACACATAGGAAATAATTAAGTATAACTTGGTCTAGTCTATAGTTAGGTAAAGTGTGTTTATTTAGTATGTACTTTTTGTAACTTACAATCTGACGGTCACGATATGTTCTAGACATGCAGTGATCTGACGGTTCCTTCTCTCCTCGGTATTACCAACACTTGATTCGTGGCTTAACACCCGACTGGTCCATGATCTCTATTTAAAGAGCATGGAGGGTAGGTGACCATTCATGATAGAAGCTTATGTAAATTTTCTTTCTTTGACATTAATAAATTTCTTGAAGTGGCCGCGTTGGCTCAGGTCATAAACTGTTTCCCTCTTTGAGGGTTTTAACTACGTCAAGAATACTGGTGTATTGATCTGTGATATGTTTTTGATCGGTGTCCTTTGGTGTTCTATCTGAGGAACCTACCCAGTAAATTCCTACATGGTATCAGAGCTATTCGAGGGCCGCATCCGTTGCTGATCCAAATCTGAAGCTGGTACAACTGCATTTGACTGTCGTTTCCTAGATCTACTATTTCTGACCGCTTTCGAGCCGAGAGGACTACTCTACTGTGTTAGGAGCATCTATTCGAGTGAGGAACTCCTTTCGTTGACGTGAAAAGGTTTCTAGTAGCCCTAGCTACGTCATATTTAAGATCTAGAGGTATACATTTTTTATTTGTAGTTATAGTTATTTATCTCTTTGTTTATTTCGGTTTATAGTCCTCTATAATCTTTTTTATTTACCGAATCTATACCTTTCATTTCTATTTATGCTCTTTGCCCTGTGACTCTGTGTGATCTAGGGAAACCAGAAATAGAAAGAAAGGATTTTTCTCATGCGTATACTCTTTTTCGCTATGCTCTAGTGTGATCTTAGAAAATCAAAAACATTGAGAAAAATATTTAGTTTTTGGTCAAATCTAACTTGAAGTTGTAAGGCTTGGATTACTTTTGCTTGTTCGTTTCGGGTTGTGTGGTTTTTTTTTTTTTTGTAGGAAAAAAAGGGGTTTTCCAAGTAAGCATGCACTCCAAAGCTTCAATGAGGGGGTGGGGCTAAAAAAAAAAAAAAACTTTCTCCTTTCCAAAAATTACTAACCTTTTAAACTGGCTCACTTGGTCCAAAGTTATTTTATGAGAATACAAGTCTTGGGTTCAAGTCTTTCTTTTTGTTGAGTTGTTTCTTCAAAAAGCACATGTAACTTATGTTTTAAAGTTACTTTATGTAAAAGTGTTATCACCCATTATAAAAAGTGAGTCACTTATAATTCTAAAGTCTCTTTATCTTTTATTTAAATTACAATTTAGTAGATAGTTCATAAAATACCATTGTAAAAGTGACTTTCACTTATTTATAAAAGTGGGTCACATAAAATAATCTTTTTTTTTTAAGTGGGATAATTAGATTAAGTTTGGAAAGGGGGGTAATTTTTTTTAAATATAACATTATAATTCGCTTGCCAACATTCACGTAGTTTGTCGGCATCTTCAACAACTTTTCTTCAAAAAGCCATAACTTCTTCAGTCGGAAGTCATTTTCAGAGCCGTTTCTTTTGAACCGGCCTAATTTTTGTAGATCTTTCCATTGGAACATTTAGTTTCAGCATTACAGCTTCAGTTTCTTTTAAAATGTAAAGTTCATGCCTAGTTATTTTTTACAACACCAACTACTTCCAATGGTTATCCTACATTGTGGATTTACTTAGAAGTAAAGATCTTTATAGAATAGCCTCAGGCCAAGAGTCTAAACCTAAAGATGAAGATAAGCAAGACAAATGGGAAAATAAGAAATATCAAGTACATGGGTTGATAGGGATGTCTATTTCTCCAGACCTTAGATTCCATATCGCAGAAACTAATACCCCCGATGAAGCAATGAAATATCTCAATAAAGTTTTTGGAATTAAAAATGAAATTAGAGCCCGTCAACTAGAAAATGAGTTATTTACGTTGGACCCCAATAATTTTTCTTCTATTGAATAGTTTTTGTCCAAGTTCAAGACCCTTAGACTTCTCTTGAAAATGTTAGAGAATTATATATTACAAAGCAATGGAACACATAAAATATTGCAGAAATATAAACACAGAAAATGTATAAAACAAGAGAGACACAGATATACGTGGTTCACCCAGTTTGGGCTACGTCCATGGAGAAACAACCAGTCCTTCTTTTTATATTATCCAGCAAACTGAAGAGATACAACCTACAATAGATCCGCTGTAATTCCCTCTTTGCTCTCAATCTCCTCTCTATTCCTCACTCAGAATACAGATATACATAGACGCAATACAATTCCCTCATATATAGCGAGGGGTTGCCTTCAAGGGCAAAAAACCCTAAATTAAATATAACTTCTACCGTCAAATCTCCGCCTAATGAATGGCCCAGATTGACTATGAAATTACAACATTTTACAAGGAAATTTTACATCTATTCTTAGCCTCAAGGGCACTGCCCCCGATCCCCCCGCCAAGGGGGGGCTCCTAAAGGTCGCAGCCACCCCCCCTTGGACCCCCCCTACAGCGAATATTTTACAGGTGGCGTTGCTGCCCCATTACGAACTGGGGTCCAATGCGGTGATACCTTTGAATACAGAAGATAATCAGGCTCCACATCCAACATGAAGGTGTTAAGGTTAAGAAAGAAGATGGTAGTCTTATCTATTCCATTCTTACTAAGTTAGGACCAGCCTACTCTGTATTTGTTTCCACCTTCCAGTCTACTAGAGAATACTTTATTTCTCAAGGAAAAGACTACAAGTCTCCCTCTTTTGATGCCCTTTGTGATTCTTTAATAAGAGAACAAGAAAAACTATTACATCTTGGTCTTCTTAATACTATAAATTCTTCTAAGAAAGCCTTAGCAGCCCAACAACAACCAAATTCAAAGAATCCTAAGAAGCAACATCCTAAAAAGAATGGTCCTAAACCAAACAAGGGTCCTAAGTAATTTTAGTCTCAAAATGAAAAATCAATTCAAAAAAATGATAAGGAAAATAAAAACAAAGGGAAGAAAATTAATAGACATTGCAACTTTTGTAATCGTGATGGCTACTTAGAATCCAAATGCTTTAAGAAGATGGAAGCCTTGGAAGCAACCATGAAGAAGCATAACATCCATTTGGAGGACTGTTCAACTTCAACTTCACCTTTAGGAATAACACTTTCTGTATCTTCTTCTTCTCATTCTCATGAGTGGCTGATTAATTCTGGAGCTTCTTATCACATGGCCAAAAACAAAGCCATGTTTTCTTCCTTAAATTATTGTAACACCAAAAATATTTATGTTGTTGATGATAGATATCTTGGTGTTGTAGAGACTAGAACTATTCATCTAGACAATGGTCAATTTAATGACGTATTATGTGTTCCTACCTTATCCTACAACCTTTTATCTATATATCAGATAACTCATTCAGGTGAAGGTAAAACTGTTGAATTTTCACCTCATGATGTTGTAATTAAGGACCTAAGAGATCCTAGACAAATTTTAGCTACTCGCATTGCTGATGATTCTAGAAGATTGTATAAGTTTAACAACTTTGGGTCATCAAATATTCCCTCGGTATTTGTTTCTCATAATGATGAAGTGAGCAAACTTTGGCATGAGTGATTTGGTCACTTAAACTATCGCTCCCTTCAAAATATATGTAAATAAAATATGGTGACATGTCTTCCTATGGTATCTTGCAGAGATGGTGTTTGTTCCAGATGTGTACTCATAAAACATCATCGGGATAGTTTTGAAAAACATGCCTCTTGGCATGCCTCAGACCCTTTACAACGTGTGCATAGTGATTTATGTGCTCCACTTCTAGTTTTTTTATTCTCTAGCTATAAGTATTTCTTAACTTTCATTGATGATTTCTCCAAACGCACTTGGGTATACTTCTTAAAACTCAAGAGTGAAGTCTTTAACATGTTCTTGGTCTTTAATGTCTTTATTGAGAAACGATCTGGACATCAAATTCATCAACTTTTTCACTGAGCATGGAACTCAATTGCAACATACTATTTCATATACTCCACAACAAAATGGTGTAGCTGAAAGGAAGAATCACACCTTAAAGGAAATGGCTAATTGTATGCCTCAATCTAAAGGACTTAGTCTTAATTTTTGGGAAGAAGCAATTAACTGTGAAAATTACATAGTAAATCACACTCCTACTAAGGTTTTAAATAATATCACTCTAGAAGAAGCATGGAGCTCAATTAAACTAGATGTAAGCCACTTTCATGTTTTTGGAAGTGAAGCATGGGCCCATATTCTAGATGAGAAACATAAAGCCTTAGAACCTAAGAGTGAAAAATGTATTTTTTTTGGATATTCTGAAGATGTCAAGGAATATAGACTTATTCAACCTAAATCCAAAAATGTTATCATTAGAAGAGATATAAAGTTTGCTGAAATATAGTGGCATACGAGCCTAGTTCAGCAGATGTGCCATCTGTCTCTATCCTTTCTACTTCTAAAAATATTTCTTCTTTAGATGATGAAAGTGAGGATGAAAATCCTCTCCCACCTTCTTGGGATCCTCCTTCAACTCCTCAGCTTCCAAAATGGGTCCGCACTACTCGGGATGTAGCAGGTGATCCTACAGATCAGGGTTGTACATGTTCTCAATTTGATAGAGACTCTTCTTTACTAGCTCAAGCTTCAACGAATTATGATCCTAACAACTTTGCAGCAACTTTAGTCCATCCAGAATGGGACACAACTATGAATGAAAAATGTAGTTCATTATTGGAAAATGATACATTCAACCTTGTTCCTCTTCCAAAGGGACGAAAACTTGTTAGATGCAAATGGGTTTACAGAACCAAGTTTGGACCAGATGGAAAAGTTGATAAACATAAATCTTGTCTTGTTGTTAATGGTTTTTTACAATTTGAAGGCATTGACCATACTAAAACCTTCTCCCGTGTTGTTAAAATGAACTCTATCAGCCTTGTTCTTTCCCTTGCTGCCTCTTTCAAATGGGAAGTCCATTAGATGTATTTTAAATCTGCCTTCTTGTATGGGAACTTGCATGAAGAAATCTATATGGAACAACCTCCTGGCTTTATACAAATAGGCTCCAGCCATGTATGTTGGATTAAGAAATCCCTTTATGGTCTCAATCAAGCCCCTCGGGCTTGGTATGCCAAAATAGATAGATTTCTTTTAGATACTGGCTTTTCTAGGTGTCATTCTGACAATACTGTCTACACCAAGAAAGTGGGTAAGTCTCTTATCATTCTTGTTCTTTATGTTGATGATCTTATCCTTACTGGTAGTGATCTCAACCTTATAAACCATGTGAGGTCCAACCTTAAAAATCTATTTGAAATGACAGATTTAGGACACTTGCATTATTTTCTTGGTCTTCAAGTCTTGCAATCCAAAGAAGGTATTTCCCTTTCCCAGTCCAAGTATGCCTGTGATCTTCTACGCCACTTTCACATGGAAGACTGTAAGCCAACCCCTTCTCCCTTTCAGTTTGGAGCCAGAATTTCAGTCACTGTACTTCCCTTGAAGTTGATGCAACCTTATACCATCATCTTGTTGGAAAACGTTTATATCTAAACCATACCCATCCTGACCTTTCCTTTGTTGTTCGCCTTGTTGCTCGGTTTATGAAAAAAATTAAAGTCATTGGAAAGTAGCTAAAATAATTATTCGTTATGTTCGAGGTATAGTTCAGTTTTGGATTCATTATAGTCTAGAAGCATCTCCTCTATTGGTTGGCTTCATTGATTATGATTGGGCTGGTGACCCTGATGATCAGAAGTCTACTACAAGTTATATCTTCACTCTCAGTTCTTGACCTATTACATGGGCTTACAAGATGTTGGGTGCGGACCCTGATTATCTTCTTTATTCAGAGGTATCGCCACATTGGACCCCATTTCTTAATGTGGCGGCAACACCGCCTGCTTATGTGCACTGTCAGGGGGGTCTAGGGGGTGACGATAGCGCCCTCGAAGCTAAAAATAGATGTAAAATTGCCTTGTAAAATGTTGTAATTTCATAGTCAATCCGAGTCGTTCATTAGGAGGAAATGTGATGTTTGGTTATGTTTAATTTAGGGTTTTTTAACCTAGAAGGCAACCCCTCACTATATATGACGGAATTGTATTGTGTCTATATAGATCTATATTCTGAGAGAGAAAGGGAGAGGAGATTGTGTGAGAGAGAAGAGGGAATTACTACGGATATATTGTAGGTTGTATCTCTTCAGTTTGTTGGATAATATTAAAGGAAGGACTGGATGTTTCTCCATGGACATATCCCAAATTGGGTGAACCACGTATATCTGTGTCTCTCTTGTTTTATGTGTTTTCTGTGTTTATATTTCGGCAATATTTTATGTCTTCCATTGCTCTGTAATATATTTTTTCTAACAACTGGTATCAGAGCCGAAGGTCTATTTGGATGATAAACTCGTAGGAGAGAAGGGTTCCTGGTTTGAGTGGGAGAAATGGTGGAAGATGGTAGGTTTAGGGTCGAAAACTTTAACGGCCAAAACTAGCAGCTATGGAAGATGCAGATGGAGGATTATCTATATAAAAAAGATTTGTACCTACCATTGAGCAGAAAGACAAATAATACAATGAGTATGACAAATACAGAATGGGATATTCTCGATAGAAAGACACTTGGAACAATATTGTTGTGCCTAGCGGCATTGGTAGCCTTTAATATTTCAAATAAAATGACAATTGAGGGTTTAATGTCGGAATTGGCCAAACTATATGAAAAACCCTAGGCCTCAAATAAGGTATTTCTTATGAAGCATTTAATTAATATGAAGATGTCAGAAGGAAGATTTATTGCTGATCATTTAAAGGAATTTAATACAGTTACAAGTCAACTAAGTTCTATAGGGGTAACTTTTGATGATGAAGTTAGGGCTCTGTTATTTCTATGCTCATTTCCAGAAAGCTGGAATGGTTTAGTTATGGCCATTAGTAACTCTATCTCTGGATCTAGTACTTTAAAGTTTGATGATGTTTTCGATGCGATCCTTAGCGAGGAAATGCGACGGAAAAGATCCAGTGAGACATTAGGTAATGCTTTGACTGCAGAGGCTAGGGGAAGAAAAATGGAAAGAGGAAAGAGCCCAGGATAGCGAAGTAAGTCAAGGAAAGGAATATCCAAGTCTATATCAGGGATAGTGTGCTAGAAATGCAAGAAGAAAGGACACCTGAAGAGAGACTGCAAATCTCAGAAGGAAAAAGAAGGAGACCTGCAACAAGAAAACAATCATGAAGCGAATGTGACAGGTGATGTGTTGCAAGATGCTTTGATTCTTTCATTAGAAAATATTATTGATTCCTGGGTGGTAGATTCAGGGGCTTTATTCCATGCCACACTTGATAGGAAACATTTTCTTGATTATGTCTAATGATATTTTGGACAGGTTCGATTGGGTGATGATAAACCTTGTAAAATCATTGGAATGGGTACAGTTTTCATAAAACAGTCGAATGGAAATCAATGGTTGTTGAAGGAGGTAAGGCATGTTCTAGATCTGAAGAAAAATCTAATTTCAATAGGGCAGTTGGGAGGTGAAGGCTATGTAACTACTTTTATAGATAAAACCTGGAAGGACACTAAAGAAGCCTTGGTAATAGAAAAAGGAGAAAAGGTTGGTACATTGTATTTATGCAATGGTATTTCTAATTATGTTAATGCTTTAACCTCTATAGGAGTAGATACAACATTGTGGAATCATAGGCTCAGGCACATGAGTGAGAAGGGGGTGTAGATTCTTCACTAAAGAAATTTTTTGCCAAGTTTGAAGCAGTTGATTTGGAATTTTGTGAGAATTGCGTGTATGGAAAACAAAAGAGAGTCAGATTCGTCAAAGTTGGGAAAGAAAAGAAGAGCGAAAAATTAGATCTTGTGCATATAGATGTATGGGGACCTACTTAGGTATCATCTCTCAGTGGCTCTCATTATTATGTTACTTTTATTGATGAAGCAACCAGAAAAACATGGATTTATTGTATTCGAAATAAATCTGATGTATTTGATACTTTCAAGAAATGGAAAGCTTTAGTTGAAAATGAGATAGAAGAAAGGTTGAAGTGTCTCAAATCAGACAATGGAGGTGAATATTGCAGCAAAGAGTTTGATAGGTACTGTTCAGAGAATGGAATTCACAGAGAGAAGACAGTTCCAGGAACACCACAAAAAATGGCATGTCAAAAAGGATGAACAGGACAATCATGGACCCTGCAAGGTGCATGAGATTGCATGCAAGATTGCCTTTACAATTTTTGGTAGATGTTGTAGATATTGATGTTTATATAATAAATAGAGGGCCTTCAAGTTCCTTGGATGGTGGTATTCTAGAGGAGGCATGGACAGGTAAAAAAATAAACTACTCATTTTTAAAGACTTTTGGTTGTGAAGCATTTGTCCACATTAATAAAGAAAATAGAATAAAGCTTGAGGCAAAATCAAAGAAATGTACCTTTATTGGATATGGTGTTAATGATTTTAATTATCGATTTTATGATTATGAAAAACACAAAATCATTAGGAGCAGAGATGTCATGTTCAATAAAAAGGTTTTGTATAAGGCTCCCATATAGGAAAAGAAACATGAAAAAGAAAACAAAGAATACACAATGCTTGATGAGATCACAGAAAAAGTGAAGGTGCTTGAAAATCATAATGATCAATAGCTAGAATAACAATAGTAACCACAATAGCAACAAGCACCTCAAACACCTAAAAGTGGTATTAGAAGATCTACCAGGATAAGTAGACCCCATGAACGATATTCTCCTTCATTATATTATGTATTGTTGACTGATTCTGGTGAACCAAAATGTTATGAAGAAGAAATGCAGGTAGAAAACAGGAAGAAGTGGGAGCAAGCCTTGAAAGAAGAGATGAACTCCTTAATACATAACCAGACTTGGGACTTAGTCAAGTTGCCTGCAAGTAAAACAACATTGCATAATAAATGGGTTTACAGGTTGAAGGAAGAAGATGGAGGCAGAAAAAGGTGTAAAGTTAGACTTGTGGTGAAGGGATTTGCACAGAAAAAGGGTATAAACTTTGATGAGATATTTTCTCCTGTTGTTAAAATGACTTCAATCAGAACTATGTTAAGTCTAGTAACAACTGAAGGTTTTCATCTTGAGTAGTTAGATGTAAAGACAACCTTTCTCCATGGAGATTTGGAGGAAGAGATATATATGCAATAGCCACAAGGATATGAGGTAAAAGGGAAGGAGAAACTAGTGTGTAGGTTGAAGAAGAGCTTGTATGGATTAAAACAGGCTCCAAGGCAGTGGTATCTAAAATTTGACAGGTTTATGTCTGAACAAGGTTATACTAGATGTCACTCTAATCATTTTGTTTATCTCAAAAGGAAAAATGATGGAAACTATACTATATTATTATTGTATGTAGATGACATGCTTGTTGCAGCTTTTAACATGCAGGAAATAAATGTGCTCCAAAGAAAATTGGCAAACTACATTTGAAATGAAGGATTTGGGCCCTGCAAAACAAATTCTTGGTATGAGAATAACTAGAGACAGGAAGAATCGAAAATTAACATTGTCTCGGAGTGAGTACATAAAAAAGGTGTTGACAATATTTAATATGGAGAATGAAAAACCAGTTAGTATACCTTTGGCTAGTCATTTCAAACTAAGTAAGGAGGTGTGTCCCAAGACTCAGGAAGAAATGGATTATATGTCTAAAGTTCCATATGCATCATCTGTTGAAAGCTTAGTGTATGCAATGGTCTGCACAAGGCCTGATATTCCACATGCAATGGGAGTTGTAAGTAGGTACATGAACAATCTAGGAAAAGAACATTGGATGGTAGTGAAGTGGATTCTCAGGTATTTGAGAGGTACCACAAATCAAGCATTATGATTTGGTGGTTCAAACATTGCTCTATAGGGATATGTTGATGCAAATATGGCGGGTGATAGAGATAATAAGAGAAGCACCACAAGGTATGTCTTTACTGTAGGTGTAACAACTGTTAGTTGGGTTTCAAAACTACAGTTTTGTTGCGCTCTCAATGATGGAAGTAGAGTATGTTGCTTCTACAAAGGCTAGTAAAGAAATTATTTGGTTACAAAGGTTTCTGGATGAATTGGGTAAGAACCAGGAGTTGGGTAAGTTATACACTGATAGCCAGAGTGCCATACACCTTGAAAAGAACTCTTCATTTCATTCCAAGACTAAACATATACATCTCAAGTACCATTTCATACGGTCAGTGTTGGAAGATAGACAATTGAAGCTAGAAAAGATACACACACTAGGCAGAATCTTGCAGATATATTAACAAAAGTTGTAACCATGGAGAAGCTGAGATTCTACTCGGTCTCAATTGGTCTTCAAGTATGATGATGAAGATGAGAAACAACCAAGTCTAAAGTGGAGTCACTGTCCAGCAAATGAAGCAGCGGTGGAGTTGCTATAATCAGTCTCTAAGTGGGAGATTGTTGGGTGTGGAACCTGATTATCTTCATTATTCCGAGATATTGCCACATTGGAGCCCATTTCTTAATGTAGCAACAACATTGCCTGTTTATGTGTGCCGCCAGGGGGGCCCAGGGGGGGCGACGATAGCGCCCCTGAAGCTAAAACTAGATGTAAAATTGCCTTGTAAAATGTTGTAATTTCGTAGTCAATTCGGGTCGTTCATTAGGAGGAAATATGACGGTAGAAGTTATGTTTAATTTAGGGTTTTTTGACCTAGAAGGCAACCCATTGCTAAATATGAGGGAATTGTATTGCGTCTATGTAGATCTGTATTCTAAGCAAGAAAGAGAGAGGATATTGTGTGAGAGCAAAGAGGGAACTACAATGGATCTACTATAGGTTGTATCTCTTCAGTTTGCTAGATAATATAAAAAGAAGGACTGGCTATTTCTCCATGGATGTAGCCCAAATTGGGTGAACCACGTATATCTATGTCTCTCTTGTTTTATGTGTTTTCTGTTTTATGTGTTCCATTGCTCTGTAATATATAATTTTCTAACACAAGAAACAAAGTGTCATTTCTCTTTCTTCAGCAGAAGAAGAGTATCATGGCATCGTTGAAGCTAGTAAGGAAGCCCTGTGGCTTTGTCAAATTCTATCAGAGTTTGGTTTCAGTAGAAGCATCCGACTACACTTTGGTGTGATAATCAAAGTGCCATTCAACTATGCAAAGATCCAGTCCAACATCAGCATAGAAAACACATTGAAATACACATGCACTTCATCAGAAATCTCATTCATGACCATGTTCTTTAAGTGCAATATTGTTGAACCGATGATCAAGTTGCAAACATCTTTACAAAGGCTCTCACAGAGGCGAAGTTTACTAAACTTCAATTTATGGTTGGAGTTCAGGAAGTTGTCACTAAGGGGGGATAGGCTCTAATGCCTCCTTCCTTCTTCTATTGTGTCATATTTGTACATAATTCAATCCTGTCATGCGGAAAGAGTCAATTTTGCGGACAAAACCGACCTCCCTAGAAGCTAAGGCTTTCTAGTGACAAACAAGACAAGTAAACACTACCTTTCTCTAAATACGCATTTAGAATACAAGTAATCAGGTGTTTATAACATACCTTTAGTCCAACGCTTTGTAGTAGTCCAGCCTCGCCGATCCGGATGAGCTCCTCCTTCTCTTCGAAACCTGCATTCACTAACAAGCCAAAAGATTACATAGCACCTGAATAACTTATAAAATAACACATATTCATCATACAGACCAAGGAGTATATGAAACAAATCATGTATAACAACTTGTTGAGAAAAATGAGTTTATTTGCATTAAGTGGAAACAAAAGAAACCATTACAACCTGAGCCTTGGTGTTGTGCACGTCCCTCCCAGGGTCCAGCAAGAGTTTTCCTTTACTTTGATTAGCTCACCCACTTCCAAATGAAGCTAAGAAAGGATGGGAATCTCTCCTCTCAAGCTCTATAAGGGAGTCCTAATCTCAGCAGCATCTACCCTTAGGAATGTTTAGCTTTCAATCTCCTCTCCCTCTGGCCCAATGCATGTATTTATAGTGCTTTGGAGGAAGTTAATCAGGTCCACCATGAATGGGATAAGCCCCTCTTTCAATGGGATAGCTCCCCTCTTCATGGGATAAGTTCCTCTTACATAGGGATGCATGAACCATCTGGAGGCGCCCAATCCACGTCAAACCATCTTCTAGAATGCTCTAGAAATGACCACAAGTAACTTTTTTGAAGTGAAACTTGTGCCTTTTTACCTTTACAGGTGTACGCACCCAGACCTTTACATACAGAGCATACAAGTACGCAGGTTTTATGAACTGGAGGTGCGTACACGCAGGTAAGGCTAAGAGAAACTGCGTAACCAGAGTTAATTGACTTTTAAAGGACTTTCTCTCTTTCTTGGAGTTTGACATGAGGAGCAGAGGTATGAGACTTGCCAAGGAGGATAGTATGACAGTTGATAGAGCCATACTAACTGCAAATAGTCATGGTGACAAATTTTAGTGTAACAGATTTCCCCCTAAAGTGCGAAGCCTGTAGTAGATTTAGGGTTTCATATCATCTAGGAAGGGTGAAGTACTTTATCATTTCAAGGATTATCTTGTGGAGAGCCCGGTTGGAACCTGCAAGTATTCAACACAAAATACATGTATGAGATCATATCATCGCTGAGGTAGGCATTCCCATACTCAGGTCAAAAACTTTAACTAGCAAACTAACTACTGCTCTGATACAGGAATGATTTCGCAGTACATCATAATCATAGACTCATGTAGACACAGTATGGACGCAGCCATCTGTTTATAGTTAGTCTATTTATACAATGAATACAAAACTCCTCGCAGCTTGGATGGTGGAAACTAGATCCAGGGTCTTCATTTCTACTTCCCGAAATAGTACGATTCTATCCATGCGAATAAATGAGTCGATGTCGAGCATGGTAGAAACCACTTGATTACCAGTCAATGATGTAAACTGTTAACAAGTGTGAGAGAAACCACCAGTGATGTCAATGGTTCTCAAAGTACCCAGTACAATCCATGAGATGTGAATGAATGTGTTGATGTCGAACATGTCACAGAATCCTTCGATCAAAAGTCAATGATGTAAATTGTCGTCGAAGGCGAGAAATCTGCCATTGATGCATGCGGATCTCAAGGTACTGACGATTTCTAGATCATCTTTCTAGATAATGTGCTGATGTCGATAGAAAGCGATCCGTCGTAGGCAAGCCCACAACACGAAATCATAAATCAAGTTGAAGAAATGTAGCTGTAAGGACTGTCTCAGGGATGGTCAAGATGGATGACAGGTATTTTGCAGATGAATGGTTTATTTGCAGTGACCTCTTGAACACATAACGACACAACAAATGGCTTGGTGACATTTGACCCAAAGTTAATACCCGGCTGAAGACTTTCAATGTGGTCCAATCAACTGTGAGGCAAAGGATTTCCCAACCCAGGTGAATGAAAAGTGTCGTGTTCAAGAGTGGTGATAAGGTTTCTTTTGAGACAAAGGATAACAAATAGGCTCATTTTTCTCTCTTTTCCCCCACCATTTCTGGCAAGTACCTCTTTATTTTTTACAAGCTTGAGGAGGATAACATATGCTTGATTATAAGCTCATCCTTCGGATGAGTCCAACTTAGTTTAGATTCGAACCCTAAGAAGGAGTGGTTCATTCCTGTTTGTAATCGAACAGGTCCTTTACTGTGAAATTTTAACGAGTCCAGTATAGGAGAAACTCGGCGTTTTTCAATTTTAGAGAGTCTGAAAAACTTAAGAAGACTCCAAGGTTGAACTTTTTCGTAAATTTGTGTCTCCCAAGCCCGAAAAAGTATAAAATAATACTTGAGAGAACCGTTTGGTTTTTTACGACCAAGGAGTACTTTCATAGTTAGTGTCTTTGACCTAAAAAGTAAAAAGCGATCAAGGACACGTCGTTTTATTTCCAGTATCGAATTTGAAACGACAAAAACCCGGCAATCTTTTCCTGTTTTTACGGTCAGAAAAGGGATATAAGGGGACCATCTTTTAATTCTGTTTTAACGAGTGTAAAAGAAACGCTCGGTAATCTTTTCATGTTTTAGGAGTCAGAAAAGGGCTTAAAAGATGACTCTGATGTTTTTGTTTGCGAAAAATGACAATTTTCCCTGAAAATCCTTTTATCCTGCACAAAAACCAACACATTGCTCATACCTGTTTAATATAGATAAAAATACTTTGAAAAATACCTTTTCATGGTGGAAAATAAACAAATTTAACATTCATTTACTCAAAAAACCTATAAAAAGGGGTTTTACCATTTCACTGTTGAGGAGAGAAAAAGGGCTTTTGGCAAGAAACTTCCCGTGGTCGTTGCGGAGAATCCGACCGTCGAAACCGAACGCCGTCTCATCAGGTATTCTACAACATCCTCCCTTGCATTTCCATCCATTTAGAATTTGTTTTTAAGCTTTAGATTCATTTTTTGGAGGGCTTGGGGTTTCAAAGGCCGCTTTTCGGGGTACGCAGGTGCCCCAAAGGTGACCTGCGTACCCCGACATTTTCTCAGTTGGGAAAATGTCGGGCATACGCAGCTTGCCTTAAGACAGCCTGCGTACACACACTCTGTCTCTAAAGGCGGGCTGCGTACACCGTGGAGTGGGTTTTTAAACTCCAATTTCTCCAAAATGAACCAAAATCTTTCAATTTTATTGACTCTAACAGATGTTTTATGGTGTGTAGATTGCCCACCATGCTTGATTGGCGCGAAAGAGAGCACGAAGATGTCGATTTGGCTACGATTAATCATCAACCTTCCATTGATGCTTTAAAGGCATTCGGTCTTTACAAATACTGGGCCATACCTGGCATGAGGGCCCAGGTAAGATTTCTAGAGTGGCTGGTCGAAAGGTGGAACGTCCAGGATCAGTGCTTTTACATTGGAGGGCATCAGCTCGAAATAGAGCCCTCAGACATTTACTTTCTCACTGGTTTGCCCAAGAGGGGCGAACAATTGACTCTGTCCGGGACTAGGCCGGGTGGCCAGTCCATCGCTAGTCTCCGTCTAGAGTGGTGCAATAATCAGAACCAGGAGAGAGGGATAGAAATCAAAAAGATATCCCGACCTGAACTTATGGTAATTGCCTTTACAGTTACCAGACTTTGCGGCGCAGCCGCTTTGCACATTGCCACCGGGTCCCAAATGCGGATGGCGATTGACTGCTATCAGGGCACCATTTTCAACTGGTGTGATGTTGTGTTGGCCAATTTAAAGGGCCAACTGACTAGGGCAAAAAACGGGCAACTGAAGACTTTTGGTTATGGGCCTTTAGTTGTGAGTTTTGCTCTAGAGAGGGTTCCGATGTTGATCCCACAGCATCTCACTATTGAGGCTGGGCTTCCCCGAGAGCCTAAGTTGATGCGATGGGTTGCAGTGATGGCCCATCATCCTGACAAGGGCACGGAGGTTGTTCGATTTAGACCGGAGTACTTTCACTGGTTAGAGGACCATGTCTTCTCGATACAGGATTTTCCTTATGCCGGAGTCGATTTTTGTGGCTATCCAGACATGATTCTTCCACCGGGAGAACAGTGGGATGACACAGGTACTTTATTTTTCACAATTGTTTTTAAAATTATCTATTTTTTGTTGTTTTTATATCGTCTCAAAACTGACAGTGACAATTTTCAAAATGCAGATGCAGGCCCACGGTGTCCAACCAATCTCCGGCCTTTTGAGAGGAGACAACCAGTTGCACCGGCACTGGTCCCACAGAACAAGGCTACAGAGACCTTAGCTGAGTTGGAGCAAGACCTAGAGCGTCTGACGGCAGATATACCAGAGACTACTATAGATGATATTCCTATCAGGCTTCAGCGTTATGTAGTCGGAGTTCCAGGACCTTTTAGGAGGTTTTTATGTAGGGTAGCCCGTGCAGTGGTGTCGTATAGAGATCATCACCAGTGATTGGATGATCATTTTTGTAGACACATGTGACATTTTGGTTTTTTGTACTTATCATTTTTGCCGATCATAAGGTGTTTTGCAACCTATGATCGAAGACGATGTATTTTTGACACACTCCTATCTATATATATCATTATTACCGGCTTATCTTGTTAAACATGTGTGATTAAATGTTTTTAAATTTACATGTATGATTATCGCAAATGTCTGTCTAACATTCGAGAAGCAATTGCATCTGCTAATGTATTTAAAGACCTTGGAATATGTTGATATTCAATGTAATCAAACTTACGTTCCAAGAGACGCACTCTCAAAAATAACCTTAATAACACTGGATTTCTAATGGCATAAACTCTATTAAGCTGTAATACAACGAGTTCAGAATCTAACCTCACTATCAAACTCTGAATCCCAAATGAAATAGATTCAGACAATAACTCAATCACTGCACTGTATTCTGCAATGTTGTTTGTTGTTTGACCGAGGCTCACCCCATGCATAGAAACTAACTCGTCAGAGGGCGAATAAATAACCCAAGCTGCGGAAGAGATATTCCATGTATTACGACAAGCACCATCAGCGAATCCAATGTACGTTTGGAGAGGCATCGACATCTGCAAACATCAAGGGTAAAACCAAGATAAGCAGAATAACGACGAAAAAACACACTTTCTAAGCTAAGCACACTGTCTAAACTAACAAATACACTAGCTAGAAAGAAAAATTAACCTAACTAACCTAACTAAAATCTCCACACCCATCATTTAAGCATAATACCTCTTTAGGTAAAGTCCATTTCTGGGTTTACCCAAAGAGTCCCCGTCAAAGTCAACCAGCTCATAGGTCCCTTTCGCTAGCTTTCGCTTAACAATGTAGGGCCCATGCCACATAGGAACGAATTTTACAGCACCTAATTTATCGTTAGCTTGATCATACAATAGCACTAGGTCTCCTTCCGAAAAATTTCGAGGGGTCACATTTCGATCATACTGAGCTTTCATTCGTTTCACATGAGTCTCGATTGCCAATGTAGTATCGCGTCGAGTCTCATCTAATTGAGCTAAGTATAATAAACGCTTCTCCTCTTCGGAAGTAGCTGGAAGTAATTCGACAGCCATTTGAAGTGATGGGATTTCGCATTCAATGGGCAACACAGCTTCCAAACCATAAACTAGTTGGAAAGGAGTGAACCCTGTTGATGTTTTCACTGAGGTTCGATATGCCCAAAGCGCGGAAAATAACATGTTGTGCCAATTCGACCGATGAATCCCAATGATTCGTCGGATCATGATAACTAAAACTTTGTTGATGGACTCCACCAGACCGTTGGCTTGTGGATAATAAGGAGTTGAACTATCGTGACGCAAACCAAGCTGGCCTGTAAGTTCTGTCATCATAATGTTTCGAAAATGGCGCCCATGGTCAGTGATTATCGCTTGTGGGACACCAAACCTAGCGATAATGTGATTGAATATGAAAATCGCAGCTGTCTTGCCGTCTGCCTCGAATGTAGGCATCGCCTCGACCCACTTAGTAAAATAATCAACCGCAAGGATGATATACGCATGCCCCCTGGCCGAGTGAGGGTTACATGTAATAAAGTCGATACCCCATTTGGCAAAAGGACCAACGGAAATTATAGGGTGGAGAGGAGCAGGTGGTGCGCGCAAACACTTGACAGTTGTGGCTTTTTCGGACCGCAATGATACAATCTTTAAACATGGACGGCCAGAAGTAGCCAGCACGCAACACCTTCTGAGCTGTGGCATACCCAGACATATGACCGCCACACGCCCCAGAGTGACAGTCATTCAAAACCCTTTCTGCCTCTTCGTGAGTTAAGCAACGTCGGAAAACCAAGTCTGCCCCACGGTGATAAAGAGTATCTCCAATAATTTTGTACCGTTGGGACTGGAATCGAATTTTCCGACGTTCCGACTTTGAAGCTTCAGGCCGAAAGGATTGGGTTTGGAGATAGACTATTATATCCCCATACCACGGATCTAAAGTGCTGATGAGAAACAAAGATTCGTCCGCAATGGGTTCCTCTGCCACAGTTTCCGTGTCAGCATGCGGGAAGTCACACATCAACTCTGCAAAAACTAAAGATTTCTTAGACTTAGATTTTTCAATTTCTAAGTCGAACTCTTGCAGGATAACGATCCATTTAGAGTACTTGCCCCCTAGCAATTGTTTAGTCAAAATGTAGATCATAGGGTTGCAATCCGAAATGACTGTAGTTTTACGGAGAAGAATGTAATGACGAAAACGTTGGACAACCTGAACGGCTGCCAAGGCCAATTTCTCCACATGCGAATATTTTAGCTCAGTGGGATTTAACGTCCTACTAAGATAATATATCACATGTTCCGTTGCGAATTCATCTTCCTGAACTAACACCATTCCAATAGTGGAATGAGAGGCGGCGAGGTACAAAAAGTAATCTTGGTTGTAGTTGGGAGGATGCAACAACGGTGCATGGGTCAACGCGTGTTTAAGTGCATCAAAAGATTTCTGAGCTATCTCATCCCAAGAGAATTGAGCGTTCTGTTTCAACAACCGTGTAAAACCTTTTGTAACCTCGGCGTAGTTAGGAATGAATCGGCGTAAAAAGTTTGCTTTCCCCTGCAAACTTTGGAGTTGGCGAAGACTCGAAGGAGGAGGCAATTTGATGATAGCCTCTACCTTCGAGGGATCGACGCGAATGCCGACTTTTGAAACTACAAATCCCAGCAATCGTCCCACTTCTATACAGAAGACACATTTGTGTGGGTTCAAACGTATACGATAATGTCTACACCTCATAAAGATTGCTCGTAAATGGACAAGGTGATCAGCTCGATGTGATGAATGAGCGGGCAAATCATCGAGATACGGTTGCACAATGTGTTTGATGTCATGAAACGCATAAGACATCGCCCTTTGAAAAGTGGCTCCGGCATTCTTAAGCCCAAAAGGTAGTTTGCAATAAGCAAATGTCCCCCATGGACAAATGAAAGCCGTTTTTGGTTGATCGGCAGGTAGAATATTGATTTGATTGTAACCGGAAAAACCGTCCATAAAGGAAAATATTTCACTGCCGGCACAATCATCAATTATTTGATCGATATAGGGCATTGGATAGTTGTCCTTGGGACAAGCACGATTGATATCCCTATAGTCGATGCATATTCTTATTGTTCCCTGTTTTTTGTTAACCGGAACAATATTCGATACCCAATCCGTTAACGAGATCGGATAAATGAAACCTGCTTTCAACAGCTTCTCAACTTCTGCTTTAATTGAAGCCGCTTTTCGTGGGTGAATCTGACGCAAACGTTGCCGGACGGGTTTAGCGTCCGGGTAGGTCTTAATCTCATGGACAACAATTGCAGGATCAATTCCTGGCATTTCCTCATAGGACCAGGCAAACACGTCGTGGAATTCTTGAAATAGGGCCTTGTATGTCTGAATTTCGTCATTTGAACACGAGGCACCTATATGAATGTTTTCAATGATTCCGGGCTTGACTGAAATGTCAATGGGAACAGTACGAGAGATGTTTCCCAAATTCAGCTCTGAATCAGGATGTTTCATTGGACTCTGAGCTTCCTTGACATATTCAGCTGTAAAAACTGATGAGAAATCATTTTCAAAGCGATCATCCTCAGGTAAAAACGAAGATCTATGATGGAGATCTTCCCATGGTAAATCGTCTACACACAGGACTTCACAAAGTTGTTCGTCAGATGACACAACTTCGGGAAACGCTATTAACTCCGAGGTTGAAGTGAAAAGTGATTCCTCACGGACCACATTCATTTGGTCGATTTTGGTTGAACGCGAGTCGGTAAAAGACTGCACGGCCTCGTAAGCAATTTCATATGGACTCAAAGGCATAGCATCACCAAATGAGTCTATTTCAGATTCGGAAGGAACGATCCAAGGATCGTCGTAAACAATGGTATCTGATGTAATCATATGAATGGATGCGAACGAAGACACGGCGTTGATTGGAGGAAAAGGAAAAGTGCCCAGTAAACCGGCATCTTTAACTAATCCTACGCCAACATCCTTATAAGGGATAGTCGTTTTACCGACATGCTGGATACTCTCTAAAGAGGCTGGGTCGGATGAAAAATAAGCCAGCTGGTCTATGGTCACGATCTTGCCATTATGTGGAAATTTTATTACTCTGAAGACCGATGAGACGACCGCTGTCATAGCGTAAGACCAACTTCGACCCAAGAGAAGGTTGTAGTCTAGAGGGGCATCAACCACCTCCACATCCAGACTAACATTTTTTCCTTCAACCCCTATAGGCAAATCCTGCAGAATGCCAAACGGATGGAACCCACGGCCATCAAAGGCCTTAAGAATTGTCGGGGATTGATTTAGTGAAGGAGAACCAAGTGATCTCCAGCACTGTATTGACATAATACACGTGGAAGCTCCCTCATCAATTACAGTCCGATGAATAGGCCTGTTTTTTACTATCACTGGGATCTGGAAAGCCATCTGATGAGGTAAACGCGGTGTACTATTTTCTAGATCAAAGATTATTAGGTTTGGGTCCTGAACATCAACAGCTCCTATAGCCGACAAAAGTAATTTTCGTTGTGCTGGGCATGATTGCAACACTTCTAAAGCCGACATTGCTGAGGGTGAAACAGCTAAATCCTCAACAATGTTGTAATTCTGAGCCGCTCTCGCATGTGGATTGAAAGCAGACCTTCGAAGTACACCCTTGGCGGGCGGTTTAATTACTAAGTCAGGGTTAGGTTTCTCGATCTGTAGTGGATCGGAACCGGGAGCTGAGGTTGATGGATTTGACTGAGAAGATTCTGCTTCTTTCGATCCATCAACAGGACTTTTACTACCATAATCGTGTGACCGAGTCGCAATCCTTACATGAGACATCATCAATATGGGTTCTTCAGTGGCACTCGAGGAAGAACCTATCATTTTGCTATCTTTCGGAAATGGGTCCTTCAAGACAGCAGGAATTTGGGAACCCTTGACGATTTTCGCAACCTCGGCCCGATGAGGGCAATCTCTTGTAAAATGATCTTCTTCACAAATAAGACAAGGATAACGGGGCTTGCGCTTTTCGTCATTGGTTTCCGACTTTTCTGTTTTCTCCTTTGGAGTTTTGTCTGCTTTATTCTTCTTCTTGCCTTTCTTCTTCCCACCATTTTTTGATTTAGCCGTAGATGACTCTACAGCGTGAATATCAGCGGAAACTTCAGCAGAAGATTCTCCTGTCGGGGAGTCTAGTAAGGTGATAATGGGCGAAGAATTCTTTGAAGACTTCTTCTTGCTTTTAGTATTTACTGTACCAATCATGCCATCAGCAGCATGAGATCCCGAAGGAGCAGCAGCGATTTGATTTGCCTTTGGAAGATCTGGGATCTTTTCGTGTAACGTACCCGACTGAGTATAAACTAAGTCAAGGTACTGCGCTTGAGCAATCACTTGCTCCTCAGTAACTACTCCGGCCTTAGCTATGTCTTCAGTAATCTTCGGTAATAATGATTTAACAAACCATTCAGCTAAGATTTGGTCCGGGATAAAAACTTTCACTAATCGCCTTCGATGTCTCCATTCATGAATATGATCGGAAATATAAGTGGACGTCGATTGTTTTAATGAAGTTAATAACTCGGTGCCATTATCATATCTGACTGGCAACTGAAAATGTGTTAAGAACGAGGTATCTAACTGACTAAAATTATAAAAAGAGGCCCGTGGTAACTCAATGTACCACTTGGCCGCGAGACCAATGAGCGTACGCTGGAAAAGACGTAAACGGATGGAATCATCCGAGATAGAATTTGAGGCACACCAGAGGTGGTAAGTCATCACATGATTTGACGGATCCTCTCCAGACTTACCTTCGAACTTGGGTATGTCACTGGGAAACTTATTTGGCATTGGCGGCCAGAACGGAAGATAATTTATTGGATCGTTCGTTAGGTGCGTCAAGTCTGGTAAATCCAAAGTTGTGATAAACGGCAATTGCCGATTAGGATCCCTAAAACTCTGGGTCACAAGACCAGTCCCAGGAGGAGGATATCCAGGATAACTTGGAATGGGAATCGCATTCAGGATATTGTATCCTCCTGGAAAACCAGGATTAACCGGACCGTACTGGGGTTGCTGTGGTTGTTGATAAGTGTATCCAGGATACGGTTGATACTGGTAAACCGGTTGTTGGACAGCAGGCCCGTATTGGTACTGTCCCTGGTACGATTGATAAACAAATTGTGGTTGAGTAGTGACAACCGTACTTAAACCAGGCTGCCCCACAGGCATCTGAACCGTAGTTTGAATCGTAGATCCAGACAATGGTAAAGATGTTTGCAGAGTAGTGGCAGAGACAGTAGAAACCGGAGCTGTCGATACTCCAGAAGTAAGTGTGGTGGAAGGAACAGATGTTGCGGTAGTTGCAGCAGTCGTTTGAGATGGAGTACTAGGTGCAATTGGCGACTGAGTAACTACCGAAGGTACAGAAGTTTGAACATTAGACTGGACTGGTTGCTGGGGTGGACTAGAAACTATAGGTTGTCCAGTTTGAGATGACAACTGTACACTTGACTGCAACACTTGTTGAACTTGCGATGGATCCCACACTATGTTCATTCCGGGGTATTGACCCATGACAGGTTCAGGATATTGAGATCCATAACCGGATTGAGGGTAGGATTGATAATTGAAAGGTACATTTCCCGTACCTTGAACATAAGATTGACCCTGGGGTGGTTGATAACCTTGACTCGAGTACTGACCTTGGGGTAGATACCCTTGAGGTAAGTACTGATACTGGGGTTGACCTTGAGGCATAAATTGATACTGAGGTTGACCCTGGGGTACATATTGAGGCTGGGGTTGACCTTGAGGAATGTACTGTACCATGGGTACATACTGTCCTTGAGGTTGCCCCCCAGATGCAAGTTGTGTACCTTGAGGTTGCCCCCCAGGCGTTAATTGAGGCTGCCCCCCAGGCGGTAACTGGCCACCTTGAGGTTGAGAACCGGGAATTGAACCTGACATCATGTAAATGTCTCCTACGCCCAACGGTTTATTACCATTGTTTCCAGTTAATGACCCATGTCCAATGGGTTGAGGAGATGCTCCTGCAAAAGTACCAGAAAGTGACTGATACCCAGCAGGAACAGAAGGACCACCATACAAGAAAGATTCAGGAGATTGAGTAAACACAGACGACTGACTAGACATATTTACAGGAGTATAAATACCTCCGGGTGGATAAGGAGTATGAGGTGGAGAAAAACTTATCCCTGAGTTGTCTAAGTAATTAGTTAACGAAAGATACCAAGTAGTACTTCTAGGTGGACTGTAAAAAATAGATTCACGCTCCCTTAAATCAATGGTAGGTTGATCTTCAGGGAAAGGGATGCCTACTTCTTCTTCTGGAGCAAGTTCTTCAATAGCTATCAAACCAGAAGGAAGATTTTCGGTGATGACTCTTTCTACCCTAGGTGAATCAAGAACACTAGAAGTTGGAGTAACAGGTTCAGATATTTCAGGTTCTTCGCATATATCACTAGTAGATGAAAAACTACCAGCAAGCTCGGAAACTGCAACAGCTTCAGGATTATAACCTGTTTCTAGACTTTGGTAATCTGGATGGACTACCAACGAAGACTCTCCTTCTTCAGGTGAACCTACTTTACTGCCACTAGGAGGAGTTACAAGGACTTTCAAACCTTCGTAATGACCCGGGACGTCTTCAGGAGGCTCACCCCGAAGTCTACGGGATTTCCTCAACAAATCGGCCACGGTAACAATCTCAGGAGACTGGCCCCGAAGTCTACGGGACTGTCTCGGTAATTCCGCCACAATTAAAACTTTTAACTACTGCATACGCAAACAAAGTAAAATCTCAAAGAAAACCGCCTAAAGTCTCTAAAGAACCAAACAAATTCGAATAACACGCCTAAAGAATCTAGGGCGTCAAACCATGCACAAACAGTAGCCTTCCGGACCGAAAATACTAGTTGGTGATGAAGCCCAACATCGCCGAATTCAGTATAGAAGTGGTGGGTGGAACAGTTACCTCGGCAACCTGCTTAATGAATAGACCGGCACAAGTTCCTCCACTTTAACCGTCTTGAGTGAAGTGAACCCCCCAGAAAATCCAAGTGAGTCTAGCCGACGTCTGCTCCAGGTACAGTGGGATCTTCCCTCCACCGTCACCTCGGGTAGAATCCTAAAGATAATGGTCACTAAGGTTACCAACAGCAACAAATATACCTGGGGGAACAGTCTACGACCCGATAGCACGCAAGGGCAGAGTAACAAGCTCAATCCCCTTGCCGGCTCCTTGACAATAATCCAAGGTTTACCGACAAGTGACCCCAGGCTCCTCGACAATAATCCGAGGTTTACCGTTTGTAATACGTGCGTATCTGGCGTCTTTCCCAATGAAGGAGGATTGATCCCCTCACTGGTTCGGACACGGTCTCGTGCTTCTCCTTTAAGAGGAGCTTTCCCAGAGTACAAATGAAACAGTTGGATTTATCCTACCACAAGATAAGCTACTTGTTTGGTTTTACTGTCTTGGAGAGTTAATTACTCTCCTACGTCTCCAAGACACTAGCCTGATCTATATTGGTGTTTCAGAGCCCTAGTAAATAAAAAGTTACTAAGTTGATTTTACTTTAAGCGTTAATTTTATGGCTTTTCTTTAAGACAAAAGGTAGCGGAGATGAAACTGATGGTGTGTAGACTCGACTCAAGTCCACTAAAAAGATGCACTTAGGATGATTTATACTAATTTTCGTTTTCAATGAATTCCCTAGCTAAGAGAGTTGGAGAATGCAAAATTAATATAAAGACAACTTTCTTGGCAATGAAAATCAAAGAAACAATCTCTTTATCTTTTCCAAAGCATACAACACACGACCACTAATTATTTTGCGAAAATTCCTTTTCCTTTCAAAGACTCAAATGCCACCAAGCAAACTTTTCTTTCAAAAGAGATTTTTGGATTTTTCCCTACTTAACAAAGCATTTAAAAAATCAAAAATCAAACCTTTAAAAATCTATGACAATCAAATCAAAGCTACTTAAAAGCAAATCAAAAGAAATTCACCTAATAAGCAAATCTAATGAGGCCAAAACCTACAAAGTATGATCCCAGGATGTTTTACTCAGTCGTGATTTAACTAAGGACTAGTCAATGCAGAATCAAAAACTAGCCAAAAACAAACATAAAATCTTTTGTTCTTTTTCTTAAAATGAAATTCACAGTTCAATCAACAAACTTTTTCGAGATTCGGCAAAGAGACAAAACAAAGGTAGGTGTCTCACAAGGGTGGATTCTATGAAAGGTCCGACTCCTAAGAAGACCGCAAAGACCAGGGATATCCAAGGTTTTACGACTTCTAAAGCCAAAGTCGCTACAGGACCAATGCAAAATTCAAACCCTAAGGCTAGAACCTCTACGAATTCCACTAAAACTCTTGACACTGATGAAACAAGTTCAGATGAAGATCTCTGGCAGGTAACCAGTGGATCTGGGTGTAAAAACAACTTATAAACAAAATCTAAGAGGCAAAAAGGAGAAAATTGAAATTTTCTCAATTTTGACAGGCGTACGCAGGCAACCTATTTGCACAGGTGCGTGTACGCTCTGTGCACAAAGCTGCAGTGCGTACAGGTACGCACTGTGCTTAACGCAGAGGCTGCGTACTTCTAGCAAAACCAAGAAAAACTAAAATCTAATCTAACCCTAAGCTAAGCCACCCAAACACACAATCAGACAACCAAAAACCAGAAAGAAAAATACTTTTCTCAGATCAAAGTTTCAGACAAAGGAAAAATCATTCACATCAATGGAGTTCCCCAGTATGGTCGCCCTTTTGTCATAAGGAAAGAGTCAATTTTGCGGACAAAACCGACCTCCCTAGAAGCTAAGGCTTTCTAGTGACAAACAAGACAAGTAAACACTACCTTTCTCTAAATACGCATTTAGAATACAAGTAATCAGGTGTTTATAACATACCTTTAGTCCAACGCTTTGTAGTAGTCCGACCTCGCCGATCCGGATGAGCTCCTCCTTCTCTTCGAAACCTGCATTCACTAACAAGCCAAAAGATTACATAGCACCTGAATAACTTATAAAATAACACATATTCATCATACAGATCAAGGAGTATATGAAACAAATCATGTATAACAACTTGTTGAGAAAAATGAGTTTATTTGCATTAAGTGGAAACAAAAGAAACCATTACAACCTGAGCCTTGGTGTTGTGCACGTCCCTCCCAGGGTCCAGCAAGAGTTTTCCTTTACTTTGATCAGCTCACCCACTTCCAAATGAAGCTAAGAAAGGATGGGAATCTCTCCTCTCAAGCTCTATAAGGGAGTCCTAATCTCAGCAGCATCTACCCTTAGGAATGTTCAGCTTTCAACCTCCTCTCCCTCTGGCCCAATGCATGTATTTATAGTGCTTTGGAGGAAGTTAATCAGGTCCACCATGAATGGGATAAGCCCCTCTTTCAATGGGATATCTCCCCTCTTCATGGGATAAGTTCCTCTTACATAGGGATGCATGAACCATCTGGAGGCGCCCAATCCACGTCAAACCATCTTCTAGAATGCTCTAGAAATGACCACAAGTAACTTTTTTGAAGTGAAACTTGCGCCTTTTGACCTTTACAGGAGTACACACCCAGACCTTTACATACAGAGCATACAAGTACGCAGGTTTTATGAACTGGAGGTGCGTACACGCAGGTAAGGCTAAGAGAAACTGCGTAACCAGAGTTAATTGACTTTTAAAGGACTTTCTCTCTTTCTTGGAGTTTGACATGAGGAGCAGAGGTATGAGACTTGCCAAGGAGGATAGTATGACAGTTGATAGAGCCATACTAACTGCAAATAGTCATGGTGACAAATTTTAGTGTAACAAATCCTATCCCAAGTTGTCCTTAAGGGGGAATGTTAGGATATTCCAACACATAAGAAATAATTAAGTATAACTTGGTCTAGTGTATAGTTAGGTAAAGTGTGTTTCTTTAGTATGTACTTGTTGTAACTTACAATCTGACGGTCACGATGTGTTCTAGACATGAAGTGATCCAACGGTTCATTCTCTCCTCGGTATTACCGACACTTGATCTGTGGCTTAACACTCGATTGGTCCATGGTCTCCATTTAAAGAGCATGGAGGGTCATTTGTTAGGTGACCGTTCATTAGAGATGCTTACGTAAATTTTCTTTCTTTTACATTAATAAATTGTCGTGGACTGGTTCCCTCTTTGAGGGTTTTAACCACATAAAAAATAATGGTGTATTGATTTGTGATTTGTGTCCTTTGGGGGTTCTATCTTAGGAACTTACCATGTAAATTCCTATAGACTGCATAAGACACAATTTTTATGAAAATGGTAAAAACAAACAACAAATAAATTAAATATAAAAAAAAAAGTATTGAAGCTAAATTTGTATTGTAATTATTTAATAACTATAGAAATTACAAGAATTTTAACAACGTAATGAAAATTTTAAAAATATATTATAATAATGGGAACAAAGGGAAGTTTATATTATCACCACAAACATATATTTTATTGTAGATAAGGAATTATATAATGGACTTGAATTTTTTTTCCTTTTTTGTTGGGAAGTTAGAGCCATATATATCAATATCATAAAAAAAACATATATATTTTGCTTTTTATGGCTCACCACAATGAAAACTAGGTCACAAGAATTAAAAAATAGCATCACTGTCTTTTGTATTAATGTAAAACTATAACTACTTATGGTAGAACTATTGTATGTTCCTAGTAGAATAGAAACCAATTAGAAAGACATAAAATCTACAAACTAAATAGAGCTAGAAAAAAGGGGAAATAACACTAACCTAAAGCCAAAAACACTGTAGATAAAGCTGGCTTAGCTTGACAACTTTGACATTTTAGATGGATAGGGAATCTTTGCATGCTTATTCATTGTAAGGATTATATATTTCTCAATGATGATGGGGTTGGAAGAATTTCCTTATTAATTAGGAGTCCCCTAGCCTCTTTCAACACAGACACCTCAATTATATACCAAACACTACTTTGAAAACCACTTCAAATGTTGCTTCCATGAGAACAATTCTAGTGAGGATATCTTGATTCTATGCACCTTTTTCTTCCATGACTTAAGAAATGAAGGATTTGGTAATCCAATGCAACTTAGTCATCCTAAATTTTTTTGTATCCATTCTCTTGGAAAACTAGAGCCCAATATACATCCTCAATATTTTTCAATTTAATCCGTAGAGATCGATTACCTTTTCTCTTTGACAACATTTCCCATGGCCTCAACTACTTCTTTGACCTCTGATTTGAAGCACTCGTGAAAGAGACTTTCATCTTGGTAAGTTTCCTTTTTAACTCTTGTCATGTAATGGGGAGGAGGGTCAAGGTTGGGGGATTGGTAGGTGATCTGATTCTGTCTCAAGTTATCCTTTTTTAAGCTCAAGGCTATCCCCATAGAAAAATTTCATCATGTTGAATGAAAGGATGTTAACAAAAGGGCCAAGAATATAGGGGATAATAGAGGAGAGAGAAAGGTGAAAGATAATGGAAGATCACATAGGCAATGTCTTACCCAAAGTTGTATAAGCCCATGTTTTGAGGGTGAATGGAGTGTTGAAATTGCAAGTTCTTAAGGAACACCTCATAATGATATCCACCCACAAATATGGCTTGACGAAATTCTTCACAAGCCACCCCCTCTCAGAAGAACTCATAGAACATGACTAAGACTAAGACAACGAGAACAACAATAGAATAACGAAAATGAGCCTTCAAACTTACATATTGAATCGGGTGAAAAGAGGAGGACTAAATCAGATTTTAATATAATAATTATTATGTAATAATAATAATAAACTATATTTTATTTTATAAATATATTACTAAGCATCTTAATGTTGTTTTTTTGGAAATCAAATTATGTGAAAAATTTGGGCACTTCCCCTCATTTCGAGGATGGTGTTAAGTGTGAAATGGACCATATAAATGTTATACATTGATTTTATAAAGAATTTGAATGAGGCCCACATACATAGAAGTAGATAGCTCGGGGACTTAACCATGAGAATTCTTGCTTGCTATTCATACTGTTCAACCACTTAACCTAGCCAACTATGATATGCCTTAACAATGATTTACTAAAATGTTTCTATGAATTTTATGTTAATTATATATTGATGACAATAATAATAATTACATAATATGGTAAATTATGGATGAATATATATAAAATGACATAAAGTATCAGAAAAATAGTACTATCTTATTTATCATATGTGCGTCATCTAGGTCCATGATCATTTATTCTATGTGCACAATAATCTAAACTTTCAATTATTATTTTTTAACTCTATATTAACTCAACATTTATTGCGAGCATCACTAATGAAGAAATATAGATTGAAATTCACTAGATAATACCTATAACTTTCACAATGTGGCATAGGATAGTGTGATGGGGCATGCACTCTTATTATTTTATGTTTTCCTTAGGTGTTATAAGAAATACCCCTTGTATCTAGGAAAAAACTCCATAGATCCACCCAATATCTCTATAGAACAATGATAGACCATTCAATTGTTTCACTTGGACCTAGCCTCTAAGACTCTTTGATAGAAAAGGAAAAAGAGGAGGTTGAAGATTGCATACCTTATCTTTGAAGTCTAGTAATTTCCTTGACTGATGTTTTTGTAGAGGATCCTGCTCTAGAAATTAGAAATATTCCCTCCACTAATCACACATGTATCTTGCACATAAGACAACAAGAGAAATCACATATACTCTCCTAATAAATAACTATTAGGGATCTATGCTAGATTTATTCCAGATTATTCAAGAAAATATAGATCCAATCATATTCATATATTGAACAACAAGAATTGGGGGAGGCCATGAAGTATATAGTGAAAAAGAAAGAATAAAATATAGATTGCCTTGATGTAGAAATCCCTCCCAGTTTGTAACAACCCTAGTAATAAATCTATGTAATAAAGTTAATGAAGGAAAATAATAACCAAGGTCATGGGACACGTATTCTGAGATGAATGTTGGGAAAAAACATAGTGATGGGGATCACTGGTGATTAATTAATGGCTATGGAAATTGTCAAAGGAAATGGGAAAGGAAAAGTGGCATTGTTTGGCATTTACTTACGAAAATAATGGAAAATAGGAGAAAAGGAAGGTGAAAGGTCACACGTTGCATGCAAGGAGGAAATTGAAGGAAGAATAAGGAAAATGAAGAAAATATAAACCTCAATGATAAAATGGCTTCTGAGGATCAGTTCACAACTTTTGTCAGTTTTAGCTTGGAGCTCTCTACTCTATTCTCTCTCTCATACTCTTTCACACTTAGAGTTTTCTTAGGGCACCCTTGGAGTATAGTGGCATAATTTGGATTTGGATCAAGAAGGCAAATGAAAATAAGGAAAGCGAAATGAGACAATGGGATCAATACCTACAATGGATTTTCTTTACAGGTACCAAGTTGCATGTATGATTTCCTTTCTAGTTTTTCCATGCATGGCATATGCATGTGGTTGTTTGGTTGTGATATGTCATTGGCATGGAGGATTGCCTGGATTGACAGCGGTTTTGCCTAGCCATGACATTTCCTAGATATCCATGGTGTTGGGGGTTGTCCCCATAGAGATAATGACCCCCAAGAGCATGACTGCTAGTAGGATTGTGCCCAACAAGAAAAGAAGGATTGTTTGAGAACCAACATAAGGAGGACAATGCATAAGAATTTTGGCACTAATGACAGGGTTTCCCCTAGGTAAACTATCCCTAATGTAACTCCAAATAATGAACTATACCAGGCTTGAGAAATATTAGATGCAAGGTTTCCCTTAGGCTGGTTAGGAACAACAAATGATCCTCCCCACATATTTCCCAAGGTTACCATACCCTTGTGAGGAATAAGAATAGTAGACTGAGAAAAACTAGGAGTGAATATTCCCGATCCTATAAGCTAACTAAGGTTAACTCCCATGGCTAACATAGATGAAGGAAGGGGCACACAGACACTAGGGAAATTTGTGGGGATAGAAGAGATAGATGGTATGCCCCAATAGGACGTGAGAGGTGTAGAAGGAGGAGTAGGTACAACCATGTTCAATGGTGGAAATGATGACATAGTAGTAGAGACTGCAGATGCAAAGGGTAAAGAGGAACTAACATCCTCCATTGGTAAAAAAGGAATGCACATGTAGGAAGGTGTAGAACTATCAGGGTTCGACCATAGTAACTCTGGTTTGATAAGTTGGTTAAAGGCGGATTAATAGGAGAAGTAGAATCATCCACAAGTGTCTTGATGGATATTGAACCACTACCAGGAGGATCAAGAATATATTCCTCAACTTGAGGTTGGTCTGGGTATTGAGCACCAACAGACCCTCTATGAGTAGGAGTCAACAATGCACCTCTCTCAGGAGGTAAACCTAAGGTTTAATGTGAATGAAGACGATTGGGTTCAACCATGGAGAATAAATGTATTTTAACCAAATCAAGTTAGTATAGACACCCCTAAGGCCAAACTACTAACACAAACGAAACAATACACACTAGAAAATCTCTAGAAGGTAGTCACACACAAACCAATCCTTATATTATGTTTTAGATGGCCTTCCAAAAGACTTCTTACTTACGATATCTCAAATCCATAAGGAGAGATGTCTAGGGGAAGGTAAGGTAAAGGGATGGTTACTTCCCACAACCACCACCTATAGGGAAGTTTTCCTATGAATGGCCACTAAGGTACCTCCATCCCATGGGGGCACACTGTAGGTTTTAACCCTGTACAAAAATTACCTGCATACGAATTCTTAAACAAAGAAAATAAACAATGCGAGAGCATAACCCATAAAATACATATGCACAGAGATTTTTCCCTGGATCCCAAAACCGGGACTACCAGCTTGATTTTTCATTATGTTCCTTTCAATGTTACAATACATATTTATACATGCCGAAGCATCCAATACCATGGACCGAAATCCATCGCGTCCAATACCATGGACCGAAAAACCATCACGTCCAAAAAACATGTGCGAAAATCATGCACAAAACCATAGGTGGGTCCGCCCAACCTAACATATGGTCCAAAACCAAAATTTTTCGGGGCGCTGCCCCGGACCCCATAAAGTGGGGTTACGGGTGCCCTTCAAACCCCCTATTAACTACGTGGAAAGAATATAACACAACCCAACAATCTCCCACTTGTTGTTTTCTTTCCACAGGGGGCCACAGGAGAGCTTAGTCATTTTTTTAGCCCTGAGATTCCCATTGCTTCTCTACACCAAGAGAACTTCTCAGAGCTCACAGATTTTGTCAATGCATCTGCAGTATTCTTCAAAGTGTCCACCTTTACCAGCAACACCTTTCTGTCTTCTATCATATCCCTCACAAAGTGATACTGAACATCAATGTGCTTTGTCTTTGAATGATAAGCAGGGTTCTTTGCCAAGAAAATTGCACTTTGGCTGTCACAGTCTATTCTTATAGCTCCCTGTACTAACCCCATACTTGAACACAATCTCTGCAACCAAACTGCTTCCTTGCTTGCATGAGTGGCTGCCATGTATTCTGCCTCTGTAGTTGATAGTGCCACTATAGATTGTTTCTTACTCATCCAACTGACTGCACCTCCAAATAGGTTAAACACATACCCACTTGTAGATCTTCTCTGATCCAGATCTCCAACCCAGTCTGCATCAACAAAGCCATGAATATCCAACACTCTGTCCAATCCTGGTCTTCCTTGGTAGCACAAACCATAATCACTAGTGCCACGCAAATACCTGAAAACCCACTTCACTGCTGTCCAGTGCTCCTTCCCAGGTTTTGACATAAACCTGCTCAATACTCCCACTGCATGTGCAATGTCTGGTCTAGTACAGACCATTGCATACATCAGGCTACCCACTGCACTTGCATATGGAACACAGGACATGTCCTCTTCCTCTTCTTGTGTCTTGGGACACTGTTCAGTAGATAACCTCACACCTACAGGAATAGGAACCTTCACCGGTTTACTATCCTGCATATTAAACCTCTGGAGTATTGTCTCGACATACTTCCTCTGGTTTAACCAGAGCTTCCTCTTTGACCGATCTCTTTTAATTTCCATGCCCAAAATATAGTTTGCAGCACCAAGATCTTTCATGTCGAATTTGGAGGACAATTGGGTCTTCAAATCCTGAATAATTTCTTTGTCATTTCCAACCAGCAACATATCATCCACATACAAGACCAGATAAATAATACTGTCACCAATTAATTTAAAATACACACAATGATCTGCTTTGCTTCTGGTGAAGCCAAGTTCCCGTATAAATGTATCAAATTTCTGATACCACATCCTTGGTGACTGTTTTAACCCATACAGAGACTTCTTTAACTTGCATACCAGTTCTTTCTTACCCTTCACCGCAAAGCCTTCAGGTTGCTTCATGTAGATTTCCTCTTCCAAATCCCTGTGAAGAAATGTTGTCTTCACATCCATCTGTTCTACCTCAAAATCAAAAGCAGCAGCAACAGATAAAAGTAATCTAATAGAAGTTACCTTGGCAACAGGAGAAAAAATATCACCAAAATCAATTCCCGACACCTGGGAATAACCTTTTGCTACCAACCAAGCTTTGTATTTCTCCACCTTTCTTTCTGCATTTGTCTTCTTCTTGAACACCCATTTGCTGCCAATGGGTTTCCTTCCAGCCGGCAACTCCACCAGATCCCAAGCCTCATTTTTGTGCAAAGATGCCATTTCATCGACGATGGCCTCTTTCCAGAGTTTTCCATCCTCTGAATCCACTGCTTCCTTCACAGTTCTGGGATCATTATCAGTAACAGACAAAGCAAAATTTGAACTGAAAGCAGATGGACTATACCTTTCTGGCTGCCTTCTTTCTCGAACTGATCTTCTCACAGCCGGAGTTTGTGGCTCTTCATCTTCTGATTCCTCCTCTGTTGCAGAGTCTTATTCTTCCTCCTTTGGCTCAAACTCTATCTTCTCAGGTTCCTTTGGTTGGACTTCATGTTGAATAACATATTTTACCTCTCTGAACAACACATCTCGGCTGTACACAACCTTCCGTGTGACTGGGTTCCAAAGCTTATAACCCTTTAAACCATCCTTATACCCAATAAAGATGCACTTTTCAGATTTACTATCCAACTTGGTTCGTTTCTCCTTTGGAACGTGTACATATGCATCACATCCAAATACCCTTAGATGTGAAAGAGAGGGTTTCTTACCAGTCCATACTTCTTGTGGAGTCTTATCCTCCAACACTGATGAAGGTGATCTGTTGATCAGGTAACATGCAGTATCCACCGCCTCTGCCCAGAATTCCTGTCCTAACCTGGCACCACTGAGCATGCTTCTTGCCCTTTCCATCAACGTCTTGTTCATTCTTTCTGTGACTCCATTTTGCTGAGGTGTATATGGAGTAGTCTTCTGCCGTGCTATACCACACTTCTTACAAAATTCTTCAAATTCCTTGCTGCAAAATTCTCCACCATTATCTGTCCTCAGCACCTTTATCTTCTTCTCTGTCTGATTTTCCACCAGAGCCTTAAATTCTTTAAACCTGTCAAATACTTCAGATTTCTTCTTAATAAAATATATCCATGTATTCCTTGAGAAGTCATCTATAAATGATACATAGTACACAGACTTACCCAGTGATGGAACCTTCACAGGTCCAAACACATCACTGTGCACAAGCTCTAATATCTGTTTCGTCCTCTTACCACCAGAGGGGAAACTCACCCGATTTTGCTTCCCATACACACAATTTTCACAGAAATCAAAATCCAGAGAGCTATCATTCATAGTTTCTACCATACCTTTACCATGAAGTATTCGAAGGCCCTTCTCTCCAATATGTCCAAGCCTTTGATGCCACAACATGGTCTTCTCTCCAGATACCACTAGATTTTCTACTCCATTTTCAGGAACCATAGAACTATTGCCCCATCAACAACAGTGCTACCTTGCAGCTTGTACAGAGTTCCAATCGGAACTCCCCGCATCAATATCAGTGCTCCTCGAACCATCTTGCAGGTATCTTTCTCGAACACCGCCTTTACACCTGCATCATCCAACTTGCTTACAGAAATTAGATTTCTGGCCAATGCAGGAATATGTAGAACACTCGGAAGTGTTCTAACCCTTCCACCTTGCAACTTCAACTTTACTTTTCCCCGACCAATGATTCTAGCCTTCCTATCATCTCCTAAGAAGACATCACCACCATCGTATTTCTCATACTCGCAGAACCACTCTCTATGGGGAGTGAAGTGAAAGGATGCACCTGAGTCAATCAACCATGCCTCATGATCTACATGTGTACTTGAAGAAGCCAAGTACACATCCCCACCTTCATCTGAGGTGGTTTTCGCCTCTGCAGAAGGAGCATCATCAGATCCCTTTCCTTTATCAGGAGCTTTAGATTTACAATCCCTTCTGAAGTGCCCTTCCTTTCCGCATTTCCAGCACACCACCTTTGTAGGTTTTCCTGGAGATTTAGATCTCCCTCTAGATTTAGATCTCCCACTCGATGACTTATTTTTGTTTCTGTTCTGGGACCGTCCTCGTACAGACAAGGCATCACCATTCTGGTTGTCCATATTTTTCCGTCTCATCTCCTCCGTCAGCAAGGCTGAGACTATTTCATCAAACTGCAAAGCAATTGCATTGCTACCTATTGCAATAACCAGACTATCCCACGAATCTGGTAAAGAACACAACAGACTGATGCACTTATCTTCATCTGAAATTTTAATATCAACAGATAATAACTGACTTACCACAGTATTAAATGCATTCAGATGCTCTGTCACCGAGTCTCCATCTTTCATCCTCAGGTTATACAGCTTTTTCCGCAGGAACAGTTTATTCACCAGAGACTTAGATTGGTACAAAGTCCCTAACTTGACCCACAAAGCCTTTGCCGTAGCTTCCCCTGATACATTCAGCAATACTAAATCCGAGACACACAATCGTATTGTGCTCTTTGCCTTCCGATCCAACTTCTTCCATTCTTCATCGGTCACTCCCGATGGTTTAGTACCCGGATCTACCGCGATCCACTGATCTTTATCCACCAACAGATCCTCCATCTTGAGTTTCCACAACTCAAAATTCTGACCATTGAACTTCTCAATATCTATCTTTCCACTGCTCGCCATCTTCTTTCACCACCAGAATCGATCTCGCAGATCTCCCACTGAACAGGGTCTACCACAGGCCCGAGCGAAACCCCTCAGCAACAAAGGCGTCCCCTTGAAGCCAAAACAGCTCTGATACCAAATGTCGGTTTTAACCCTGTACAGAAATTACCTGCATACGAATTCTTAAACAAAGAAAATAAACAATGCGAGAGCATAACCCATAAAACACATATGCACAGAGATTTTTCCCTAGATCCCAAAACCGGGACTACCAGCTTGATTTTTCATTATGTTCCTTTCAATGTTACAATACATATTTATACATGGTAAAGCATCCAATACCATGGACCGAAATCCATCGCGTCCAATACCATGGACCGAAAAACCATCGCGTCCAAAAAACATGTGCGAAAATCATGCACAAAACCATAGGTGGGTCCGCCCAACCTAACATATGGTCCAAAACCAAAATATTCCGGGGCGCTGCCCCGAACCCCATAAAGTGGGGTTACGGGTGCCCTTCAAACCCCCTATTAACTACGTGGAAAGAATATAACACAACCCAACACACACAAATTTTAAGCTTCTTGGTAGTTATCCAATGACAAGAAATTCCCTGTTATGAGTTAGGTATCCTTGATGAGAATCACTCGCACCATGACTTAAGCCTAACCCCAATTTACACAAGTTTCTAAAACACTCAAGTTTTGTTGTGGGATGATGGAGGATTTTTCACTCCCTAGTTCAGGACATTAAGTTTGTTTTACGAACTTGGAGCACTTTACTGACACACCTAGCTCCAAAACCCTAGCATAAGCTAGTGTTGCTGTACAACCAACAAAAATAAAAGACAAGTCTAGAAAAATTTATTAAAGCGTTAATTTTAAGGGTTGTTGTATTACTCAAGTGGGTAGTGACGTGAAACAAGATGGTGTGAAAGACTCTTGTTAGTGAAAACGTAGACTGCAACTATATGGAAATGAATTTTTTTTGGTTTATCTTATTTTGATGAAATCTAACTAAAGAAGGGAAAGAGTATTTTTCACTTATGAAAGAAAATAACAACTACCTACAACATCCACCTCTCAATGGTCACTATATGCAATCCCCAAATTTATAAGAGTTTAGACCCAAAAGACAAACCAAGAATCCAATAAGAGGTAAAAAAACTCCCCAAGCTGGAACACAGAGTGCTCAAAAAGCATCAAAGCTAGGAATCCAAAGCCGAACAAACACTCTCAAGAAACAAACAAGCAAGCGAAAAAGTGAAAAGAGGAGGGAAATGTCAACAAGCTAGGGCTATAGCACATTGCTACAACAAGAGGCAATGTTTTACAAGGACAAAACCGAACCATATAAGTAGGAAGGCCTAAAAAATATTAAGTGGGAGTGACAAAAATGAATGTAAAAGTTCAAACAGATGAGACACACCCAAATAAACTTCTTAGGTGACAAATTGCACATGCACAAATGAAAATACCACCTCTTGTGAATGAAACAAGCACAAAAGACCAAATAAATCACTCAAGCAAAAGTGACAAAGGAAAAAGAAACCAAAAATGGTTGCAATAGCATAATGAAGAACGGATCTAGGCTGCCACTGAAAACAAGTAAAGATATATGAAAAATTGGATCTAATTTCAAGGGAAATAACCTCAACTAGAAACACTTCACACCCCAAGGAAGACCCTAGATATATAGGAAAATAAGCATCCAATATAAACCAAGAAACGTGGATTTAGATCTAATTTGTTCAACAAATGATAACACCAATGACAACAGATCTAAAAGACTAAAAGATATTTAGAGAGGATGAATTAGGAACCAATAAATGAAAAAATGAAAACCTTACATAACAAAAAGGAACAAATCCAATCCAAAATACAAGAAGGGATAAAATCTATAACAAATATGGATTCTAGACAGAGGCTAAGAGATAAATTAGATCTGAAAGAAAGAATCCCATAGGATCTCTTTAGGGTTTTTGGACTTATAGGTCTAGCCACAAGCATAAGTGGCAGTTCAACGTGGCTATAGCGACATGGAGAAGACGGCAACCAATGGCTATAAAGCTTTAACCGCACTGTTTGTTGGGAAAAACACTGAGAGGAGGGGGGTGAATCAATATTTAAAAAATCACAATAATAATTTTCTTTTCTGAAATGTATACGCGACTTGACTAAACCCAACTAGCGTATATACGCGACTATTGTAAAAGAAACTAGTGTATGCTCAATAAACTTGTAAAACAACTAATTCTTTATCTGTTAAACTTGAACCAAAATGTAAGAGATTTATCAGGAATTTGATAATCAGTAAACAGGTAGAGTAAGAGCTGAATAAAGTATCACACATAAGTAACACACATGAACACCAAGATTTAAGGTGGAAACCCAATGTGGGAGAAAACCACCGTTGTTGTCATCTCAGTCTTCAAAACTTATTAATATCAAAAAATTCTTACATTCTTGTACTGGTGTAGACTCATACCAGTACGTAGGCACCCACTCACTGAAGGCTACAACCTTCACTCGTTCTAAAACTCCTACTAGAAGGGAGCTCCAACCCCCTGATTTGAACACCAGTTAGTACAGGCAGGAAGCTTTGACTTCCTCACTGAAGGCTCCAACCCTCAGCAACATCCATGGACCACGTTTCATAATTTTTCACACTGGATCCAATATCAACACTTAAGCTCAACAATCAAACTATAACTCATCATTGTAATACAATCATCAATCTCTAACGCAAATGAATCAACTAATCATTGAAAACCCAATCAATTGACACTTAATCAAAACTTAACCAATCAACTGGAATAGTCAGATCACTGTAACCAGTACACAGAACAGAATTCAGAATATTGCATCAACACATAGAATCAACTGCAACCCTAGTCATTCAAATGTTAAAATATATACGCTACTTTGCTTAAGGCAACCCACGTGTGTTATCCTCCACAATGACCCAGTCCTTTGAGGAGATCGATGGAGGTAACCACAGACCAAGCTTTTAGTTTGGTAGCTAACCCTACCAAACCAGAGAGGTCTCTCTCTATGAAATCACAGCCAAGAGATGACTGGAATTTAAAGGATCTTAGGCTAGAAAGCTAGGCTCAATTAGGTTTTGAAAATTTAGGATTTTGGTGCTGCATAAGGGAGAAAAAGCAAGTAGCTGGGTCATAGGATCAAAGGGTTACAACAACAAAGATATAAAGGAGTAAGGTAGAAATACTTTTGTGATGGATCTTAGTGTTTTTCAATGTAGTGTAGTGTTTAGAAAAGGCAAAAGGTCTTAATGAGCATGAAACATGAATTCATTAAGTAAGAAAGAAAGTAACACACAATGATTTTTCCATCAAAATAGAGCTTTATGTAAAGAATTCTATTTATAAAATGTAAAGAAAACCATTCAAGAATTGATGAATGGAAATAAAATGTTAGATATCTTTCATATAAATCTATAACAGAGAAAAAACAACATCACAAACTTACTGCACATGAATTCCTAGATAATAGTTGCAAACTGTGTCCTTTGATTTCCAGAAAATGTCAAAGTACAAGCTACAATAGTTCTCTCCTCTGAAATCCAACATGTTCTATGACTGAGAAACTAATAAATAAATACCAAAACAACATCTCCCCACTCTCAAGGGTCGAATCCATGACTCTAGGAATTGTCCCATGAGGTGTTATAACCAAACCCTAATGTCTAGGGAAGTTAAAAATACTTCTACAATTAACTTTAACTTCAACCTCTCTGATAAATGAGGCCAAATTTACATCAAAACAACTTACAAAGACTAACCACCCACTATTACATCATATTTACAATAATATTACTCAATTAAATCATTTACAAATCACCCTTTTGACTTTTACCAAAGTTGAACTAGGAATTACAAAAAATTACACAGTGAAAATTTTACAAAAATCTCAGAAATTTCCAAGTGCGCAGCGAGCTGTTGGAGGCAATTTTTGGGTGCCTTTCTGAAGTAAAAATCTCGATTTGCAGCCTGTTATAGAAATTTTGGAGAGTGTGTATGTATTTAGAGTATTTTTAAACTCAAAATGACCCAGTTTTAGCTGTGATATGGCCATTCTCCCAAGGTGTCTCCAGGTGCACAGCGAAATGGAAAAGAGGGGTAGAAAGGTGATTTTTGGCCTCTTTTTTGCAAATTTCTAAAAAACTGAGCCCTGGACCAAGAAAGTGGTAAAATGGGTTTTGAGAGGGGGTCATAAGCTTTCCAAAAATACTGAGTTTCCATCATTTGAATCCCTTAGGAAGAAGCACAGCGTGATCTCGTTGCGCTCCTAGACATAACTTGCCAAAAACTGCAAGTCTGCACCAATCAACACCAAAACACAAAATTTTCTCCAAATCCTCCCAAAATTTTTCAAGATATGCCTGATGAGGTATGTTATGAAATCATGGATGAATCAGATAGCAAATATAACTTACCCTTCTCCTCTTTGCTGATTAGGGTTTCATCTAGTTTTGCCTTCATTTGCTTGACTTTGACCTTTAAAATTTGATTTCTTGTGTAGTAATGGATGGCCATTTTCCTTTGAAACTTGTTATCTCTGTTGGCCTTTTCAAGGAGCTTCTCAAGGTGGAAATTCAATTTGTCAAGCCAAAACTCCTTCTCCTCATTTATATCCATGGTAATCCTCTCCTCAAAGGTCAATTCTTCCATTGGTGGCTTTTGTTCTCTTTCCCTCTGAAGTGCCTTCCTAAGACCCATTGTCCTTGGTCTCTTCCTTTCCACATGTCCTTCATACTACTCAATGTCCTCATCTTACTCGTTATAGATCTTGAAGTATGAAATGACTGACGAGGAGCTTTGAAAAACGGATTCTGGTGGTCAAACACCAATTTTGGACAACTATGCCCCGTGCGCAGTGAAAGCATCCTGAAACTCGTGAATGACTACCTTTTCTTGACTATCAACAATGAGACAAGTATCTTATTCCTTTTTAGAAATCGGTTTTTTATAAAATGAAATTTTTCATTCTCAAGTAAAACAGATGTAGACTGCAATTTTTTGGATGAACTTTGTAATGAGACTCCTACTAAACAAGACAATGAAGCTAGCTGCCTGATCAAATTTGTGTCATCTTTGTTTTTAAGCTCATAGTTAACTAATGGAGAAGGACTTTGACTATAGATATCATCCACAACATCAACTATTGGATCAAGGAGAACGTGAGGGGATTGCTGCAACTTGCCATACATTGGTTCCAATGAGACTACATGATTTTCTATAAGCTCTTCATGTTCCACTCTTTCGGCTACATTTTCAAACTGAATGTTGTCTGGTAACAGTGATTGTGGACTGAAAAAAGGTTCTATATTACAAACAAAATTCTCAACAACTTCTGGAAAAGGTTGTCGACTGTTGTCAACTCACTTATTTGCTTCCTTGGTAACCTTATAGTTTGCTCTTATTATTTTGAAAGAAGAGAAACACAAAGGTAAGGAGTCTTGGTCAAGAATTTCATGGTCTTCTTCGTGCTCGATATCAAAACTGAAAGATTTCTTATTTAAAACTTCCTCACCCTTGTTTTCAATTTCAAAACTAAATAAAGGAGGATCACAAGGACTGAAAAACCCATCCAAATAATCATATATCAAATCATTCAAAATAAAATAAGGTTGTTTCCATTTTAAACTAGCTTTAGAATGCTTCTATGCTTTAGTGAGTTTATAATTTTCCTTTATCAATTCAAATGCAGCATTACATGAAGGTAAAGAGTTACAGTCATCCATTTCATCACTCGCATTGTGTTCATTGTCCAAGCTGTAAATCTACTTACTTGATTTAGAACTTTCATCAAACTCCTCCTCTCTATCATAAACCACATGTGTAAGTTGATTGTCTTGCTTAAAGTGCTGAAAACATGTTGTTGGTTGCTCATCGAAATCATCATCATATTCATCGTACTTAGGCAATTCAGGTTCAGGCGAAATGTCATCAAACATGAACATTGAAAAAGAAGACAGTTTTTCTTCATGCTGATTTATAAATCTAGTTTCAGGACTATCCTCAAGAGAATACATAAAATCATCAACTTCTAGGTCACAACAACATGAGTCAACAACAGAATAATTTGGGCCAACAACTTCTTCTTCTTATGCAATAAGTGAGACATGGTGTTTTTGAACAATAAATTCATCTCCCACGATGATCTTTTGCATCATTTCTTCCATTCTCCTTACCAAAATGTTGAGCTTCAGTTCTGTATATGCCATGTGTTTCTTCTTTATGTTCTCCATCGCTTCTTCTTTCAAATTTTACCTTTTTGACCAGAAGATTAGCTTCCAAAACTATTGCACTGTCCTACATTTCTTTGAGTGTGGTAGGATCCCTTTCTCTCAATTGAAATCCCATTTCCAGATCAAAGGCATCCTGGTAGTGTAAGAGAGCTAAACCGGGAGGCTATTTTATATCAGTAGGCATTGAATGGTATACTTGATTGAACCTGGCTGAAAAGTGTTGAACTGTTTCTCTTGGTTGTATTGCCAAATGATTATATTCTTCTAAAATTAGAAAATGATTCCTCTTGATCACCCATCTATCAAGGAAGACTTTCACAAACTGATGGAAATCAAAAATGCTTGCCGCCGGCAAGTTCTTGAACCATTTATTAGCTTCACCTTGCAAAGATAAAGCCAAAATCCTGATACTAACATCATCTTCTTCAACCTCAAAAAGGTCGAGAAAATTTTCAAAACTCTGAATGCGTTTTTCAGCAATGATGTTACCATATTCTCAATCAAACCTAGGAATATATTTGTAATAATTTTCAGGGAAATCATGGAGTATGAGAGGTAAGATGAGTGTCTTGTATCTATCTAGAATTTTACAAGGTATAGGAGTATGTACAAAAGCTATAGGATTAGTCTTGATGTCTTGAGGCTCATCAAGTTGAAGATGGTCATCATAAGATTTGGAAGAAGGGTCTTGACCAAGATCAAAGGCGTACGGAGAATTTGTATTCACAATCTTCAAAGAAAAGGAATCAAATGCGGGTCTGGGATCTTTTCTCAAATACAATATACTCTGGAAAACCTTCTTGACATTCTCAGGGAAAGAAAAGAAATAATTTACAATAAAGAACATGAAGTCTTGGATGAAAGTCCAACTTGAATACCTGATCTTCCCATATTGTCCTTTCATTTTTCTGTTGGTAAGGTTCATCCTCTAGTGGAGTCTTCGAATTAAATTTGAAACTGATTTGGAGTCGCCAGGTGAATGATTTCAGCCTTCATATGTGTCTGATCATTGTCCACCATTAGCAAATCGGATCTGATCCTTTTCATTCTTTCCTAGGGAAGATATGATCTCTCGTTTCCCCGACAACGACGCCAAAATGTTATCCTCCACAATGTCCCAGGCTGATGAGGAGATCAACGGAGGTAACCGCAGACCAAACTTTTAGTTTGGTAGCTAGCCCTACCAAACCAAAGAGAGCTCTCTCTATGAAATCACAGCTAAGAGATGACTGGAATGTAAATGATTTTAGGCTAGATAGCTAGGCTCAAGTAGGTTTTGGAAAATTTAGGATTTTGTTGTTGGATAAGGGAGAAAAACCAGGTAGCTAGGTCAGAGGATCAAAAGGTTAGAACAACAAAGATATAAAGGAGCAAGGTAGCAATACTTTTGTGATGGATCTTATGTTTTTTCGATGTAGTGTAGTGTTTAGAAGAAGAAAAAGGTCTTAATGAGCATGAAACATGAATTCATTAAGCAAGAAAGAAAGTAACACATAATGATTTTTCCATCAAAATAGAGCTTTATGCAAAGAATTTTGTTTATAAACTGTAAATAAAACCATTGAAGAATTGATGAATGGAAAGAGAAGATGAATATCTTTCATATAAAGATATAACAGAGTAAAAACAACATCACAAACTTACTGCACATGAATTCCTAGATAAAAGCTGCAAACTGTTTCCTTTGATTTCCATAAAATGTACAAGTACAAGCTACAATAGTTCTCTCGTCTGAAATCCAACCTGTTTTATGACTGAGAAACTGATACATAAATACCAAAACAACATCTCCCCACTCTCAGGGTTCGAATCCATGACTCTAGGAAATGTTCCATGAGGTGTTCTAACCAAACCCTAATGTCTAGGGAATTTAAAAACAATTTTTACAATTAACTTTGACTCCAACCTCTCTCATAAATGAGGCCAAATTTACATCAAAACAACTTACAAATACTATCCACCCAATATTACATCATATTTACAATAATATTACTCAATTACATCATTTACATCACCCTTTTGACTTTTACCAAAGTCGAACTAGGAATTACAAAAAATTACACAGTGAAAATTTTACAAAATTCTTAGAAATTTTCAAGTGCGCAGCGAGCTATTGGAGGCAATTTTTGAGTGCCTTGCTGAAGTCCAAATCTAGATCTAAAGCATGTTCTGGAAATATGGGAGAGTGAGGTGTCTTTAGAGTATTTTTAAACTTAAAATGACCCATTTTTGGCTGAGATATGCCCATTATCCCAAGGTGTTTCCAGGTGAGCAGCGAAATGGAAAAAGAGGGGCAAAAAATGTGATTTTTGGCCTCGGTTTTGCAAATTTCTCAAAAACTGAGTCCTTGACCAGGAAAGTGGGAAAATGGGTTTTAAGAGGGGGTCATAATCTTTCTGAAAAAGTTGATTTTCCATAATTTAGATCCTTGAGGAAGAAGCGCAGCATGAACTCGATGTGCTCCTAGACAGAAATTGCCAAAAACTGCAGGTCTACACCAATCTACATGAAAACACAAATTTTTCTCCAAATCCTCCCAAAATTTGTCCAGATATGACTGATGAGATATGTTATGCAATCATTGATGCAACAGCAAGAAAATCTAACTTACCCTTCTCCTCTTGGTTGATTAGGGTTTTATCTAGTTTTTCCTTTGTTTGGTTGACTTTGACCTTTAAAATCTGAGTTCTTGTGTAGTAATGGATGACCATTTTCCTTTGCAACTTGTTATCCCTGTTGGCCTTGTCAAGGAGCTTCTCAAGGAGGAAATTGACTTGATCAAGCCAAAACTCCATGTCCTCATTTATTTCAATGGTAATCCTCTCCTCAAAGGTCAATTCTTCCATTGGTGGCTTTTGTTCTCTTTCCCTTTGAAGTGCCTTCCTAAGACCCATTGTCCTTGGTATCTTCCTGCTGCTCAGTGTCCTTATCTTACTTGTTATAGATCTTGGAGTATGAAATGACTGAAGAGGAGCTTTTAAAAACAGATTTTAGTGGTCAAATACCAATTTTGGACAACTATGTCCCATGCACGGCGAAGGCCTCCTATGCGTAGTGTGTTGTCCAGGTGCGTAGCATGGGCTCTCTGTGTACAGCGAGGGTCAATTTTTTCTACTGAGGGCTATGTAATCACAATTTTTTGCAAAGGAGATGGGGGAGCTCAATTCTAGGATGGCAGACAAGTGCAAATGAGTGTGAATGAGCTCCTCCATGTGCTTTTATAGTTTGCTTTTGGTTCCTAAGTGATTAATGAGGTAGGGTGGCCCACCTCACCAATTCACTCTCTTTTTGAATTTTGTAGCCTTAGGAATTATTCTTGTAACTTTATAACCTTAGAAACATTATTACATATAAAAACATAAATTACATTTGAAATCAAGTGTTGTTGAACAAATTTACCTATTGCCACTCCTCATTTGCCGGTTTATACAGGAAATCACTGATTTTGTGACTTACCCCTAATGACCTAATGGTGACACTGAGCTGAATGGAGACCATGATAATGTGACTGAAGCTATGTTAATGATTTTTTTCATGATGGCAGACTCAACTGAGTGATGAAAGTGACCGACATATGAAATTCTTGAGAGAGTGGAAATAGCCTTAGACACACTAGCTAGTGATCAAATTTTTATTTGAAGACTCACTGAAATGACAAAAATTTGACTTGAAACCCTAAAAACACCTTGTAAGAGCATATTTGATCCCTGGTGATAGAATGAATTGACTGACACTAACAACGTGTATAAGCGCTTTTTTGTAGAGAAACCCACATACAAGTCTTAATATATAGATAACTGAAAACTTGTAATTCTGAGTCAGGCACAGAGTTGACTAGAGATATTATGAAATATTTTGTCAGCTTACAGAACCCTCATACAATCAACATCATTAATAATATTTTCAACCAATCAACATGTAAACAAATTCAACTTCATCATTCTACTTCAGACGTTATCACTCAACCCAGATCAACATGAGGACATCATTAACAAACAACAAAGAAATAACAACACTCATAAGATTGATTAGTCATTTATGAACAAAAACCCCTTACTTTATATACGCGACTTTGAAGAAGTGAACCCACGTGTATATGCGCTTTTCCCGAGACCAACCAACATATAGATTTTCAAATTTTGACCTAAAATTGTGTGGCTCTTCAGAACTTCAGAAAGACCTAGACCATAATATTCAGAGATAAAAACATGTGTTAGTATTGAGATCTAGTCGATCCATCAGCAGATCATACATTGAAAATTCATTTCAGGTGCCATGATCCTGATCCATCATTGTATTCATTGGTGCATAATTATTTCAGATTAATGTGACAATTATGGCCCTTGCAATGCAAATATACTTCAGATTGTAATATTCATAAAAGAATATTTCACTTTCACACATAGTAGTTTGATCTTCACCTCTTTATATAGTTTAGCCCTTATCTAATACCACAGGTCAAAACTACAGTACTGCCTGTGGTAATATTTGACGTGATCAATTTCCATTGTCATGCTCATTACTATGGGCCAATACCATGGTAAAGACCCCTGGTATTTAGAATACCATGTTGCAAAAACCATACACTACCTTTCTTCACCAATCTTGCGTGTATACATGACTTGGCCTTGACTAACCCGCGTACGGATTTTCATATATTCACCTGTATCAAACTTCTGATTCTGATATGGAAACCTTTGACCCATCATTCTAGTATTTTGTTCCATCATTATGTCACCTCTGAACTAACCTATGAATTCATCTAGTTACCATATACTTGTTCTGTTACAAGTGAGTTTCCATCAAGGACAACACATGCATCATATTGCAAACAATCTCCCCCTTTGGACTTGATCACCTCAACCTGTAGAAACATGTTAGATACACCAAATAATCATTATCCAAACACCAAGATATTCTCCCCCTTTAACATCAAGGGAAAAGGGCAGACCAAAACTCCCCCTTTGGATCTGATTTTCACTATACTGTCCATGCTCCTCCTGAGAACATACTGAAGCTTCATAAAGATGACTCTATAACTCATAACTCAACGAAGTATGACCTTTCTATCACCAAGGACTCATACGTACATCAATCACCCAACCAAGTGGGATTACATATTTGACATGACCTCAAAAGTCCATACATGACTGAATATGAAAATTATTACATCATAGGTCTCCTTATGACATTTACATCAAATAATAGATATGACATTAATAGCTAAGACCAAAAGATCTTAGAAGTAGCATAATTCAGCAACCAGAATGTAAACAAAGAATTATATTCTGCAAGGCTAATGCTCCCCCTGAACCTTTGCTACCAATTCATTTTCAACAACTCATTCATCAAAGCATCTTCATCAATCAAATAAACATCAATGAGAAAAACATAACTCAATATCATATCAGCATACTATACCCATCGACACTAGACCAAGAAAATTCAAATCATAGATGTCAGAGCCTGATCTTGAGTCTGTCCCACTATTTTTCTATAAGATAAAAACATACACAACTGTCTACAAAGAAACTCGTGTATATACGTGACTATACTTCATGAAACTTTCGTATAGACAACAACCTTATGAATTTTCACTTGTAGATTAAGCAGACTAGATTAACAGAAAAATGAGGTAGAGACAATCCCCAGTTTCTTTCTAAGATATTCAAATGCCTCTCTGGGAAGGGGTTTAGTAAATATGTCAACAACTTGTTCTTTGGAGGGAATATACTCCAATTTAACCTTTTCCTCAAGCACTTGTTCTCGTAGAAAGTGATACTTAATAGGAATATTCTTGGTTTTGGAGTGCATAACAGGATTTTCAAAATACTAATAGCACTTGTATTATCACATAGGATGGAGATGGGTGGAGAACATTTGATTTGTATATCCTATAATGTTTGCATCACCCAAAGAAGTTGTGTGCAACAAGATGTAGCAGCCACATATTCTACTTCTGTTGTAGATAAGGCAATGGAACTTTGTTTCTTGCTGAACCAAGATACCCATCGGGGCCCCATGTAAAATGCACCTCCACTAGTGCTTTTCCAGTCATCAATATTTCCATCCCAATCCACATCTTTGTATGCATGAAGGGTAATATCTACATCTTTAGGATACCATAGATCAAAGTCTTGGGTTCCTTGGAGATATTTGAATATTCTCTTTACTACCTGAAGATGTGATTCCTTTGGATTGGCTTGGAAACGTCGTACAATCCTAACTACATGCATGATATCTGGTTTGGTACCTGTTAGATAATGCAGACTACCAATCATAGACCTATACTCTGGTTGGTTCACTGCGGGAGAATAATCATTAGAACTGAGGCTACATCCTATCATCATGGGAGTACATACAGGTTTGCAATTTTCCATCCCATACTTCTTCAGAATTTGCTTGAGATATTTTTTTTTGTAAGAGAAAGATGCCATCATTTTCTTGTTGCACTTGTAGACCAAGAAAATAGGTTAGTTCCCCAAGTAAAGACATTTCAAATTCTTGTTGCATAACAGAAGCAAAGTTTTGACTCAAAGATTCTTCATTACTGCCAAAGATGATATCATCAACATAAACAACAATAATTAGTAGTTTATCACCCTCATTTTTTGTACAATTTGATGTCTGTGGATCCTTTTGTGAAACCTCGTTGTTGAAGATATTTTTCAAGACGATAATACCATGCCTGCAGAGCTTGTTTTAGCCCATATAAAGCCTTTTTTAGTTTGCATACAAATTTTTCATCATTCCCCAAAATGAATCCTTCTGGTTGTTTAATATATACTTCTTCTTCTAGATCTCCATTAAGGAAAGAAGATTTTACATCCATTTGATAAACTTTGAAATTTTGAAAACTTGAAAATGAAAGAAACATTCTTATGGCTTCAAGTCTGGCTACTGGTGCAAATTTTTTTTCAAAGTCTATAACTTCTTGTTGAGCATAACCTTTACAAACAAGTCTAGCTTTGTTTCTAATTATGACCTCTCCATTTTCATTCAAATTATTTTTGAATATCCATTTTTTCCCAATAACATTTTTATCATGAGGCCTTGGAACCAATTCCCAAGTATCATTCTTTTCAATTTCATCAAGTTCTTCATTCATGGCCTTAACCCAACATTCATATTTACTAGCTTGATTTACATTTTGTGGTTCAATTGTGAATAATAAAGCTATATAACTAGAATATCCTACAAGGGTTCTTCTTGTTTGTACCTCAGATTCCTTTTCTCATAGAATTTGATTTTTTCGATGATTCTTTTGAACATACTTGGATGGAGCCTTTTCTTTATCTGATGTATGTTCTTCTACTGCTTCGTTAGTTTCTTCTTCTATATCTTTGCAATTTGATGCAAGAAAGCATTCATGATTATCATCCTCTTTTATTGATATTACCCTTTTGGGCCCTGTGCATGCTTCATCAATCACAATATCAATGCACTCAACAGTTTTCCGAAGCCTCTTATTGTAACATTTGCATCCTTCACTTCTAGATGTTGGGTTGTGTTATATTCTTTCCATGACTAGCCCACGTAGTTAACCATGGGGTTAGAAGGGGGGTGGAGCCCCCCCTTCATTGCGCCGATTGCATAGCGGGGGGAGTCACAGGGGGTTTGAGGGGTGCAGGTAACCCCACTCTATGGGGTCCAGGGCAGTGCCCCGGAAAATTTTGGTTTTGGACCCTATGTTAGGTTGGGCAGACCTACCTATGGTTTTGTGCATGATTTTCGCACATGGTTTTGGACGCGATGGTTTTCGGTCCATGGTTTTGGATGCGATGGTTTTTGGTCCATGGTATTGGATGCTTCAGCATGTATAAATATGTATTGTAACATTGAAAGGAACATAATGAAAAATCAATTTGGTAGTCCCGGTTTTGGGATCCAGGGGAAAATCTCTGTGTATATGTGTTTTATGTGTTATGCTCTCGCATTTTTTATTTTCTATGTTTTAGAATTCATATGTAGGTAAGTTTTGTACGGGGTTAAAACCTACACTAGATGAGTAACCAAGATGTATTCCTCCATCTTCTCTAGCTTCACACTTACCAAGTTTTTCATCATTATTTTTTATGAAACATTTGCTTCCAAAAATTCTAAAATGCTTTATAGTGGGAGGCTTACCATACCAAAGTTCATATGGAGTTTTATCACTATTCACACAAACATGAGCCTTGTTGAGAATATTTACTGCAATATGTGCAGCTTCACCCCAGAAGGTGTCAGGAGTTCCAGACTCATCAAGCATAGCACGAGCCATTTGTTGAACAATTTTATTCATTCTTTATACCACACCATTTTGTTGAGGAGTTTTAGCTACAAAAAATTGCTTTTTATGCCATGTTGTTCACAGAAATCAAAGAATTCATCTGATATGTATTCTCCTCCTCAGTCAGATCTGGGACATTTGATTTTTAGATCTAATTCATTTTCAAATAATGCCTTGAAGACTTTAAATTTATCTAATGCTTCATCTTTGTGTTTCAATAAACTGATCCAACACATTTTAGAAAAGTCGTCACTGAATAAGATATAGTATTATTCTCCATGAGGTGATTTTTTCCTTACTAGTCCACACAAATCAGTATGTATAAGTTCAAGAGGCTTACTTACTGATCCTTCTTTGGCATTGAATTAAACTCTGGTTTGCTTACCAAATTGACATGACTTACATATGGTACTTTTTGGTATGGTGATGTAGGGTAGATCATGGACAACTTTGAACCTTCTTGGTTTTTTATTTGAGAGAAGCTTAGATGTCCCAACCTTTTGTGCCGTAACCATTTTTCTTCTGCCTTTCCTAGGTAACATTATTCTTGGCCACCTTTCAATATATACAGATTGCTCGGGATTCTTGTTCCTTTTATTATGGTGTTTCTTGTGTCAAGTTCACGAACCACACATTCTTGTGATCGGAATACCACTTCATTTCCTTGGTCACACATTTAGCTAACACTCAACAAGTTATGTTTTAATCATCAACATACATAAAATTACCAGATTTAACTTTTTCTTTTATAAAAACAGAACCTTTACCCTTAATGACAGCAGGTGGTTCATTTCCAAAAGTGACATTCCTTTCTTTGTCTAAAGCATTGTATGAAATACGTTTATCTTTATCACCTATCATGTGTTTTGAACATGCACTATCAATGTACCATTGATTTTCTTGTCCTTCTACAAACAATGCTATGCCACAACTTTCAGACTATAACTCATTCCTTTTCCATACCTTAGAATTTGTTGATATTTGCTCCTTTTGAGATGTTGGTTATAATTTTATCATGCATTCAGATTCTTCATGTCCAAAATTATTGCAAGATGACCATTCAATTTCATCTATAAGAGGTGAGAAGTTATTATAAGTTTTCTTCTTGAATCCTATCTCATTCCTTTGTTTTCTTGCTTCTAGAGTCATGATAGTTTTTTATGCAACACATTGAGCAACCTTATGACCAAAATTATAACATGAGAAACATTGTCCAATAAAGAAGAAATTTCTGTGATCATAAAATATTCTGGTGTTGTTTTCCTTTTTATTGGTGCTTTTGTTGTTGTTCATCCTTGGATTGGAGTGAACATGAATTACTTGTGGAATTCCTTTATTCTTTTGCTGAGGACTGAAGCTTTGCTGACTGGTTTTTGCTGCATATAGATAACTTATGGTGGTTTCTGAAGACTTTTCTGTTTGATATGTTTCTCCAGTGCATCCAAGATTTGTCTTCATAATAGGAGAGTGTTGTACCTTGATAATTTCATCTAAGGTTTCAGATCCTTTAGAAAATCTAAGACTCAGAGTTTTTATTTTCTCAAGTTCCTTTCTTAGACTTACTACTTCACATTCTAACTTATTATGCTTTTCCTTTCCTATGATTTGATGCTTCAAAGTATCTATGGCTACTTTGTTTTCTTCAAGAAAATTTTGAGTTGAGTAATTTCTTCAAAGAAATCTTTTTCCTCTAAATCATCCACATATTTATCATTAGACACATTAGTATTTTTCTCGAAATCCATGAGTAATTTAAGATCTTGATCAGATTCACCTTCTTCACTATTTGGCAAGCCATCACTATCTTCATGAGTATAATGACTTCTTCTAATGTCAAAATGTCTCCTATTACCTTTTGCAGTGTCCTTACCTTTGTCATGGTTGTTAGTAAACTTGTAAAACAAATAATTCTTTATCTGTTAAACTTGAACCAGAATGTAAGAGATTTATCAGGTATTTGATAAGAAGTAAGAAGGTGCAGTAAGAAAAAAATAAAGTATCACACATAAGTAACACACATGATCACCGAGATTTAAGTTGGAAACCCAATCTGGGAGAAAACCACTGTTGTTGTCGTCTAAGTCTTCAAAACTTATTAATATCAAAAAATTCTTACATTCTTGTACTGGTGCAGACTCATACCAGTATGCAAGCACCCACCTGCTGAAGGCTAAAACCTTCACTCATTCTCTAGCTCCTACTAGAAGGGAGATCGAACCCCATGATCTAATCACCAGCTACTACTGGCAAGAAGCTTTGACTTCCTCACTGAAGGCTCCAACCCTTAGTAACATCCATGGACCACATTTCATAAATTTTCACACTAGATCCAATATCAACACTTAAGCTCAACAATCAAACTGTAACTCATCACTGTAATATAATCATCAATCTATGACACAACTGAATCAACCAATCACTGAAAACCCAATCAACTGACACTTAATCAAAACTCAACCAATCAATTGGAATAGTCAGACCACTGTAACCAGTACAGAAAACTGAATTCACAATACTGCATCAACACGTAGAATCAACTGCAACCCTGATCATTCAAGTGCCAAAATGTATACGCTACTTCTCTTAAGGAAACCCACATGTATATGCACTTTTCTGTAGAGAAACTCGCATATAGATCTTAATATACTGGAAATTGAAAACTTGTAATTCTGAATTAGACACAGAGTTGACCGGAGATATTCTAAAATATTCTGTTAGCTTACAAAACCCTCATACAGTCAGCAACATCAATAATCATTTCAACCAATCAACATGTAAACAAATTCAACTTCGTCATTCAATCAGTTCTACTTCATACATTATCACTCAACCGAGATCAACATGAGGACATCATTGACAAAAAATAGAGAAATAGAAACATTGAGTAGGTTGATCAGTGATTTATGAACAAAGACCCCTTACTTTATGTTATCACTGGGCTAGAAAGGTTTGGGTTGTATCAACCTTCAACCAAGTGTAACTATTTCAAACCAACTTTTGACTGGAAGTTAGTCCTTCCAATATGAGAGGGCTCTCTCAAAATATTTATAAATGATAGTGATAAACTCAAAATTCAGATGATTAACTCTGATCTCTTTCTGTGATTTTGTAGGTGAAGAAAAATGTGATGGCTGCCACCATTGGGCATGGAGTCAAATTAAAACAAGTTATGATCAACAACAGTGTTTAATGGAAGATGAGGCATCTATGGCTTTGAAAATTATACAAATGAACACCCATAGTCATACACAGTAAATGAAGGTTTTTGGAGCAGTTTGATAGTTTTCCAAGCAATCAAGATACTATGTAAAACTTGAAAAAATATGATAAAAACCCATAAAAGGCATGACATGGATCTCAGGTACAAAAATAGAGTTGCTGCATATTTTCTATTAAAAGATAAAAATATTACAGAAGTTCAGTTCTTCACATTCTCCGCCCCTTCTCAAAGTCGAAAACCTACTTATTTATAGAGAAAAGATCTCTTTACATGTCTTGCCACCTGAGCCAAATTCGATTCATTGTTCTAGAGACCTGTTCCTGCTTTTCTTCTAACTAATAGAGTTTTCATCGGGATTTTCTGTTTTAACAGAGCTTGAATACAAATAGGAGTCACATCTAAACATAATTTATCTAATTGTTACAACAATTTAGGAAAAAATTGCAACTGTTTGTAATGTTGGCACTGTATTTGTGGAAATTTAGAACATCTGGCCTTTCAAATCCTGCGATGTGTTTTTGGGCCTTTAAATGAGCAATGTTATTTGTCCTGATGGTAGGCATTTTGTTTGCTAATTAAAATGTGTTTGAAAGTACCTTCACTATCCTCTATGTCTTGTTGTCCTCTTTTCTCTTCATTCTATATTGATGGCCATGCTGCTAGATATATGCCAAAAAAAATTCTCGTTGTCCTCTTTTATCTGCATTCTATTTGATGACCATGATGCTAGATATATGCCGAAAAACACCCTCGTTGTCCCACTGAGTAGAAGCGAAATTGATATTTTAATTTTTGTTGATCTGGGTCATTGTTTTAGTTTGATTCAATCTAGGTCATTGATCTAGGCCTGTTATTATCACAATCACAACATAGGAGGGGGGCCTTTTACCATATTCCATAGTGTTCACCGATTTTCTGGACGTGAAACTTTAATAAAGCATGACACATAGAATATCAAATCTAGAAACAGGACTTCGCATATCGCCATCGGGAAGTAATAAGGGGTGTTAACACTGATTATGGTGATTTCCCAATATGCTGGACCTAAAATTTCACACAACCACAATGCATAATTTTTCGGGTCGATCACAATCAAAAGTCAGAAGGGAGTTCAACGAAGGAGGAACTTGTGACTTGAGTGATCCCCGATTGTGATATCGTAGTCAGCAGGTGGGAAAAAACTTACGATATCGCAATGAACAGGATGAACTTGCGATATCGACAGAGGACTAGTGACGAGACTTATGCGATATCGCAATCGGCAGGGAGGATTTGTGATATCGATGGAGGAGAGATGACGGGACTTATGCAATATCACAATCAATGAGGGGAGGCAAAATTTTGCAATATCGACGAAGGAGGGATTTATAATTTGTGTGATAAGCTGACACATGGCCTACGGGTCCAGTTTATTTGCAGTAGGAGTGGTGCAGGGTTTATATTATATATAATAAAAGGAATGGGGCATGGTTTATAAAAAACAAATATAGGGGAATGGGGAACATGGCTAGAGCTAGAATATTAAATGGATTTCGGCTAGAGTTTCAATGTATAAACAAAAATGGAAATGTGGCTAGAGGGATATACAAAGAAAAAAATGGGTTTTGTGAAAGAAATGGGTTTTTTAGAGAATATGGGAATTTCTCCAAAACAAATTAGACTGGACCTGTCCTTCCTTATTTAATCTCCAATTTGCAAAACACAACAACCTCTTTCGGAAAAGCAGTAGATAGATGCAAATGATTAATCAAACTAAAAAATTATTTCTAGGGGTTATCATGGATAACAATGGCTCCAATGGGGATGATGTGCCCCTGTGGTGCAGCAAAGAACTAGTAGACCAGTTGCCTTATTGAAAACTGAAAATTGACGACATAATCTCCAAGTTTTTATGGCCTTCACTTTGGGCTCAAACTTGTCAAATATATCATCCACACCTGCAAATGAGAAAAACAAAAAAATGGAATATATACAATGGTATTTCTTTCAACTGGATCAAGAGATATAATGTTTGAGAAACTTACCATTAATAGGTCCTTCTGGATATAGTTGAATATCCATCTCTTGCAATATAAATGTATTATTTCCATGATAGGTTGAAATCTTATATGGCCCCTTCCAGAGATTTTCAAATTTGTAGTGTTTCCTTTTATCTTCAATCTTAGCCGCCCACTTCAAAACTACATCTTGAGGATTGAAATTATCTTCTTTGGTATTTTTGTCAAAAGTATTTTTAATTATGTTATGGTATTACTAATGATTGATGTAAACTTCTTCTCTTTTTTCCTGTAGAGAAATTAGTTGGTTGATCCTCCTTTGGATAACATTTGGTTCTTCTTCTAGTTCTTGCAACAGTTTCATGACCAGAACTCCAAGAGAACTAGGAAAAATAACTTCAGCTCCATAAACTAATTCATAATAAGAAACCCTTATAGATCTTTTAGTACAAATTTTGTTAGCCCATAAAAAAAATTTAAGTTTTAAATGTCATGACCTTTTATTTTCGTGCAAAATCTTTTTGATGATTCTAACTAGGCCTTTGTCCGAATATTCAGTTAAACCATTACATTGCGGGTAATAAGCTGTAGAATGACCAAGAGTGATATTATACTGGTTACAAAATCTTACTATCCTTTTTGATTTAAAAGTCTGAGCATTTCCAATGATGGTCTTCAGGGGGCAGCCAAATCTTGACATGATGTTATTTTCCAAAAATTGAATAATGACTGCCTCTATAGCTTGTCTTGTGGGAATTGCTTCAATCCATTTTATGAAGTAAATAGTGGCTGTTAATATCCACTCATGTTGGCTTGAAGATGTAGGATGTATTTCACCAATAAAATCTAACCCCCACTATTGGAAAGGGGCTTCCACAAAAACAGGTTTCAAAGGCAATGAGAGTAATTTCCTTTTTCCTTCAGATATTTGACATTTGTGACAAGAAACAACCTTTTTGTATACATCTCTGAACATTGAAGGCCAATAAAATATTTCTCCGAGTATCTTATTCACTCATGTTGGCCTGCAGATGTAGGATGTATTTCACCAATAAAATCTAACCCCCATTGCTGGAAAGGGGCTTCCACAAAAACAAGTTTCAAAGGCAATGAGAGTAATTTCCTTTTTCCTTCAAATATTTGACATTCGTGGCAAGAAACAACCTTTTTGTATACATCTCTAAACATTGAAGGCCAATAAAATCTTGCTCTGAGTATCTTATTCATTGTTGCTCTCCAGTAATGATGTCCTCCACAATCACCTTTATGAAACTCTTCAATCACTTTTTCAGCTTCATCTTCTAATAGACAGTTAAGAAGTATTCCACCTGAATCTTTCCAATACAAACATTTATTCAAAATACAATATTTCACTGATTTCAACTTAACAAATCTAGATTTTGATTTTTTTAGTTCAAGAGGAGCTTTATGATTTTTCAGTACAAAGATAACATCTTTATACCAATCTGACATTGTAAACTTTTCTTTAACAAGGATCATCTCTTCATCTTCAATTGTATCTAAATTTTCTGCTACATTAATATCTGGGCAGTCAAAATTTGATTGAGTCATAAACTTTGCCAATCCTTGCCCTTTTACCAATTTTGTAAGTCTGATTTCCAAATCATACTCTAGCATAGTAGCAATCCATTTACTCCTTTTACCATTTGGATCAACTTGAGTTAATATGCCCTTTACTACATCATTAGGTACATAGGCAATAATAATGTGTGAATGAATGAAATACACCCTAGAATATTTAAGAGCTTTCAACAAAGCATAAGCTTTCTTCTCCATAATGTTATATTTCAATTTAGCATTTCCAAGTGTTCTACTGAAAAACAAAATACGTTGTTCATAACCTTGATGTCCTTTCTGCAACAGTACTCCCGCAATTGTGTGTTCCGAAGCAAAAGTAAAAACCAGAAAATGCTTTGAAAAATCAAGATTTATGAGGACTAGAGCCTAAGTAAGAGCCTTTTTTATTTCTTCAAATGAATGTTTAGCCATTGTTGTCCATTTAATATCAAAATATTTTCTCAGCATCTTTGTGATGTGTTTCACAATTTCTACGAACTTAAGAACAAATCTTCTCACAAAATTCACTGCCTAAAAAAGATTGGATTTCTTTTCTATTTTTTGGCAGACCAATTTTCTAGATAGCAGAAGCCCTACTTTGATCAATCTTAATTCCTTCCTTTGATATTATATGACCCAACAAATTCCACTTTGTCAAAGCAAAACTACTCTTAGTTGGGTTTAAAGAAATACTAAATTTTCTGCATTTTTGAAAGACCTTCCCCAAATGTGATGCAGGAGCAAAACCACCCCAAGTCAAAACTGAAATTCGTGAACCTTCCAGAACGTCAGCGTGGCATAAGAACTAGATTTTCTCATGAATTTGTTAATTGTTTGTTAATGAAATTACTATTTTAAGAGATTGTGAGTGATTTTAGGAATTTGTTACGAGATCCTAAGAGAAAAGAATGGATCTAAAATGATCCATTCGATGTATTGTATCCGTTATAAAATATAGTCTTCGTGCATTTGTAGGGGGGGCCAAACACCATGTAACATCAAGAGTGAGAGAGTGATCTGACTCAAGGAAGCGTGTTGTAATTCGAGCTCGAACCATTAATGAAATCAATGTAGTTCTATGTATTTAGTTCATGTAATATTTGTGTACATTTATTGAAATAAGTTTCAAGTTTAAATGTATATTCTGGGTGAGGGTTTTGGCAGCAGCGTGAGGTATGAGTGATATCGCATATTGCATTCAGGGAAAAGATTTTGGATATGCGATGAGCCAGTCCTGCGAAGTGCGGTAAACCGTGGAGTGGTGATGTGTGATATGACTCAATATTGCGATGGAATTTGTGTTGAAAATAGCAGCAAGAAATGCTAAATATAGAAGTGCTAAAAATAGCATTGCTATAAATAACATTTTGGAATACATTCCAATTTTATTTAGTCCTTGAACTAAAATTGAGAATTAAAATTAAAATTTGATCTTTGTAGCTGTTTGTAAAATAATTAATTAATTCATCTTGAGTTAATTAGTTGGAGAAAATCAAACATGAAGTCTATGTGAAGACATGCAACAATATTCCCTTTGATTGAGGAAGTTATCCCTTAATTAAAGTGATTAGGATGAGTTGTAATTAGTTAGCTCAGTCAACTAAGTTAAGTCCAGTTAGATTAGTTCCAACAATTTGTGGAACTGATTGTGAGTTTAGTTAGTTAATGCATGCATGCATGTAACTAATGCACTTTAGATAACTAAATATTCTCTCATAAATAACTCATGCATGTCAGTTCAGTCAGAGACCCAGTTGAGATCAGATGACGGGACAGTGTACTATCAGTTGCAAGAATATTCCATTGAGGATATCCCTTTCATGCAGAAGGAATTCATTCCTTGGAGATTGCGCAATTACTTCTGATTTTGGTGAGTTGTGTGAGAGGTCAATTCACACATGTGGCAGCCAGAGGACCCAGGAGAAACTGCGCAAGGAAATAGGAGGCTTGGAGGATTGATGGAAGGCATATGTTGTGTCTATTCAGTCTATGAGTAGCATTGAGGGATTGTACTGAGATCTGGATAGCTTGTGAGCTAAAGCTTTGTGTAATCCAGAGATATTTCCACTTGTATGATAATACAGAGATCAGGGTTTTTAGCTGAGGCTTTCCCTAGAGTATTCTTCTATGTTCATGTGTGATTGATTTCTCATTCTCTGTTATATGTGTTCTATTTGATCTTTCTCAAAATCGATTAAGCTTCCATAAGTTTGTTTGTAGAAGTAGATCAAGTATTTTGCTTTAGTATATTGCATTATTAGGTGATCTACAGTGAGAATTTCTACATGGTATTGGAGCAAAGGTCATCAAAGCAAAGAACAATATACAAAGAAGGGAGAAGTTCGAAGTTTAAAGTTCCCGATTATAGAATTCAAATTCTTATCACATCTCAAATTTCACCAATGGCGTTCAATGGTTTGAGACTCGAGTATGCCCTTGATGGCAGCTCAAATTATATAGCCTGGAAGGATCACATGGAATAGGTATTAGAGGACAATGGTTTGAAGGACTTCATTGATCAAGAAGTCCCCAAGCCAGCAGCTGCTAATGCCCAAGAATTGGCGGAATGGAAGAAATGTGTGGCTAGAGCGAGGAGGATTCTTTTGGAGGAAGTTCGAGACCACATTGTCTTGAGTCTCCATGGGAAGGAGACATTGTTTTCAATGTGGAAAATATTGAAGGATCTATATAAAAAAAACAGTGATCAGAGGAAGCTGGTGCTAAAAGACAAGCTTGGGAAAATCAAGTGTGAAAAGGGCGACATGATCTCTACATATCTGAACAAGCTCACCACCTGCAGGGATGAGCTTGGAAGTGTAGGGATCATGACAGTCGATGATGACATGGTGAGTTTTGCTCTCCTCGGTCTTCCTAAGAGCTGGCATAGCTACCAAGACTCGGTAAATGGAAGAGAGAAACTGTTAGATTGGGAACGACTTTGGTCGGATCTAATGCAGGAGGAGATAAGGAGAAGCACCAGAGATGGATCTTCATCAAAGCAAGATGATGAAGAAAATCTAGCCTTAGCGAGTAAGGCGAGGAAAAGGAAAGGGAAGGTGTCCCATTCCAAATCCAGTTCTTCCCATGGTGGGAAGAAGATTGACAAATTGAAAGTGAGATGCTTTCATTGTCATGAGGTGGGCCATTATGCTACAAATTGTCCACAGAAGAAATCCAAGAAGGGATCCTCGAAGGGATCAGATGGTGAGGCACTGGCCTCACAATTCGAATTGGATTTCACCCTCATCGCATGTATGGTTTCATCGATGGTGGGGTGTGTTTGGTACCTGGACAGTGGAGCTTCATTCCACATGACCGGCGACAAGAATATTTTCAGTACCTTGGAGGAGAAAGACCTCCAGATGCATCGAGATGGGCGATGATGGAAAGTACCGCGTTTCAGGTGAAGGTACGGTTGTGTTTCAGAGGGAGCATGGAGCTCCTCTCACCCTGACTGATGTAAAGTATGTGCCTGGTCTGAAGAATAATCTTGTGTCCGTCGCTATGCTGGAAGACAAAGGCTATGATGTAGTCTTTAGTAAATGAAAGGCATTCCTCAGGCATATCGGCACTGGACAGACCAAGAGGATTGGGATTCGAGTTAAGAATCTCTACAAGCTAGAGGTAGACGACTATGCTACATTGAGTTCCAAAGCGGAGTTGGTGTAGAGCCAAGATTTTGGCGAGCTATGGCATAGAAGATTGGGCCACTTGCACCATGGGGCCTTGAAGATCATGCAGTATATTTCTACTAGACTTCCCAAGGGAAAACCAGAGCAAGTGGTTACATGCAAAGGTTGTACCTTGGGTAAGTATGTGAAATCTTCCTTTCAGGATCGAGACAGTAGAGCTCTAGAAATCTTGGAGCGAGTTCATACAGATGTTTGTGGACCATTCTCTACAGCCTCCACTGCTAAACAAAGGTACTATGTTATTTTTATTGATGATTTTTCTCGTAGATGTTGGATTTACTTTATGCAGAAGAAGGATCAAACCTTCTCAAGGTTTTGTGAGTTCAAAGCCTTGGCAAAGAAAGAATCTAGAAAGAAAATAAGGGCCTTGCGAAGCAACAATGGTGGAGAGTATGTATCCCAACAGTTTAAGGACTTCTGTGCAGCAGAAGGAATTAAATGGGAGTTGAAGGCACTCCATAACCCATAGCAAAATGGGTTGGCTGAAAGGAAGAATAGATCAATTGTGGGAGCAGCTTGGGTGATGCTGCATGACCAAAGCCTACCACTTCATTTTTGGGCTAAGGCATGCAATACAACAGTATACTTGCAGAAAAGAAGCCCACATCGTATACTGGGAATGAAGACACCAGTGGAGGCCTTTTCCGAGAAGAGACCAGATGTGAGTCACTTCAGGATCTTTGGATCATCGGTTTATTTCCATGTGACCAAAGATGCCCAAAAGAAGCTAGATCCAATAGCTGAGTTAGGGATATTTTTGGGGTACACTAATACGCTCCACAACTATCGGGTGTTCTTGCCTACCAGTCAGGGGACAGTGGTACGTAGAGATCTAAAGTTAGATGAGCAGAAAGCCATGCGAGTATCACTTGAGAGGGAGCTCAAGTTGCATGTAGAGGAGGAACTTTTAATTCCTAAGGAGGAGGAGCCTCAGACTAATGCGGAGCAGCCGCATGCAGAGGATTCGGGAGTGGAGACATCCACTCATGCAGAGTCTTCCAGAGATGGGCAGAAACACTCAAGGGAAGCTTACAGGTTGATGTTGGATGCAAGAGAGAATGTGGGACAACCATATTTTCAGCGCAGACAGACGAGGTCACCCGAGTGGTAGACTGGTTACATGGCCTTGGTTGGGGAGTGTGTAGAGATCGAACCTTCTTCATTTGAGGAAGCAGTGCAGTAACCAGTCTGGGTTGATGCTATGGTGGAGGAGTATGACCCCATTGTTCAAAACAATGTTTGGGATGTTGTCCCAAGACTAGAGGACAAGTCAGTAGTGAGTTCCTAATGGCTTTACAAGGTAAAGCAAGCAGCTAATGGGAGTGTTGAGAAACATAAGGCCATGTTTGTTGCCCGTGGTTTCTCACAGGTCGAGGGGATCGATTACAATGAGACTTTTGCTCCTGTAGCAAGGTACTCATCTATCAGATCGATGTTGGCACTATCAGCACATATGGGTTGGAAGATCCATCAGATGGATGTGAATACTGCGTTCCTCAATGGCAAGATTGAGGAAGAGGTGTACATTGAGTAGCTGGAAGGTTTTGAGACCTCGATCATGAGTCGCATGTGTGTCGACTCAAGAGAGCTTTGTACGGGTTAAAGCAAGCACCTCGTGATTGGTACACCAGGATCAACAACTATTTCACTGGGTTGGGCTTCATAAAGAGTGAAGCAGATGCAAACCTTTACCACATCATGGTAGAAGGTAAGCCATTGATCATTTTTCTTTATGTTGATGATCTTATATTGACAGGTGATGATCAGTTGATCAATTCTTGCAAGGAGGACCTTGCAAGAGAGTTCAAGATGAAAGACATGGGTCTTATGCACTACTTTCTAGGCATGGAAGTGTGGCAGAAGGATGGGGAAGTGTTTGTGTCTCAAGGCAAGTATGCCAATGAGATACTCAGGTGATTCCACATGGAGAAGTGCAAGCCCATGCAGACTCCTCTAGCTGGTAGCTGGAGGAAGGAGGATGCTACTAAGGTAGTAGTTGCTACTGTTTATCGACAACTTGTGGGTTCATTGATGTATCTAGTGAACACACGACCAGATTTGTGCTTTGCCGTGAACCAGCTGAGTCAACCTATGGTTCAGCCTACCAAGCTATTTTGGAAGGCAGCGAAGCATGTACTGAGATACCTTAGAGGCACATCTCAGTATGGATTGTGGTATAGACGGACAGAGGGAGTGAAGCTTCAGGGCTTCACAGATGCAAATTGGGTAGGGATTCCATCAGACCAGAAGAGCACTTCAGGAGGAATTTTCAACCTTGGTTCAGCTGCAGTTTCTTGGTAGTGTAGTAAACAAAGGGCAGTTTCGCTTAGCTCAACAGAGGTTGAATACATGGCTGCCAGTCAAGCAACATGTAAGGCCATTTGGATGCAGAAAATTCTGGTTGGATTGTTTGGTCAAAGGATGGATCCAACTGTGATCTATTGCGATAATCAAAGTTGTATCAAACTCTTTGAGAATCTAGTATTTCATGACAGGTCCAAGCACATCGATATTCGGTATCATCATCTTCGAGACTGTGTGGTGAAGAGGATCATGTTGTTGCTATATGTTTCGATCGAGGAGCAGGATGCAGATATTTTGACTAAGGCATTTTCAAAATGCAAATTCGAGTTCCACAGAGATAGGACTGGGGTGACTGATAATCCCTTTCTTGTTGAGAGGAAGTGTTGAAAATAGCAACAAGAAATGCTAAATATGGAAGTGCTAAAAATAGCATTTCAAGATACATTCCAATTTTAGTTAGTCCCTGAACTAAAATTGAGAATTAAAATTTGAATTTGATCTTAGCAACTGTTTGTAAAATAATTAATTAATTCATATTGAGTTAATTAGTTGGAGAAAAGAATGGATCTGAAATGATCTATTCGATGTATTGTATTCATTATAAAATATATTCTCCATGCATTTGTAGGGGGGGCCATACACCATGTAACATCAAGAGAGAGAGAGCAATCTGGCTCATGGAAGCATGTTGTAATTTGAGCTCGAACCATTAATAAAATCGATGTAGTTCTATGTATTCAGTTCATGTATTATTTGTGTACATTTATTGAAAGAAGTTTCAAGTTTAAATGTATATTCTGGGTGAGGGTTTTGGCATCAGCGTGAGGTATAAGCGATATCACATATCACATTTAGGAAAAAGAGTTTGGATTTGTGATGAGACAGTCCTACGAAGTGCGGTAAACCATGGAGTGGTGATGTGTGATACGACTCAATAATGCGATGGAATTTGGAATTGTATTGCAGTTTATTATTGCAAACAATGTGTGCTGTGGAAATTAATCAAGTTCTGTAGGCCCATAACCCACAGGCCATGTGTGTGGAAGAAAGTTGCATCTTTGCTGCGCATTGGAGAAGAAGGTGGTTTTTCCATTATTAAAGTGCTTGAGAGGTTCTTCTTCTTTTTTAGAAAACACAATGATATCATCCAAATATACCACTACAAACCTGTTTATCTCATCTACAAATGCAATGTCCATACCTCTCTGAAAAGTTTCCCCTGCATTCATAAGTCCAAAAGGCATATTTACATACATAAAGGCTCCCCAGGGTGTGGTAAAATTTGTATTCTCTTGATCATCATGATGTACCAATAGCTAATTATAGCCTGAGAAACCATCTAGCATTTACATCCTTTGTGATCCTACAATGTTCTGCAAAATATGATCCATTTTGGGAAGTGCATAATTATCTTTTAATGAAGCTTTATTCAAGTTCCTGAAATCAATGCATATCCTAATTTCCCCGTTCTTCTTTCTCATAGGTACTAGGTTGGCCAGTCACTTGGAAATCCTTAATGGCACTATGATCTTTTCTTCAAACAACTTTTTGATTTCCTTTTCAATCAACGGAAAAAGCAATGGATTTATCCTTCTCAATTTTTGCCTAAAAGGTTTTTCATTTTCTTTTATTGGTATTGTATGTTGAATAACATTTGGATCATAGCTTTTTTAATCAGCATAACTCCATGCAAAAATATCTATGTATTTCTTCATCAAATCTAGATATTTTTGTTTTTTTTCAAGAGAAAGCAATTTGGATAACTTGACATTCTTTGGATTTTCTGCAGTACCAAGATTATAAGTTTCAACCTCCTCATCATCAGATTTTATCTTCGGGTTTTTGGCCACATCATTTTGGTCAAATAAATTCTCTAGAGGAACCAGTCCCTTTGGAATACAATTTTTTTTGAGCTGAAATACTTTGATATTGGCTTTTGTTTAAGAAAAGATGTTTTGCTGGTTAACTTGAATAGATTCAAATTCTTCTTTCAATTCCAGAAAATTTATGACTTGTTAATCATTATCAAACACTTGCCAGTTTGTTATGTTATCAGGTATAGGAGGCCTATGCCTAATTTCAACTTCATATCTATTGTTGGAATGAATTGGAATTGTAAATAGACTTGTTGAAACAACCAAAGCATCTGCAACACTGTTATGTTCTCTAGGCTTGATGGTAAAATTATATTCTTCAAAATTTTCTAGTAATTCAAGAATCATATTTCTATATGATCTCATTCTAACATCCTTGGTTTGATAGGTGTTGTTAACTTGTTTGATGACCAATTCAGATTCATTGAGTTTTTCTTTTCCCTTTGTTGATACTTTAAACGCGGCTTCTCTCATATCTGATGGTCCTCCTTTTCTCATTTCAAAAGCAGTTAAGATTCCATGAAGCTGCGTCATAGTGATATTTTGTAGATCCTGCTTTTCTTCTATGGCAGACACTTTGGGTTCAAATTTAGCAGACAAGGATCTCAAAACTTTCTCAACTAAGACAACTTCCTTAATTTCTTCACCTAGATTCTTCATGCAATTGACAACCTCATCTATACGTAGGAAGTAACTAGCTATGCTTTCATCACTATGCATCTTAAGAGTTTCATACTGTATTCTGAGAGTTTGAAGCTTAGCACGTTTTACCTGAGAGTCTCCTTCATAGCTCAGAATGATTTTGTCCCATATTTCTTTGGCTGATTTGAGCTGCATGACCTTGACAAACTCTGATTTTGACAAACTTCCCAATAAGATAGTAACAGCTTTGGCATTGATTTCATATTGCTTTCTACCTGTCGTATCTGTAGGAATTGTTGATGGAAATGTATATCCTCCTTCCACGATTTCCCAAATATCCGTTCCAAGCAATTGTAGATAGGTTGTGGTTCTTATCTTCCAGTAAACAAAATTGCTCCCATTGAAGATTGGTGGTCTGATGGATCCCTCTCTTTCTTGATTACTCATGATGATGGATCTTCCTTCAAGCGATCAAGCTTCTTCTGAAGGACCTGCTCTGATACCAATTGTTGGAAATAATACTGAGAGGGGGGGTGAATCAGTATTAGCAAATCAATAACTTTTTCATTTCCATAATCAAATTCATATACGCTACTTCAGTTAAGGGAACTCGCATGTACACGCAACTATGTTTAATGCAACTAGCAAATATCCAACAAACTTATGATTCAGTTAATTCATCATATTCTTTAATTAGTGCATTAGAACATCATTAACCATATAAAAAGTAACCAGGTGCAGTAAAAACAGAACAAATCATCACATATAAGAGACACACATGAACTCCATGATATAAGGTGGAAACCCAATGCGGGAAAAAACCACCTGCTGTTGTTTTCTTTAAGATAAGTAAAACCTATTTACAATCTTGTACTGGCGTAGACTCATGCCGGTACGCAAGCACCCACCTGCAGAAGGCTACAACCTTCTCTCATTCTCCAGCTTCTACTGGAAGGGAGCTATAACCCCCTAGCTCTTGTACTAGCCAATATATTTAGTAGTACATAGGTGCCAGCCTATAGAAGGCTACAACCTTCTCTTTTCTTCCAAGGACCACGTTTCATAAATTTTCAGACTGGATCCATCAATAAAAAATCAATCACCACCACAATACAACCATCAAATATATCTGCATCATCAATCTCTGAATCACCCAACAACTGAATCATTGAAACCCTATCATCAAAACATAGTCACCAGAACACAGAGCAGAACCCAGAACTCTGCAACAACTACTAGAACCAACAGCAACCTCAAATATCAAATCTCATAATGTATACGCTACTTGGTTGTGTCGAAACAGCATGTATACGCCCTTTCACCAAAGGGAACCAGCGTATAGATCTGAAAATAATTACTTACACCTTCGCTGGAATTTTCCACCTCAGATATACCTAGATCGTCATATATAAAGGATAAGACATGCGTCAGTATTCAAATCTGAACTATTCATGATCATACCATATAATGATAATGCATTTTAGTCTTCATGATCCCGGTCCATCAACCTTCATTTGCCACATAGTGTTGGAAATAATACTGAGAGGGGGGGTGAATCAGTATTATCAATTTAATAATATTTCATTTCCATGAACAGATTTATATACTCTACTTCAGTTAATGAAACTTGCGTATATACGCAACTATGTTTAGAGCAACCAGCGTACACCTTTTAAAATTATAATTTAGTCAGTTGATCTTTAATCTGTGTATCAAAACCATATAAGCAGTAAGAGGTACAGTAAAAAATAGAGCATACAATCACACACAAGAACACAAGATATAAGGTGGAAACCTAGTGTGGGTGAAAGCCACCTGCTACAATTCGTCTCTATCTTCTTTTAATAAGAAACTTCTTTTTACAATATTTTTGTACTGGTGCAGTCTTATACCAGTATGCAGGCTTCTACCTGTAGAAGGCTACAACCTTCTCTCATTCTCCATCTTCTCCTGGAAGGGAGCTACAACCCCCTTAGCTCTTGTACTAGCTGATGTACTAGTACGTAGGTGCTAACCTATAGAAGGCTACAACCTTCTCTTTTCTTCCAGGGACCACGTTTCATAAATTATAAGATTGGATCCATCAATAGCATCAATCAAACATCAAAATATATCTACATCAATCAATCTCCCTTGCACTAACCAAAATTGAATCAAACAATCACTTCTTTGAATGTTGTAACCAGAATACAGTAACAGTACCAGAACCCAGAACACTGCAATAGTAAATAGAACTAGCTAAAACATATTTTATGAGACGTACACTACTTCAATATGAAGAACCTGTGTGCATACGCTGCTATATGAAGGCAAACCTGCGTATACGCTATTTTGAATTACCGACTAGCGTGTATACGCGCCTTTGCTATACTAAAACTATGTACAGATCTATAAAAGATAATTTACCCTTTTCAACTATTCAGACATCAGTTATACCCAGATCATCAAATTTACAGATCAAGACATGCGCCAAATATAAAAGATCAAAATCACACAAAGATAATTCTCTTCAAGCCTTAAGATCTTGACCCATCAATAGAACTTATCCTTCTTCTAGCACTCAGGTTCCTCCTTGATTCAGATCCAGCTATGCAGCATAACCCAATCACCAGTATTCTAGATCTTTCTCTTCATTAGATATTCAATACTTGAGTGCCTTTGCCTAATGATCTCCTCCTCCTTTTATAGTATTAGGCCTTACTCAATACCATGGTCCAAAACCACTTCGAAGCAATACCTTGGACCAAATACCTAGGGTCAACACTTGGTCAAGATACCTTGGATCAATACCACAGGTCAAAATATCAGGGACCAAATACCACAGACCAAAACCAAGTTTTCCAACATGTGCGCGCTTTTCCTTGCGTGAAAATGCGTGTATATGCATACAGGCCTTCTAGACTTCCAACCCATGTGTATACGCGGCTTAGTCAAGGGGAACCTGCGTATATCTCTTTTCCTTCATTCTGAGAGCCTGAACTGTGATCTGTCATCTGAGTGAGTTGCCATCAAGGACAACACCTGTGTCATAGCACCAAACATGTGTCATAATGCCAACAATCTCCCCCTTTAGATTTTATGGCAACCCCAAATCACTTAAAGTCATTCTCCCCCTGAGTACATGCTGAACTTTTCAGAGATGCTGAAGTGTACTGTTCATGCTCCCCCTGACTGAAGGCAAGGTCTGCAAAAAGATGTTCTACAAGAAGAACATGACTCTATACATCATAAATGACCTTCCTATCACCAAAGATTCATACATATATCCATCTCTCAACCAAGTGGGGATATACCAAGATTGACTCATTCACCCAACCAAGTGGGGATACACCCAAAAAAAGAACCTTACATCATCCATCCCAGGCATAGTGGGGAAAAAAAATAGGTCGTTACATGACCTTGATAATAAAAGATATACATGACATAGAGATGAAATATCTAAAACAAGACTATGATAATAATCAACAACTATCATCAACAACATCTGTCAATCACCATCCAGACTAGCAACCATGATCTTCTAAGCTAATGTCAACATTGATAATGCATTATATGCTCCCCCTTAACTTGTGCTAGATGATCACTGATAGAACCATATCAAACTCTTTTCATCCTGAGTCTGGCCCACTGATATTCTTCAAACCAACATATACGCAGCTGTATCCACAGAAACCGGCATATGTACGCGAATACGCTTCATGAAACTCGCGTACAACCATTGTTCTCTGAAACAGACAAGTGTCAACAACAAGATGATGCATCAACTACTCCCATCTTCTGTCTGAGGTATTCAAATGTCTCTCTGGGTAGTGGTTTTTTGAATATATCAACAACTTGTTCCTTGGAGGGAACATACTCCAATTTGACCTTTTGTTCAACCACTTGTTCCCGAAGAAAATGATATTTGATAGGTATGTGCTTGGTCTTGGAATGCATGACTGGATTCTTTTAAATACTGATTGCACTTGTATTATCACATAGAATAGAGATGGGTGGAGTACATGTGATCTGAATGTCTTGCAATGTTTGCATCATCCAAAGGACTTATGTGCAACAAGATGCAGTAGCCACATATTCTGCTTCAGCTGTAGATAATGCAATTAAACTTTGTTTCTTGCTGAACCAAGACACTTATCTGGAACCCATATAGAATGCACCACCACTAGTGTTTTTTCTATCATCCACGCTTCCTACCCAATCTGCATCTATGTATGCATGAAGTGTAAGATCTGTGTCCCTAGGATACCATAAGCCAAAATTCTGAGTTCCTTGAAGATATTTGAAGATCCTTTTGACTGCCTGCAGGTGTGATTCCTTTGGATTTTCTTGGAATCTTCCAACTATTCCCACTGCATGCATGATGCCTGGTCGGGTACCTGTTAAATAGAGTAGACTACCAATCATGGATCTGTAGGTTGGTTGATGTACTATTATTGATTCATCATTTGCGCTGAGGTTGCATCCTGTTACCATAGGGGTACATACTGGTTTAGAATCTTCCATGCCATATTTATTCAAGATCTGCTTGAGGTACTTGGTTTGTGATAGAAAGATACCATCTTTATTTTGTTGAACTTGTAAACCAAGAAAATATGTGAGCTCACCAAGCAGGGACATTTCAAATTCTTTCTGCATTACCAAAGAAAAGTTGTGACTCATGGCTTCTTCATTGCTACCAAAAATGATATCATCAACATACACAACAAGTATTAGCAATTTATCATTGTCAATTTTTATATATAAATTGCTATCAGCTGATCCTTTTGAAAAACCTTGTTGATGAATATATTTGTCAAGACGATAATACCAGGCCCTTGGAGCTTGTTTTAGACCATAGAGAGACTTTCTGAGTATGCATACAAGTTTTGGATCATTTCCAAGGATGAATCCATCTGGTTGCTCAATATATACTTCTTCTTCTAGATCTCCATTAAGAAAGGTAGATTTCACATCCATTTGATATACTTTGAACTTCTGAAAGCTAGAAAGAGCAAGGAACATTCTTATGGCTTCAAGTTGTTAGAAAATTATATATTATGGAGCAATGGAACACATAAAATATTGCAGAAATATAAACACAGAAAGCACATAAAACAAGAGAGACACAGATATACGTGGTTCACCCAGTTTGGGCTACGTCCACCCCGAACAGCCAGTCCTTCCTTTCTATTATCCAGCAAAATGAAGAGACACAACCTACAGCAGATCCGTTGTAATATCCTTTGTTTTCTCTCACAGTCTCACCTCTCTATTTCCCACTCACAGAATACACATCTATCACCCAGCCTCAAAATACAATGCCCTCATACAAAGAGAGGGGTTGCCTTCTAGGGCAAAAACCCTAAACTAAACATAAGTTCTACCGTCAGATCATCCGCCTAATGAACGGCCCAGATTGACTAGAAATTACTATACTTTTACAAGGCAATTTTACAGCTGTTTTTAGCTTCGGGGGCGCTGCCCCCGAAACCCCCGCCAAGGGGGGTTCCCAAAGGTCGCAGCCGCCCCCCCTGGACCCCCCCTGCAACGAATATTTTATGGGCGGCGTTGCGCATTTCAAGCTGGGGTCCAACGTGGCGATACCTTTGAATATAGAAGATAATCAGGCTCCACACCCAACAATCTCCCACTTGGAGACTGATTGTAGCAACTCCACCGCTGCTCCATTTGTTGGACAATGACTCCTCTTTGGACCTGGCTATTTCTCATCTTCATCGTCATCCTTCAAGACCAATTGAACTGAGCATATTCTTAGTTTCTCCCTGGTTACAACTTTTGTTAGCATATCTGCAGGATTCTGGCTAGTGTGTATCTTTTCCAGCTTCAACTCTCCATCTTCCAACACTGATCGTATGAAATGGTACTTGAGCTATATGTGTTTAGTCCTGGAATGAAATGCTGAGTTCTTTACAAGATGAATGGCACTTTGGCTATCACTACATAATGTGCCCATATCTGCTCCTTACCCAATTCACCCATAAACCTTTGTAACCAAATCATTTCTTTACTAGCCTCTGTAGCAGCAACATACTCTGCTTCTGTTGTTGAAAGTGCAACAACACTTTGGAATTTTGAAACCCAACTGACATCTGTTCCTCCAACAGTAAATACATATCCTGTAGTGCTCCTCCTGTTATCTCTGTCACCTGCCATATCTGCATCAACATATCCTTGTAGGGAGATGTTTGAACCACCAAAGCATAATGCTTGATTTGTGGTACCTTTCAAATATCTGAGAATCCATTTCACTGCCATCCAATGTTCCTTTCCTGGATTGTTCATGTACCTGCTTACAACTCCCACTGCATGTGCAATATTAGGCCTTGTGCAGACCATTGCATACATTAAGCTTCCAACTGTTGATGCATATGGAACTTTAGACATATAATCCATGTCTTCTTGGGTCTTTGGGCACCTTTACTTGCTAAGTTTGAAATGGCTAGCAAAAGGTGTACTAACTGGTTTTGCATTGTGCATGTTAAATCTTTTCAACACCTTTTGTATGTACTCATTCTGAGACAATGTTAATTTACGATTTTTCCTGTCTCTAGTTATTCTCATACCAAGGATTTGTTTTGCAGCTCCCAAATCCTTCATTACAAATGAATTTGCCAATTTTCTTTTGAGCACATTTATTTCCTACATGTTAGATCCTGCAACAAGCATGTCCTCTACATACAATAACAATATAATATAGCTGCCATCATTTTTATTTTTCAAATAAACACAATGATCAGAATGACATCTAGTATAACCTTGTTCAGACATAAACTTGTCAAATTTTAGATACCACTACCTTGGAGCTTGTTTTAAGCCATACAAGCTCTTCTTCAACCTGCACACTAGTTTCTCCTTCCCTTTCACCTCATATCCTTGTGGCCGCTGCATATATATCTCTTCCTCCAAATCCCCATGGAGAAAGGTTGTCTTTACATCTAACTGCTCAAGATGCAAATCTTCAGCTGCTACAAGACTTAAAATAGTTATGATTGAAGTCATTTTAACAATAGGAGAAAATATTCATCAAAATCAATACCTTTCTTCTGTGCAAACCCCTTCACCATAAGTCTAGCTTTATACCTCTGTTTTCCTCCATCTTCTTCCTTCAGCCTGTAAACCCATTTATTCTTCAATGTAGTTTTTCCTGCAGGTAACCTGACTAAATCCCAAGTCTAGTTATGCATTAAGGAGTCCATCTCTTCTTCCATGGCTACCTCCCACTTCTTCCTGCTTTCAACCTGCATTGCTTCTTCATAACATTCGGGTTCACCGGAATCAGTCAACAATAAATAATATAATGAAGGAGAAGATCGTTCAGGGAGTCCACTTATCCTGGTAGATCTTCTAACACCACTTTCAGGTGTTTGGGGTGCCTATTGTTGTTGTGGTGGTTGTTGTTGTTGATTATTATTATTTTCAGGCACCTTTACTTTTTCAGTGATTTCATCAAGAACTGCGTATTCCTTGTTTTCCTTTTCGTATTTCTTTTCCTGCAACTGATTCTTATACAAGACCTTTTCATTGAATATTACATCTCTGCTCCTAATGATTTTGTGATTTTCGTAATCATATAAGCGATAACCAAAATCATTAACACCATATCTAATAAAGGTACATTTCTTTGACTTTGCCTCAAGCTTTGTTCTATTTTCTTTATCAATATGGACAAAGGCCTCACAACCAAAAGGCTTTAAAATAGAGTAGTTTACCTTTTTACCTGTCCATGCTTCCTCTGGAACACCACCATCCAAGGAACTTGAAGGCCCTCTTTTTATTAGATAAACAGCAGTATCTACAGCATCTGCCCAAAACTTTAAAGGCAATCCTGCATGCAATCTCATGCACCTTGCAGGCTCCATGATTGTTCTGTTCATTCTTTCTAACACACCATTTTCTTGTGGTGTTCTTGGAACTGTCTTCTCTCTGTGAATTCCATGCTCTGAACAGTACCTATCAAACTCTTTGCTACAATATTCACCTCCATTGTCTGATCTAAGACACTTCAATTTCTTTCCTGTCTCAATCTCAACCAAAGCTTTCCATTTCTTGAAAGTATCAAATACATCAGGTTTATTCTTAATACAATAAATCCAAGTTTTTCTAGTTGCATCATCAATAAAAGTAACATAATAACGAAAGCCACCGAGAGATGATACCTGAGCAGGTCCCCATACATCTGTATGCACAAGCTCTAATTTTTCATTCTTCTTTTCTTTCCCAACTCTGAGAAATATGACTCTCTTCTGTTTTCCATAAATGCAATTCTCACAGAAGTCCAAATCAACATTCTTCAAACCCGGAAACAAATTCCTTGAGTGAAGAATCTCCATCCCCTTTTCAATCATGTGTCCGAGCCTATGATGCCATAATGCTGCATCTGCTCCTTTGGAAGTTAAAACATTAACAGAGTTAGAAATACCATTGCATAAATACAATGTACCAACCTTTTCGCCTTTTGCTATTACCAGGGCTCCTTTGGTGACCTTCCAAGCTTTATCTGTGAAAGTTGTCACACAACCTTCACCGCCTAACTTCCTTGTTGAAATCAGATTTTTCTTTAGATCTGGAACATGCCTTACCTCCTTTAATAGCCATTGGTTTCCATTCTGCTGTTTTACAAGAACCTTACCCATTCCAACGATTTTACAGGGTTTATCATCACCCAAACGAACTTGTCCAAAATCTCCTTGAACATAGTCATGAAAGTATTTCTTATCAGGTGTGGCATGGAATGAAGCCCCTGAATCTACCACCCAGGAATCAGTAATATTTTCGAAAGAAAGAATCAAAGCATCTTGTAACACCTCACCTGTCACATTTGCTTCATGATTGTTTTCTTGCTGTGCATCTCCTTCTTTTCCCTTCCGAGATCTACAGTCTTTCTTTAGGTGTCCTTTCTTTCCACATTTCCAGCACACTATCCCCGATCTGGACTTGGATCTACCTTTCCTTGATTTACTGCGATATCCTGAGCTCTTTCCTCTTTCCATTTTTCTTCCTCTAGACTCTGCACTCAAATCATTTCCCGATGTCTCACCGGAGCTTTTCCGTCACATTTCCTCGCTAAGGATAGCACCGATAACATCATCAAACTTTAAAGTACTAGATCCAGAAACGGAGTTACTAATGGCCATTACCAAACCATTCCAACTTTCTGGTAATGAGCACAAGAATAACAGAGCTCTAACTTCATCATCAAAGTTTACCCCTACAGAACTTAACTGACTTTTAACTGTATTAAAATCATTTAAATGGTCTGCAACAGATCCACCTTCCGATATCTTCATATTAAATAACCGTTTCATAAGAAATACCTTGTTTGAGGCCGAGGGATTTTCATATAGTTTCGACAATGCCTGAATCAAACCCTCTGTCGTGGTTTCCTTCGAAATGTTGAAGGCGACTGATGCAGCAAGGCACAACCGTATTGTTCTGAGTGCCTTTCTATCGAGAAGGCTCCATTCTTTGTCTGTCATACCCGTTGGCATCTTTGATTTTCCGCCCAATGGTAGGTATAGATCTTTCTGATACAGATAATCTTCCATATGCATCTTCCACAGCGAGAAGTTTTGGCTGTTAAATTTCTCGACCCTAAACTTACCATCTTCCACCATTGCTCCCACTTGAACCAGGAACCCTTCTTTCCTGCGAGTTTATCAGCCAAATAGACCTTCGGCTCTGATACCAGTTGTTAAGAAATTTACTGCATAACATAAATAATTACTGAGAGGAATAAATATAAAAATAGCCAACAACAACCATAAACACATAAACACAAATGTTTATCTGGGAAAACCCCAAATCCGGTGAAAAACCAAACCTGATAAGATCTTATTAGCATTGGCCAAAACCCTGGCCAATCCGACCAAGTGAGCCTTCACCGCTCACCTCCAGATCTTGCATTACAATGAATTCCTTCCAGCCTTTTATAAGCTCCATTACATATAATACCACGAGCGAAATACTATGGGTGCACAATACCATGTGCCCCAAAACCATCATTGTTTAACCTGGTCAACTTTGACTCTATCCTGAGTCAAGTTTACCTAACAATTCCCTGCTTAAACTTGACTTGGGGTTCCTTGACTAACTCCAGCCAAACCTGCTAAGTGAGACAATCCCGCTCACTCTAGCTCTTACCCCCCTCAGAGTTTTTACCCAGGGTATTGTTAATCTGACATCCCCCCTATGACCTAGGTCTAACCCAGACTTTACTGATGATCACCGAGGGGTACACATGCCTTACCAGGTCTTACAGTGGTATGCCCATTTACATGCAATAATTCTGATCCATCCTCTTTCAATTTGATGTGCTCAAAAACTTCTATCAAACCGCTCCAACTACGAGCCTTCGTAGATTCCAGCATCAGTAAATATCGCAAATGCACTACGATCCCTAGCCGGCACTATCTTGTGCACATTCTCCTTTGTAGGTTTTAACCCTGTACAGAAATTACCTGCATACGAATTCTTAAACAAAGAAAATAAACAATGCGAGAACATAACCCGTAAAACACATATGCACAGAGATTTTTCCCTGGATCCCAAAACCGGGACTACCAGCTTGATTTTTCATTATGTTCCTTTCAATGTTACAATACATATTTATACATGCCGAAGCATCCAATACCATGGACCGAAAACCATCGCGTCCAATACCATGGACCGAAAACCATTGCATCCAAAAAACATGTGCGAAAAACATGCACAAAACCATAGGTGGGTCCGCCCAACCTAACATATGGTCCAAAACCAAAATTTTCCGGGGTGCTGCCCCGGACCCCATAAAGTGGGGTTACGGGTGCCCTTCAAACCCCCTATTAACTACATGGAAAGAATATAACACAACCCAACAATCTCCCACTTGTTGTTTTCTTTCCACAGGGGGCCACAGGAGAGCTTAGTCATTTTTTTAGCCCTGAGATTCCCATTTCTTCTCTACACCAAGAGAACTTCTCAGAGCTCACAGATTTTGTCAATGCATCTGCAGTATTCTTCAAAGTGTCCACCTTTACCAGCAACACCTTTCTGTCTTCTATCATATCCCTCACAAAGTGATACTGAACATCAATGTGCTTTTTCTTTGAATGATAAGCAGGGTTCTTTGCCAAGAAAATTGCACTTTGGCTGTCACAGTCTATTCTTATAGCTCCCTGTACTAACCCCATACTTGAACACAATCTCTGCAACCAAACTGCTTCCTTGCTTGCATGAGTGGCTGCCATGTATTCTGCCTCTGTAGTTGATAGTGCCACTATAGATTGTTTCTTACTCATCCAACTGACTGCACCTCCAAATAGGTTAAACACATACCCACTTGTAGATCTTCTCTGATCCAGATCTCCAGCCCAGTCTGCATCAACAAAGCCATGAATATCCAACACTCTGTCAAATCCTGGTATTCCTTGGTAGCACAAACCATAATCACTAGTGCCACGCAAATACCTGAAAACCCACTTCACTACTGTCCAGTGCTCCTTCCCAGGTTTTGACATAAACCTGCTCAATACTCCCACTGCATGTGCAATGTCTGGTCTAGTACAGACCATTGCATACATCAGGCTACCCACTGCACTTGCATATGGAACACGGGACATGTCCTCTTCCTCTTCTTGTGTCTTGGGACACTGTTCAGCAGATAACCTCACACCTACAGGAATAGGAACCTTCACCGGTTTACTATCCTGCATATTAAACCTCTAGAGTATTGTCTCGACATACTTCCTCTGGTTTAACTAGAGCTTCCTCTTTGACCGATCTCTTTTAATTTCCATGCCCAAAATATAGTTTGCAGCACCAAGATCTTTCATGTCGAATTTGGAGGACAATTGGGTCTTTAACTTGCATACCAGTTCTTTCTTACCCTTCACCGCAAAGCCTTCAGGTTGCTTCATGTAGATTTCCTCTTCCAAATCCCCGTGAAGAAATGTTGTCTTCACATCCATCTGTTCTACCTCAAAATCAAAAGCAGCAGCAACAGATAAAAGTAATCTAATAGAAGTTACCTTGGCAACAGGAGAAAAAATATCACTAAAATCAATTCTCGGCACCTGGGAATAACCTTTTGCTACCAACCGAGCTTTGTATTTCTCCACCTTCCCTTCTGCATTTGTCTTCTTCTTGAACACCCATTTGCTGCCAATGGGTTTCCTTATAGCCGGCAACTCCACCAGATCCCAAGCCTCATTTTTGTGCAAAGATGCCATTTCATCGACCATGGCCTCTTTCCAGAGTTTTCCATCCTCTGAATCCACTGCTTCCTTCACAGTTTTGGGATCATTATCAGTAACAAACAAAGCAAAATTTGAACTGAAAGCAGATGGACTATACCTTTCTGGCTGCCTTCTTTCTCGAACTGATCTTCTCACAGCCGGAGTTTGTGGCTCTTCATCTTCTGATTCCTCCTCTGCTGCAGAGTCTGATTCTTCCTCCTTTGGCTCAAACTCTATCTTCTCAGGTTCCTTTGGTTGGACTTCATGTTGAATAACATCTTTTACCTCTCTGAACAACACATCTCGGCTGTACACAACCTTCCGTGTGACTGGGTTCCAAAGCTTATAACCCTTTAAACCATCCTTATACCCAATAAAGATGCACTTTTCAGATTTACTATCCAACTTGGTTCGTTTCTCCTTTGGAACATGTACATATGCATCACATCCAAATACCCTTAGATGTGAAAGAGAGGGTTTCTTACCAGTCCATACTTCTTGTGGAGTCTTATCCTCCAACACTGATGAAGGTGATCTGTTGATCAGGTAACATGTAGTATCCACCGCCTCTGCCCAGAATTCCTGTCCTAACCCGGCACCACTGAGCATGCTTCTTGCCCTTTCCATCAACGTCTTGTTCATTCTTTCTGCGACTACATTTTGCTGAGGTGTATATGGAGTAGTCTTCTGCCGTGCTATACCAAACTTCTTACAAAATTCTTCAAATTCCTTGCTGCAAAACTCTCCACCATTATCTATCCTCAGCACCTTTATCTTCTTCTCTGTCTGATTTTCCACCAGAGCCTTAAATTCTTTAAACTTGTCAAAGACTTCAGATTTCTTCTTAAGAAAATATATCCATGTATTCCTTGAGAAGTCATCTATGAATGATACATAGTACACAGACTTACCCAGTGATGGAACCTTCACAGATCCAAACACATCACTGTGCACAAGCTCTAATATTTGTTTCGTCCTCTTACCACCAGAGGGGAAACTCACCCGATTTTGCTTCCCATATACACAATTTTCACAGAAATCAAAATTCAGAGAGCTATTATTCATACCTTCTACCATACCTTTACCATGAAGTATTCGAAGGCCCTTCTCTCTAATATGTCCAAGCCTTTGATGCCACAACATGGTCTTCTCTCCAGAGACCACTAGATTCTCTACTCCATTTTCAGGAACCATAGAACTATTGCACCCATCAACAACAGTGCTACCTTGCAGCTTGTACAGAGTTCCAATCCGAACTCCCTGCATTAATATCAGTGCTCCTCGAACCATCTTGCAGGTATCTTTCTCGAACACCGTCTTTACACCTGCATCATCCAACTTGCTTACAGAAATCAGATTTCTGGCCAATGCAGGAATATGTAGAACACCCAGAAGTGTTCTAACCCTTCCACCTTGCAACTTCAACTTTACTTTTCCCCGACCAATGATTCTAGCCTTCCTATCATCTCCTAAGAAGACATCACCACCATCGTATTTCTCATACTCGCAGAACCACTCTCTATGGGGAGTGAAGTGAAAGGATGCACCTGAGTCAATCAACCATGCTTCATGATCTACATGTGTACTTGAAGAAGCTAGGTACACATCCCCACCTTCATCTGAGGTGGTTTTCGCCTCTGCAGAAGGAGCATCATCAGATCCCTTTCCTTTATCAGGAGATTTAGATTTACAATCCCTTCTGAAGTGCCCTTCCTTTCCGCATTTCCAGCACACCACCTTTGTAGGTTTTCCTGGAGATTTAGATCTCCCTCTAGATTTAGATCTCCCACTCGATGACTTATTTTTGTTTCTGTTCTGGGACCGTCCTCGTACAGATAAGGCATCACCATTCTGGTTGTCCATATTTTTCTGTCTCATCTCCTCCGTCAGCAAGGCTGAGACTATTTCATCAAACTGCAAAGCAGTTGCATTGCTACCTATTGCAATAACCAGACTATCCCATGAATCTGGTAGAGAACACAACAGACTGATGCACTTATCTTCATCTGAAATTTTAATATCAACAGATAATAACTGACTTACCATAGTATTAAACGCATTCAGATGCTCTGTCACCGAGTCTCCATCTTTCATCCTCAGGTTATACAGCTTTTTCCGCAGGAACAGTTTATTCACCAGAGACTTAGATTGGTACAAAGTCCCTAACTTGACCCACAAAGCCTTTGTCATAGCTTCCCCTGATACATTCAACAATACTGAATCCGAGACACACAATCGTATTGTGCTCTTTGCCTTCCGATCCAACTTCTTCCATTCTTCATCGATCACTCCCGATGGTTTAGTACCCGGATCTACCGTGATCCACTGATCTTTATCCACCAACAGATCCTCCATCTTGAGTTTCCACAACTCAAAATTCTGACCATTGAACTTCTCAATCTCTATCTTTCCACTGCTCGCCATCTTCTTTCACCACCAGAATCGATCTCATAGATCTCTCACTGAACAGGGTCTACCACAGGCCCGAGCGAAACCCCTCAGCAACAAAGGCATCCCCTTGAAGCCAAAACAGCTCCGATACCAAATGTAGGTTTTAACCCTGTACAGAAATTACCTGCATACGAATTCTTAAACAAAGAAAATAAACAATGCGAGAGCATAACCCATAAAACACATATGCACAGAGATTTTTCCCTGGATCCCAAAACCGGGACTACCAGCTTGATTTTTCATTATGTTCCTTTCAATGTTACAATACATATTTATACATGCCAAAGCATCCAATACCATGGACCGAAAACCATCGCGTCCAATACCATGGACCGAAAACCATCGCGTCCAAAAAACATGTGCGAAAAACATGCACAAAACCATAGGTGGGTCCGCCCAACCTAACATATGGTCCAAAACAAAAAAAAATCGGGGCGCTGCCCCGGACCCCATAAAGTGGGGTTACGAGTGCCCTTCAAACCCCCTATTAACTACGTGGAAAGAATATAACACAACCCAACATCCTTGAGGTTCTTTTGTGTAAGATTGTTCCACCATTATTTTCAGACCCAAATCTGTAAAAGAAAGGCTACATTGATCTCATCAAGCACTATAAACCCCTAGCATCAAAGAATCCCTTTGAAGCCAATATCTGGCTCCGATACCAGTTGTTATAAAATTATATATTATGGAGCAATGGAACACATAAAATATTGCAGACATATAAACACAGAAAGCGCATAAAACAAGAGAGACACAGATATACATGGTTCACCCAGTTTGGGCTACGTCCACCCCGAACAGCCAATCCTTCCTTTCTATTATCCAGCAAAATGAAGAGACACAACCTACAACAGATCCGCTGTAATATCCTCTGTTTTCTCTCACAGTCTCACCTCTCTATTTCCCGCTCATAGAATACACATCTATCACCCAGCCTCAAGATACAATGCCCTCATACAAAGAGAGGGGTTGCCTTCTAGGGCAAAAACCCTAAACTAAACATAAGTTCTACCGTCAGATCATCCGCCTAATGAACGGCCCAGATTGACTAGAAATTACTATACTTTTACAAGGCAATTTTACAGCTGTTTTTAGCTTCGCCCCCGAAACCCCCCGCCAGCAGGGTCTCCCAAAGGTCACAGCCGCCCCCCGGACCCCCCCTGCAGCAAATATTTTACGGGCGGCGTTGCCGCCCCCATTTCGAACTAGGGTCCAATGTGGTGATACCTTGAATATAGAAGATAATCAGTCTCCACACCCAACACAAGTCTAGCAACAGGTGCAAAAGTTTCTTCAAAGTCTATACCTTCTTGTTGAGCATACCCTTTACAAACAAGTCTGGCCTTGTTTCTAATTACTTCTCCATTTTCATTCAGCTTATTTTTGAATATCCATTTGGTTCCTATGACATTCTTATCATGAGGTCTAGGAACTAATTCCCAAGTATTATTCTTTTCAATTTTCTCAAGCTCTTCATTCATAGCCTTGACCCAACATTCATCTTTGCATGCTTCATGTACATTTTGTGGTTCGATGGAGGAAAGCAATGCTAGATAGCTTGAAGCTTCTGTAATAGTTCTTCTTGTCTACACACCTGCCTCTTTCTGTCCCAAAATTTGAGTCTCTGGATGATTTTTCTGAACATATCTGGATGGAGTCTTTTCTTCTATCGTTATCTGCTCTTCTGGTGCTTCATTGGTTTCTTCTTCTTCAGCATTAGTTTGATTTGATGTGGAAGGATAATCCTCATCTTCTTCCCACTCTTCAGTTTTTACCTGCTTTGGATTTTCGCCTGCTTCATCAACCACAACATCAATACTTTCAACAATTTTCCAAGTCTTTTATTATAACACTTGTATCCTTTACTCCGGGAAGAGTAACCAAGGAGAATGCCTTCATCTGCTCTAGGTTCAAACTTGCCAAGTTTTTCATCGGTCCTTTTGATATAACATTTGCTTCCAAAAACTTTGAATTATTTTACAGTGGGAGTCTTACCATACCAAAGTTCATGAGGAGTTTGAGTGTTGTTTACCCGAACATTCGTTTTGTTGAGAATAGTGACGGCAGCAAATGCAGCTTCACCCCAGAAGGTTGCAGGAGTTCCAGACTCATCTAGCATAGCACGAGCCATTTTTTGAACAGTTATGTTCATCCTTTCTACCACTCCATTTTGCTGAGGAGTCCTTGCGGTAGAGAATTCCCTTCTTATTCCATGTTCTTCACACAAGTCGAAGAATTCATCTGAGGTAAATTCCCCTCCTCAATTAGATCTGAGACATTTGATTTTTCGATCTGATTCATTTTCAACCAAAGCTTTGAAGGCTTTGAACTTTTCAAATGCTTCGCCTTTATGCTTTAAAATTCCTATCTAGCACATTCTGGAAAAGTCGCCAATGAACGATATAAAGTATTCTTCTCCATGAGGTGACTTTTTCCTTGATGGGCAACATAAATCTGTATGGACAAGTTTAAGCGGCTTACTAGCTGATCCTTCTTTCTCAGGGAAATGTGTTCTGGTTTGCTTACCAAATTGACATGATTTGCATATTGTATTTTCTGGAATTCTGATGTCAGGAAGATGGTGTACAGCCTGGAATTTGCACACTTTCCTTATCTGAGGGAAGCTTAGATGCCCCAATCTTCTGTGCCATAGCCAGTGTTCATCATTTTTACTTAGATAGCATTGTTGTTGTCCTTCCTTGAGTATGTATAAAGTATTTGGAGTTCTTATGCTTTTGATCATTGTTTCTCCTGTATCAAGCTCACGAACAACACATCCATTTGATCGAAATACTACCTCATTTCCTTGATCACACATTTGACTAACACTCAATAGATTATGCTTTAAACCATCAACATACATAACATTCCCAACTTTGACCTTTTCTTTTAAGAGAAAAAATCCTTTACCTTTTATGACTACAAGGGTGTCATTTCCAAATGAGACCTTCCTTTCTTTTTCTAAGGCACTATATGACTGAAGTTTTTCTTTATCACCTGTCATGTGTTTCGAGCATCCACTGTCGATGTACCATTGATTTTCTTGTCCTTCTGCATATAAGGCTATACCACATCTTTCGGTTTGCGGTTCTTTCTTTTTCCAAGTTTTGGGACCCAATGAATCTTTCTCCTTCTGAGATGTTTGTCGAAATTTACTCCTGCATTCAAAGTCTTCATGACCGAAGTTGTTACAGATAGAGCATTCTATTTCATTTTCAAGAATAGAAAAGTTATTGTAGGTCCTTTTTATGATCCCAGTCACATTCCTTTGATTTCGTGCTTCTCTAGTCATGATGGTCTTGTAAGCAACACATTGAGAAGCTTTGTGTCCAAAGTTATGACATGAAAAACATTGGCCATTAAAGAAATTCCTGCGATTATCGAATCTACTGACCTGATGATTGTAGTTTCCATTGACATTCATTCTTGAAGCAAATTGAGAATGATTTACCTGTGGTTGGTTATAGCTTCTATTCATCCTTGAAGTAGATTGAACCCAATTTACCTGGTGATCTGCTTTAAGCCTCTACTGACGATTGTCAACCTGTTTAGTTCTCCTTGCTGCATCAACATAACTTTTGGAGGTTGATGGATTCAATGCTTGAGATGGTTCTTCAGTATATCCAAGACCTGTCTTTATCAGAGGAGAACGCTGCACTTTGATAATTTCATCTAAAGTTTCTAATCCTTTAGCAAACTTAAGATTGAGAGCTTTTGTTTTCTCAATTTCTTTTCTTAGACCCACAATTTCACATTCTAACTTTTCATTGTGTTTTTCCCTTTCAGCAAGTTGGAATATAAGAGTATCTATAATCATACTCTTTTCTTTTAAACAAATTTTAAGTTTAGAAATTTTTTCATAGAGACCATCTTCATCTAAAGCATCCAAGAAATCATCATCTTCAAAAGCCATCAGAAGTCTATAATCATTACTATTTTCATCTTCATCACTATTTGATAAACCATCACTATCTTCATGCGTATAGTAGCTCTTCTTATTTACACTTTGTTTTCTATTCCATTTTGTTGATTCCTTACCTTTATCAAGCTTATCTTTGTGAGGACATTTGGTAGCATAATGACCTACTCTTCCACAAGCAAAACATTTGAAAGGTAGTTTACCTCTGAATCTTCTAGAACCCCGTTGAAGGTTCTTGACAAAGTTTGATTCTTCCTCTCCTTCTGATGTATGTCCTGACTCATTGAGTTCTCCTTTTCTTGAAGCTTTGAATGCGGCTTCTCTCATATCTGATAGACCCCATTTTCTCATTTCGAAAGCAATTAGGATTCTGTGCAGCTATGACATAGTAATACTCTAAAGATTCTGCTTTTCTTCTATGGCAGAAACTTTTGATTCAAACTTAGAAGACAAGGATATTAGAACCTTTTCGACTAAAGTAACTTCTTTTATCTCTTCACCCAAGTTTTTCATGCGATTAACAATCTCATCTATACGTAGGAAATAATTAGCTACACTTTCATCATTGTGCATTCTGAGAGTTTCATATTGAATTTTGAGAGATTGTAGTTTTGCACGTTTTACCTTATCGTCTCCTTCATAGCTTAGAATGATCTTGTCCCATATTTCTTTGGCGGTTTTGAGCTGCATAACCTTGACGAATTCTGATTGTGATAGACTCCCCAATAGAGTATTGACAGCCTTTGCATTTGTTTCATACTATTTTTTACCTGTCGTATCTGTAGGAGTTGTTGCTGGAAATGTGTATCCTCCTTCCACGATATCCCAAACTTCTGTTCCAAGAGATTGAAGATAGGTTGTGATTCTTACCTTCCAATAGACGAAGTTGCTCCCATAAAAAATTGGTGGCCTGATGGATGCCTCTTTTTTGTAGTTGCTCATGATGATAGATCTTCCTTCAAGCGATCAAGCTTCTTCTGAAGGACTTGCTCTGATACCAATTGTTGGAAATAATACTGAGAGGGGGGGTGAATCAGTATTATCAATTTAATAATATTTCATTTCCATGAACAGATTTATATACACTACTTCGGTTAATGAAACTTGCGTGTATACGCAACTATGTTTAGAGCAACCAACATACACATTGTAAACTTATAATTTAGTTAGTTGATCTTTAATCTGTGTATCAAAACCATATAAGCAATAACAAGTACAGTAAAAAATAGAGCAGACAGTCACACACAATAATACAAGATATAAGGTGGAAACCCAATGTGGGTGAAAACCACCTGCTGCAATTCGTCTCTATCTTCTTTTAATAAGAAACTTCTTTTTACAATATTTATGTACTGGTGCAGTCTTATACCAGTACGCAGGCTTCTACCTGCAGAAGGCTACAACCTTCTCTCGTTCTCCAGCTTCTCCTAGAAGGGAGCTACAACCCCCTTAGCTCTTGTACTAGCTGATGTACTAGTATGTAGGTGCTGACCTACAGAAGGCTACAACCTTCTCTTTTCTTCCAGGGACCACGTTTCATAAATTTTTAGACTGGATCCATCAATAACATCAATCAAACATCAAAATGTATCTACATCAATCAATCTCCCTTGCACTAACCAAAATTGAATCAAGCAATCACTTCTATGAATACAATAACAGTACCAAAACCCAACCAGTACCTAGAACACTACAACAGTAAACAGAAGTAGCTAAAACATATTTTATGAGACGTACGCTACTTCAATATGTAGAACCTGCATGCATATGCTGCTATATGAAGGCAAACCTGCGTATATGCTATATTGAATTACCGAACCAACGTGTATACGCGCCTTTGCTATACTGAAACTATGTACAGATCTGTAAAAGATAATTTACCCTTTTCAACTATTCAGACATCAGTTATACCCAGATCATCAAATTTATAGATCAAGGCATGCGCCAAATATAAAATATCAAAATCACACAAAGATACTTCTCTTCAAGCCTTAAGATCTTGACCCATGAATAGAACTTATCCTTCTTTTAGCGCTTAGTTTCCGCCTTGATTCAGATCCAGCTATGCACCATAACCCAATCACCATTATTCTAGATCTTTCTCTTCATTAGATATTCAATACTTGAGTGCCTTTGCCTAATGATCTCCTCCTCCTTTTATAGTCTTAGGCCTTACTCAATACCATGGTCAAAAACTACTTAGAAGCAATACCTTGGACCAAATACCTAGGGTCAACACTTCAGTCAAGATACCTTGGATCAATACCACGAGTCAAAATACCAAGGACCAAATACCACAGACCAAAACAAAGTTTTCCAACATGTACGCACTTTTCCTTGCGTGAAAGTGTGTGTATACGCATATGCGCCTTCTGGACTTCTAACCCGCGTGTATACGTGGCTTGGTCAAGTGGAACCTGCATATATCTCTTTTCCTTCATTCTGAGAGCCTGAACTGTGATCTGTCATTTGAGTGAGTTGCCATCAAGGACAACACCTATGTCATAGCGCCAAACCTGTGTCATAATGCCAACACATAGGTGCATCCTTAGCAAAGCATCACATACCCATAACCTGCATACTAGATCTCACACTTCTTCACTTGCACACTTGCACTTTGGCCTAATGATCTTCTTCTCCTTATATAGGTTTAGGCCTCTCTCAATACCATGCTCCAAAGCCACGTAGGCCCGATACCTTGGACCCAATACCTGGGGTCAATACCTCAAACCAAATACCATGGACCAATACCAAAATACCATCGACCAAATACCACGGACCAAAACTTAGTTTTCCAACATGTACGCGCCTTTCCTTCTATGAAAGTGTGTGTGTACATTATACGCACCTTTGTATATAGTGAAATTGCGTGTATACACGACTTGGTCAATGGTGAACCTGCGTATACCTTTCTTTCTTAATTCTTTGTTGTTTACCTGCTATACTGTGATCTTTCATCTAAGAGAGCTGCCATCAAGGACAACACCTGTGTTATACCTGTATCATAATGGCAACAATAACTAGTTTACTTAATTTGTCATATCTTTCATCAATGAGTTAACTTAACCATTGCATTGTTAATTCATTAATCATCAAGTATGCAGTAAAGAACAAATAAATCACAACACATAAGAAACACACATAGAACACTAGAATTTTAGGTGGAGATCCAATGTGGGAGAAAACCATTCTTGCCATCGACTGTGTCTTCTTTTTATAATTTATAAAGATTACATCTTGTACGGGAGCAAACTCTTACCAGCACACAAGCACCCACCTACAGGAGGCTACAACCTCTACTCGTTCTCCAACACCCACTAGAAGGAAGATACAACCCCTTGATCTTGTTTATCAGATCCAAGCGGAAGGGAGAACCTACCCCCTAAACAATTTTACCAACTACCATTGGAAGGAAGCTCTGACTCCCTTACTGAAGGCTCCAACCCTCAGCACTCTTGTGGACCATGTTTCATAGTATTTCAGACTTGATCCACCTATCTTAAAACATCAAAACCTGTAGGTCACCTTTCATCAAATGTTCACACTGGAACCACACCCATCATTATGCTCAATACCAAACTTAATATTGAGTGTGAAATACAATAAATGAACAAAATGAATCACTATAGCATCATCCCATTAAATTTTAAATCAACCACTACAACTAGATCATATCAATGCACAACCAAACCACAACAGATTAAACCATTCAAATCAAGATATCATTCATAGACAACAACAAATATAAAAAAAATCATCAACTGTCATCATCAAACAACACTACAAACCCTGACCAGATCTAACTCATAATATATACTAAATGTTATGAAGAAAACCTGCGTATATACGCGCTTATCATGTGCAACACCTGCATATATATGCGCTTATCATGTGCAACACCTGCGTACAAGTATCATCATACTGAAAAACATATCTCAAAATATATACACGACTCAACAGAAATAAATCCATGTATTTATGCGACTATTCAGAAGCAAACCAACGTACATATCTTAAATTCTTGAAGCATACTTTCGCTGCAAACACAACTCACATTCCACAAATTTTACCATCAAAACTACAAACTTCTGAAAATTCATTTAGATCACAACATTACTATAATCATGTATGTGACTTTTGCTCACATGACCTGCGTATGTACGCGACTCTTCTTCACAAGAACCATGTATATTTTCTCAAACTTCACTTTTGTCATCCATCTGTAATTGAACTACCATCTCTCTGTCCATATCATCTGTAACATTTGTACCAATATTCCTGTTATCTACTTTAGTTCTACAATCATTATATTATCATAATGTTGACATGAAGTACATATTTGTCAAGCAGGTTTCCATCAAGGACAACACATTATCCATAATGCCAACAACCAATTCCAAACACACTATGCATCTACCATCCTAACCCAATTGAAACCAATGCTAGCCTAGTTAACATCAATACCAACACACTCGATGCCCCATGTCATCTTAACAATGCCAACTATCCAAGAACTCCTATTTATAGGTTTGTCTTTAGGAATGCCAGTGGTCTTAGAGATGAGTAAGTGCTCGTTGGATAAGGAAAATAAGGCAACAATATTGCTACCATAGCCATCAATCTCTTTATCACAATAGATGGATGATTTATAATTCATAGTTGTTGAGTTTCCATAAAGTAAGGAATAGTTGGATTACATTTAGGGTTTTAGCTCTAAAGAAATTATTTCAGTCCCAATTACTAGGATTAGGTATTTAACATATTTGGCACCCTCAAAGTATCCCTATTTCACCTAGATTGTGCAATCTCAACAATTAATATTTGTGATCCTAACAATTTTCTAAGGTTTTAATCAAATTTTAGGCAAAATTGATTAAAAAATATATGGCCTAAAAAATGTAAATAGTAGCAACTTTAGGCACAATTTGAGATAATTTGAAGCCATGAGGGTTAGCTCAGTTGGTCAAGTCCCCATCGCTAAAGCACCTTTGCTATTGACAGGTCACGGGTTCAATTCTCTCAACACTCTTGGGGTTAGGGTTCGTGGTTGAGTTGACAAGAAGTGATCCTTTTAGATAGATCTGTCTGGTACAATTATTCCTTGGATGTAGCAGTCACTCATCTCCGGGACTGTGAATCACAAAAACAAATTGAAACAATTCGAAAGTATAGTCTAAATGTTCTATCTCTGAGGATTTTCTCGAGCTTTGCTCACAATCTGACCAATTTTTTTTGGAATAACATATTTGAGTTTAAGTTTGTATTGGCAAAGTACCTTACAATATTTGTAGAACCCTAAATCCATTTATACATTCAAAAATACATTTCAAGTTAATGAAATATAACTATCTCACCAAAAAGATGTAGCAGTCACTCATCTCCGGGACCGTGAATCACAAAAACAAATTGAAACAATTCGAAAGTATAGTCTAAATGTTCTATCTCTGAGGATTTTCTCGAGCTTTGCTCACAATCTGACCAATTTTTTTTGGAATAACATATTTGAGTTTAAGTTTGTATTGGCAAAGTACCTTACAATATTTGTAGAACCCTAAATCCATTTATACATTCAAAAATACATTTCAAGTTAATGAAATATAACTATCTCACCAAAAAAATTACGAAAAATCAAAAACCTAAAACAATTAAATTCAAAGAATTAAACTTTTATAAAAAAATAATAATTCAAAGGCCAACTTACCAAACCCAAAAGATAAACACACCATTAAAAATCGATCATACACTTTAAACATAATATATTTTATTTCAAAACATATTGAACTGTGGTCAAATTTCAACAATGTCCGGTCAAGCAAAACCCACATGTGTAGTCAGAGACTTTTGAGAAAGATGGAAAACTGGACTTCGAAGTTATAATATTCCGATCACATGGACCTGCACATGCATCGTCATTACCGACATCCTCTTTCACTCTATCAAATCAAACTGTGTAACGCAGCCTTCAGTGGTCACATGGGCGGGTCCATCCAACATTTAATGTCAACGCCAAATCACACCCAAATTTATAATAATGCCCATTAAAAATGAATATATAAAAAAATATCACAAGCCGTTACGTCGATGCCGTTACGTATTGTTCAGTGGCCACGTATTCTTTCAACTTTATAAATTGAAAGGATAATATATCATTCCCCCACCCTTTTTAATTATTTAATTGATTTGGGTTCCATGTCAGCTAAATGCCTTTGTGTGGTGGAGTTAGTTAGGATTCCCCCCTCTTTTTTCTTTTTTAATGGGTGGAAATAGAAATAGTAAATGATATCTACAATCATGCAAACACTTTTTAATACATATTTATTTTTTAAAATAAGCCATTTTTAATATATTAAAGTCCAATTAGATATCATGCAGCACTTTTTAATACATATTTCTTTTTAAATAAGCATTTTTTAATATATTAAAGTCCAATTTGCTAAGGTTTAAGGGTGTTAGAAGGTCATAATGCCCTTCTAGAAGAATGTTGGAATATTTGATTGCTTCCCTCCCAAGAAACTTTCAACCCTTGGCCATAGATGAGTCATAGGTATACATCATAACATTGGAAATATTCTAAATACACTAACATTTTATATTGTAAACAATGTTTGGAATAATTGCATTGGATTGCTTCAAGATGAAGAAACTTGCTTCAATGCTCGTGGTAACACTAAGATACTTGTGTGACCAATCAGCATGTCAACGAACCAGCTTGATTAATGCCAACAATGATTTTATACTTATCCCTAGCCATGGTGCTATAAAGGACAAGTCCAACTTATCATGCATAATGACATTATCTTATCTTAAACCATTGGGAATGACCAATCTAGTGATTGGTTTTTTTTGTTTATAATGTTTGCTCCTTTTGAATTAAGTAGGCCATTCACCCATCATTTTTACATAATTTTATTGTGGAATAAAATCCTGAATTTTAAGGATTTTATTATAGTATAGGAAGATGGTTAATGTTTATAGTTTTATTATTTAATGCTGTTATAAGGAATGTTTGTGATGGCATCTAGAACCAAAATTCTCATATTAAAACAAATTTAGGCATAATTTTATTAACTACTCACAAAAACAACATTTTATTCAATATTTAAGCTTGAGAATTTCTTTGCTTGTCTCAACAAATGAATTATATGCTTATTTATTCTTGGGGAAGGAATATCTAGACCTTTCAACAGATAATTCCTCTCCTACATATGTGGAGGAAGTTGAGGGGAATCCTCTCTAGGAACTCATCCTAACTATATTCTAAACAAATAAAATTAGTTTCAATCATTTCTTTTCTAGAATTTCATATAATCTACTATTTGCTAAATCCTTCTTAGACTTAAGGAAAATTAAATACATATAATTTTCATAAGGTAAGATGTTCGTGCATTAGACTCCCAAGGAACAAAATTCTTCATGGACTCGTATCCATAAATTCTTCATTGTTGTTGCCTTCGTTTAGAAATTTGAAATAATTCGAGTGCATAAGGTGTTCTTTTCAATTATTTTCCTCCTAGATCCCAAGGTCTATTTGTTGGATGTAGACTTGGTTTGCTTCTCAATTGTACTCTAGTATTTTGATCTGGAACCTTGATTTCTTCTTGAAATTGAGTAAAATATAATAATCTTGTCTACATAGTTGAAGTATTTTCATGATTTATTTCTTTATCTTTTATCTTCGATATGTTCTTGTCTTCTTTGATTTCACTTGCACATGAAGCAGACGTGTTAGATAAAACAAATTGTTCATTAGGCTTATGAAACTTGTCCTCAGCCATCAAAATCACTACCATGTATAAAACTGCTAGGAAAACTTGAAAGAAAGGTATCTTCATATTCCTTTATCCTTCCTTTCTTCCATGCATATATGCTCCATTGCCTTATTTTGCGCCTCATTGATTCGTACCTATATCACTTGTTCATGCTCATCCTTCCTCAAACCCACAAATACTTCCTCTTACACAATCTGCTCACAATTATCTTTATTTTCAAGATCAATTTGAGCTTTTTCACACAAAAATCCCCCGTTCTCTCTCAAGATAACCTCTTTCTCTTCCTCTTCTTGTTGTTCACATGACAATTTCTTCACTATTTCTTTCCATCATAATCTCTTGTTGAAAATTCTCTTCTGCAGTAGACATCATTGGATAATCTATCCTTGCTCTCATTAACATTTCACTAGGCAATTCATTTGTTATCATATTATCATGCTCATTTAACAAAATTTGATTTTCTAAAGGAAAATCAATTACCTCAACAATTATCTCTATCTCATTACGTAATGTATATATCTTGTTTCCTCTTTGATTTTCTATTTCAAAAACTCCTCCTCGCTCATCGTTAGCACTTGAATACTAATATTTGCCACTACACATTTATCCTTTAATGGTAATAAAGTGTGTTTATCGGTGTCCTTTTCAAAAGTGTATGAGTTTCTTCTTCCATCATGCATTTCTTTTCTATCATATTTCTATGGTATACATAATATAACATGTCATACATCCATGGACTTGACATCACAAAGTACAATATCTTTATAGAATCCAATATAGAGCTCAAATTCACATTGTTCTTTAACCAATATATGATGTCCTTTATGTATCCATGACACTTTATATGGGGTAGGACGCATAATCCTCTTTCGTTTAACTTCTCCGCCATCTATGAAGACACCAAATTGTCAAATAACTAGTATTTTCAATGGAAGCATAATTATTACTAACATAAAGAGTACCTCTTGCGCCCATGGTTGTGATCAATGTCTTGTTTCCAGAATCTGATTCAAGGTCCTGCTGCATCTTTGCCACTTTCTTATGCTTTCCCTTTCCGCTAAATCTCTTTGGTCTTAGCTTCGAATTTATCTTCCAACAGTGGTCCTCGTCATGACCTTCTCTCTTGCAATGAGTGCAAGATGGCATTTCTCCATCCCCTTTCTTGCCTGCAACGGTCTTCTTATCCTTCCCCTTTCCTTTCTTCTAGAATTTTCCATGCTAAGGGTTGAACGGTGTTTTCTTGGCTTGATCATCTCTATCATTCTTGCCTCAACTTTCAAGATGAATCACCTTTACGTTGGCTACATCAATCGTAGTAGGCTTGAACAATAACAATGAGTGTGTTATGTAACTATGTAACACACCAACATACTTAGTTACAGTCTTAGGCGAATCTAATGAGATGCCCAAATTCAATGCTTGTTTCCCGAATTCTTCAATGAAGCTTTGCACATTTTTTCCTTTACCTTGCCTTAGATGTTTTCATTCCATTAGTACCTTTTGTTTATAACCCAAAGGGTAAAATTGGTCTTTCAATGCAAAAATAAAACTGGACCAAGAGGAAAGAAGGTTACCCAACTTTTTGCTGCCCTTCTGCAACTTGCTCTCCCACCAAACGAGAGCAGTGCCACTTAGCCAAAGAGATGCTAACTGGACCTTTGGCTCATCTTCTTCCATATGTTGAATTTGGCAGTAGACCTCTATTTGTCTTATCCAATTATTAAGTTTTTTCTGCACTACACTCTCCATTATACATGGGCAGGTCAAACTTTACATCTAGCTTGAAATTTTCTTGAAGTTTAAAAACATTAGCGAATCTCACTAATCCCTAATATGCAAATTATAAAATGTTTATTGATATATTTGTAAAATTATTCAAATTTATAATGATTTTATATATAGTATCTATGTAACGTTGGCAATTTTTAAGGTAAAATAATTTTATAGTCTAAAATTTGGGGGAATCATCTTTTATAAAGATTGGAAATTGGTGAATCTTTTTTTTGGAAAAATCATGGAAAATTAGCCCACTGGGCGAACATTAGCCCCTAAAATTTTCCATGGTTTCTTAGATGTATGTTTGGAATCGTGATTAGAGTGATGAGAACTATCACTTGAAGAAGGAGAGGGAGGAGGCTCTTATCCACCACCTTCATGATTTTCTGATCTATTGTCATCATCATCTTGCTTCTCGTGCCTAAGTTCCTTCTCATACTCTGAAAGCAGCTTGTCCACTTTCTCTGTCATATTGTAGAATACCTTGTGGAAATTTTATTCCTCTTCCCAATGAGCTTCTTCATTTGCCATGTTTCTTCTTCATTGTGCATGTCATGCTTCAAGATCAAAGGACTCAAGTTTTCCTTTGCCTTTCCGCAACTTGTTCCGGGTTAGCAGATACTCATGCCATTCGCATCAACAAATACCTCCTCTGATACCAAACTTTATCCAAGATCTTTTACTTATATATGCATCAGAATTACATGAAACAAAGTTTATTAACCATGGAACTTAGAAGCACATAAAACAACATGAAAATATGACACAAATATCTGATTATGGAGTTCATCCAATTTGGACTACGTCTTCAGGCCTTTCTCAATAGTGGGGAGGCCTTCATTCATTAAGTGGCATAAAAAGAGATAAAGTACAAGCAACATTCATTTACAATCCTTATACCTCCAAGCTGGAATATGGATGAAGAATGGAGAGCCCAGCTTCAGAAACAGACAATACCACTGAAATCCTGGCGAAAAATCATGCAGAATCGCCTATCCAAACACCCAATTCGGAGAAATGAAGCTTCTGCACCCTCTCGGAACCTCCCTGTTACTCAAGGCAAGGTTCCGGCCTGCTGCCAGGTCAAGTTACCGCTGCACACAATGTGTCTTAAAATATCGTGCCAGTCTCCTCCTTTTTCCTTGTGTAGACCATCCATTATATAACCTTGATCGGTCGATTCCTCAATCCTGGGCAATTCCAATAGAGGACAAGTTTAGCAATGGTTCGTTTCCACTAGAGGATCTCGGGCCTGGAATAGTACGCGGTAACAGCCTGTTTAAACATAGCATAAACTTCTTAACCGCATGTTAATCCCTTAACCCGACAATTTTAACATCGGTGACAATAATCCATCGATGTAGATAGCCTTATCACAAATCGCAATCAACGTTTTCAATCGGCGAACAATCCTGACCTTTGCAAAAAGCGACCTGCGATAACGGCGGGCCTGACTGGCTATTAAACACGGCGTATAATATATCGGATCCAAAAACCATCACAAATTGCAATAGGTGGGAACCGGTGGCTCTTATGGTTTGTGAATGCAGCATGTGTGATATGCGATTGCGATATCACAATCGCATCCCTGACTGCCAGGAGTTAGTTCTATAACTCTTCCCCTTTGTGATGTGTGATCGCATCGCAACCCTGATCCTGTCAGGGTCGATTCTTTACCGCCGGCCTCTTCTGACCTACAACTATGAAATGCGGGACCAATGGCAGCCTGCTACTTGGCACTTCCCCATTCGCCGAAGAATTATGCCACATCACCTTCTCCTACCACCTGTCCAAGTCAAACCTGAACTTTGAATTGCTCTAACTTATTCATATGAGCTCGAATTCGAGTGTCATTCACATTGTTAGAATTAGGATGACGAGCACTTTGATCCAATGCTAAGTTTATCCAGATTCTACCACTTTGCGTTTTGAGCCTTTTTACGATGCTTATTGGTACTTTTTAAAGATCCACCTCGATCACTTTAGGAAAATTTGCCTGAGGAGGTTCAACGCAGGTTTTCCTGATAAAATATGCATTGGAATTGGTAGGACCATATAGTGCAACAAGGTATCAACACAGGACACTAGTGCTGCAAAAAGCGTTGATCTTGAAAATAAGTTTTTTTGTCAAGTTTCTTCATAACTCTTTTAAGGCAAGTTTTTTCCTTTTTTAGGGATGCTTCTGAACATGTTTCATGGTGAATACACTAACAAATTTCATCATTTTAACACTTCAGGATATGATACAGGGAGTGTGACAAAATACTGTATAACATCGAAGGGAAGAGGACATAGTAGGGTAAGTCATTTTGGATAACCTTAATCAATCACAACCTTCGATCTCACAATATAGATCACCATCGTCCAAGTGTGTTAGGATAGGAAGTCACATGGACCACACGGGACAAGTCCGCGTAGTTTAGATCTCGTGGTGCCAAGTGTATAAGGTGGGTCATGAATCTATTAAAACTGAAGTTCATATACTTCATATGCTTAGAAATAAGAGTATTATCATGGTAAAAAAAATGTAACAGGTTGAAGGTTTAATATATGCATGGATGTATGGGAAGATATACAAAAAGTGGTTCATCGAATGGATTAATCATTTTAACAAAACACATTGCACTTATAAGAAATGAACCTTATAACTATTATATCTATTCCCAATAAGTTTTGAATTTAATACATGGAAGAGTAAGAAATTATGTTATGACTTGGGATGAAATACAAGTAGAAGTTAAACAAAGCTATGGAAAACAAATAGATACCTTGTCCTAATAGTAAGAGGACCAAATTTTAATATATCCAAAAGTGCCAGAAGCAAATCTAAAGATAGTATACAATTCCATAAGTCTTGTATAAAAACATAGTGAAATAAATGTAGTAATAACTAAAGGTAATGAATAAGATGTCAATAGTGGGTATTTATAACGAGAAAAAAAAATTGGTATGTGAAAATCGGGTACGTTACAACATATAAACTCATTCTCATTCTTCTTACTTCTTCGAGTAAGATTTGGTTGGTAGTTGATCTTGCTCGACTAATTCTTGACCCTCTTACTCTGTGTGCCATCTCTTATTACACAACTTATCTTAAAAATTTTACTTTTTTAGGAATATAAAAATTCGAATGGTTTTCATAGATTTAATTCAAAATAAATGAATGGTGAAATTTTTATGTTCGATAAATAACCTGTGACAATATCATAAACATTAGTCATGAATTTCAATTTGACACTGAAAATATACCATTGTTACCCATCATCAAATGCGGCATGTAGCTAATAACTGCGGCCTCTTTCTCAATGCTTTTAAATTAAAGTGAAATACAAATGGCATGACTATAGAGACAACACAAATGTCTAAAACATCAAACACGCATTTAATGGATGTACAAACAACTTACAAAACCAAGATTAAATGGATTCAACTAAACGTTAAGGTAAAATGTGCATAGCAAGCCTTCCATGTCTCAAGTCATCTCTAATATAGGGATTCAAGGATGCATCCAAGAACACCATCTTAGTTTAGTTAATGGAACCATCATCTTGTCACATGTTTTTAGAGAATCTAGAATGGTTCACCTTTATTTCTATGGAGTTTATTCAATACCATATCAATTCATGTTACAATATGTTATCCCCTCGGTGTGTTGTACTCATCCTTCATTATTGAAACATGACCTCTAGATGTCCTATTGGTTTACTGATGTGGCTTTGAAAATCCTCTATCTAGTAATCGACCATTCTCTGTGGAATGATTTTAGTCACTTCAAGGTCATCCTCTGATCCGGATTTAAACAGGAACGCAACAAATTACAGAGATAACCATATACACAAAGATGCAGCGGAAATAATACTTCATTTCATTAATGGAAAATACTAAAATATGCTTACAAACAGTAATGGAAATAAACTAGCTAGGGTGATGGTAGCTTATCTCTGAGAAGAGATGTGGTGGCTACATGCCTCTGAACTATTCTGAACTGTGTTACAATGAGGCTCGAAGGCCTATTTATTATTGAGAAACAATGGAAAACCCTTCACATTCCAAACCTAACCCTAGAAGATGAAACGCCAAATTGTGGGCCCCGTTTTGGGGTGAGTTGGACAGCCAACTTCCCGGGGTCACGAATTGGTCGTATTATCTCCGTTTGACGCGCATGATAGCCCGTTGGAAAGATCTCTCCGAGCACTACGACGGAAAAGACGATTTTTTTGACAGAAAAATTGTTGGCGGTAGATTTCACAAAAAACGTCGTTTAGGGCCTCAACACGGCTCCGAAAGTTTAGGACCCGAAAAACTGCTAAAAATAGTAAACTACGCTATAATTAAGGAAACTGAAAAACTGAAAGAGACAGTTGTGGGGGTCCAAATGGGATAGGTGGGTGGCCACCAACATCCACCTGGATCATCCTCACACGTCTTTCTCTATGTAAGAGTAGTTATAAGTCCACCCATCAAAACATTCTATCCACATTGGTGTTACTCTCTATCTATCACATTATACCTTATACCATGTAAAATGTTGAGAATTCATCATTTTTGTAACTCCGGCGGGATTTCCCATATCGACTTCAACACCTCCATTCTAGGGGATTGGTCTAGAGTAAAATGTATCTTGGACTCATCTTCCTCATCAATGGGTTCCTCAAATTAAGCAAAGGGAGACCTTATTTCTCTCTGCCTTAATTTTTTTCTCATATGCTTGACCTCATCTCATCATTGCATGATAAATAATCATACACTTGGTGGTCTAGTGCTTCAAATGATTGTACTAAATTCATTAAGAATGTTTGAGTTTTTTTTAAACCTTAGGAGAGGGTTTCCATTTGGGTAGTCCTTGCCTTCCTTGATTGCATAATTTCATGATCTAACCTCATATGCAAGTCCTTTAATTTGATTGTCTCGATTCCACCATTCTTAGTGCCCTCAACATGATTTTTTTTTCAATTAGACCATTTATATATTTAGATCCCCTTCCTATTAATCAAGGCTTCTTATGTTATTTCAACCCCTATCCTCTGTGAGGGGGTATTTGGACCTATGCATCAATATCAATATTTTTCATGTCATAAATCCTAGCCTCCTTTGTTCCAGACATATGTACATAGGACCATATATTTCATTGTACTATATTTTTGTCTCATGATGCTAACATCTTGATGGGCTATATATTATTTTGCTCATTCCCATTCTACTAGGCACACCATTGTATTGTTTGTACTAATTTATCTCGACTGATATAGGTATACCTCCCCCGTCTCATTGAGATCATATATGCCTACATTGAGACTCTTCGTTAATAAGTGCTAACCTTCCAATGATCTCCTAAACTACAATAAATTTCAATCATACAATGTGCTCCTAACCTCATACATTTGGATTCAATCTGTTATCACACAAAAGGTGATAACCTAGCCAAAATAGTTAGGATTAAAAAATTCACCTTCAGTATGGGATTCGAACTTTCATAATATTAATCTATAAAAATAGTCCAAGTAATCATTTTTCCTAAGTTATTTTCATCATTTGTAACCATTCATGTGAAAATAATTAAGTTATTTCCAACCATTGAACCCATTCACACAGAAATAATTCAATAATTCAAGTATTTATGAATTATTTTCATTAATTAACTTGAGAAAACATATTTCTTGAGTTAGTTAGCCATATTAAAGGTCATAAACCACCTCTTTGACCTTTTCCTCTCATATTTAATCAATAAAGAGAAAATTAATAATAAAAACCAAAAAGGAGACAAATATTAAATTGGTCCAATAATCATTTTTTATTACTTGAACCATATCAAATTTAACCAATTTTTTTCTATATATATGAGAGGTTTTCTCCTTCACTTCACATGACCATTCATTTTCCAACATATGATTCTAATACAATTGAGCTCATTCACCTTGATTTCTTATACCACCAAATCCATTGCTTGCCATTAGAGAGAGAAAGCCATTCACTTGTAGGTATGGGATGCATCAAAGGACCCTCCCAAGGAGGAGATGGAAGGCACAAACCAGTTAGTCCAAAGAATTCCAAGAGTCACATTCAAGTTGTCCTTGGGTAATAAAATTGGAGTTTCTTACTTTATTACTTGTCTCCTATATTTCTATTTTTCTTTGTTTTCAATTGTTTATAACAAGCATATGCCATGGTTTTGAATCCATCTAACTATTATCGTAAACACAAGCACTAGGAAAAATATTAGCTTTTAAGGCTTTTAATAGAAGATCATAATTATTCGATTGACTGGATCTTCCTTAAATGTCATGTTGTATTCCATTTGAAAATCAATAAATGCCAAACCTTGTAAATGTTGTACACATCATTCAACTAGACATATATGAAGTTAAATTGATTGGTGAAGTCAAAGATGTATTAACAATATTAGCTTATAATCCAAAATCTCAATAGGTCATTTATACAATTATGATATATATCTTAAAGGCTTATGGTTTATGAGTGGAGACTAATCCAAAAAAATAGAATTGAGATTTTCAACTAGCCAATTACATTTGTTGTTACCATGAAAAGGATAACATAATACAATTATAATGGATCATGAAGAAAGCTAATTTTTTGGAAATGAATTCTACAAAATATGATGTTAAAACTTCGCCGTTTTTTATTTGGTAGTATAAATTCCTTCACTATAGGATATTGATGCATCTCAATGTAAACTACACGATCTAGTAACTTCCATGGGTATTCCACCAGAACAATTCATCATAACAAATAAAATATATTACTAAAATCTTTATTGTGAAGGTTAATCTCCTTTACATATCAAATTCTTTAATTATTAGTTTTATCCTTAAATGTATGAAATAATTAAAATGAAAAAGATAGAGAACAAAAAAAATACTTACACACGAACCACAACTAAACACAAGATTTACCTTGGGATACCTGTATGGAGCAAAACCCAAGTAAAAGGTGAGGAAAATCTATGCTCTTTTCTCTAATATGGAAATATGCAAATACAAAGAGAGAGGTAATATCTATTGAGTTTCATAAGATTTGTGAAATATAAGGTTGCTACAAAATATTACTCCCCTCTGTTTTACTCACTAACTTCCTACTCCTAAATGCTTTGCTAAACTATGGAACAAATATAAGGACATATAATAGAAGCATTTTTTTCCTAGTATCTATTAAGCCCTATATAAGACCCTTGTTAACCATAAAACCCTTTATTAAGCCCAAGATATTGAGTAATTACATTTCTATTGTTATATTTTTATGTGGGCTACAAAATTTCATGGTCCCATATTATTATAATTGTACATTTTATCTCCGACCAAGTCTTAGGACCCTTAAATATTGTCTTGTACAATGTATTTGTTATTAAAGGAGGGTTCCCTCAAAGAAGGCTGCAATTATTTGTTTCTTACCATTTTTAAGGTGTAAGGTTTTGTTGTAGGGAAAACCCAACAACCCCCATTACTTCAAATAATGGGGACGCTTTCCATTAATTTTTGGCTAAGCATCCTTTATGATTTTCATTTAAGATAATTGTTTTACAATTTTGTCGTTTTTTATTTTCATTAAATTTCTATTTTGATTGTTTCATTGAATTTGACTTTTCATTAGCTTTTCATCGATACTTGTTTCGCTTCATTTGGTTAACCAGTTTGTAAATGGCACTCCTTTGAAGTTTGATCATTTTCTCGCCTGGACTAAAAAATGTATATAATGTATAATATTTCAATTTTGTAACTAATTAAGTTCAATAGTCATTCATTGTAAATAATAACTTTTATTAATTTTTCATTTTTTCACTAATGGTCCTACAAAATGACCCAGCTAAATTATACGATAGTTGAAAAACGTGTTTCGGATCTTGGTAATTTACTCCAATTTGTTATTTTGAAACAAATTGTCAAACCCAAAACCCCAAAATTGCAAAATTGTTATAGTCTAATTTATAGGATTGTTAATTCACGCGGCCCCACTTCACATCCCTTCTCTCCTTTCTAAAATGCGATCTAAAAATTTTGCGATTAAGATATTGCAATATCACAATTTCATAAACCACCTTAATTGTTCATTTGTGATTTACCATTTGAAAAAATACAATAAGCTATTTTCGAATTAACATAAATTTTGATTAGCCTCCTTATAACTCCCATACCCACATCATCATAACCTCACCTCACTCACCCTCACATCATCCACCACTCACTCACTCACTTCACCCACCCTCCTTATCCCATTAACACTCTCACCATATCTCCTCCATTAACCCTCCATCATTCCTCCTCAAGTATTTGGTTTGAGATTATTTATAATATGTTTTTAATAAAAATTAAAATGTTATATTAATATTATAATTATTATATTTTATTATAATTAAATTATAATAGGAATATAATATAAAAATATTTTAAATTAATTATTATTATTTTTAATTAGTTTAATTTTGTAATTAGCTAATTTCTTATTAATTAATTAAAGTTTATAATTATAATTAATTGGTATTAATTAATTAATAATTTTAAATTTAATTTAGGATTAGATTGTAATCAAAAAAAATTATTCTTAGTCAGACAACAAATTTCTAGAATTTTGGTCATTTTAATACATCAATTTTGGAGGTTCATAAATGGAGTTTTACTTAGCCAAATGAGACCTAAGACGATTCATTGGAAAGATAAAATCATGGAGAACATTTTTGAAGTAGTTGCATTACTAGATTTAATCATTTAATGGGTCTAAAATCTAGCGAAGATCAAGCTACGAATTTTCAATAAAATTAATTTTCTGAGTTTAGTTTTTTGCATTCTCATTTTTCCACGACTTCTTCTGAGTGCAAATACATTCGTCTATGTTCCCATTAACCAATTAAAACTTCATAGGATTCAATAGAAAGCTCATATTTTTGTTATTTTAATTATGTAATTAAGTTTTGATTGGATTTGTTTTAATTCCAGATTTGGTATTTTGATTTTATTTTTCCATTTTAATTTAGTTTTGATTTGCTTTGCAAAAAAACAGTTGAAGAGATGAGGAGAAGAAGATCTCAATCAATGAGAATGCTCCAGCAATAGAAGAATGGAATTTTGAACCAATGAAAATTGATGGAGCAGATTTATTCTTCAACAAATTTTCTTGTTGAGAATTCTTTTGTAAATATTATAAATAACAAATTGTAGAATGTATTAGGGGCTTCTCTTCTCTGCAATTCTGGAATTCTTAAAAGCATTATTATAATGAGGATTTAGAGTTGTAGATGAGAGGAGAGAAAATCTCAGATCTGGGGATTATTGAGGATTTTTCTTTTGCATTCTGAATTATGTATGATGGGCAGAGCTTGCACTACTGCAACTCTTGTTTTAAAAGCAAAAGTTCAAAGCATTATAAAGGACTATTGGAGACGAGAGCCAGAGAAACAGATTCAATAAATTGGTATTTATAATACTATTGTTTTAAATACTGGTTTCATTTTATGATGGCAGAAATGTGTCATTTTATTCATATTTGTGCACTATTGTCGATATGAGTAATTTGTCTCAATTATATGTTATTATTTATCTTTGCTCTTATGGGTTTAATTCTGATTTAAGAGTAACTATTTACTCAGAAATATATCTTGTAATATCGATTTAACAAATAGTGATATGTTGTGAACTATTTCCTCGTATGATTGTTTAATTATTCGAATTACTGACTAAACAATCAATATCATTTTGTGAACTACTTCATAAATATTGTTGGTTGATTATTTTAGTTAAGATGTCTCTGAATAGAATATGGTTTGGTATTCATAATGTCAGTTAATTGAACTACTTCGTTAGCTTGATATTCATTATAAGCCAGACTTATTTAAATCCCAATCATTTAAATATCTTGCTCTCGGTTGGGTTAGATCTATATCTGCCTAATTGAGATAGGATTAGGATTTAGTTCATTTTGCTTGTATTTTAGGATTAATTCTACATTCCTAGAAGTTCTATTCCCAAAGAGGCAAGTTGTGGCTTGGTCGAGCCCTAGATCAACTTAAGGATCACTTTCTTGCCTCATCAGCAAGAGGGCTAATCTAATGTCTCTTCTCTATTGGTAGATAAAAGTCATATTTTAAGCCATTGGAGATAGAGAGAAGGTAACTGGACCTAGTTAAACCAGTTGGAACCACCACCTCAACAAAAAAGGAACTGCTTTAAGGTCTGGACCAGGTGGTCTCCTCTATAATGTTGTAGGTAGAGAATTTCAAGCCTTCAACATGTTCATAACATTTGGTATCAGAGCATACCAACCTATGTTTTTGTTGCTTCAAATAGGTCATCTTGGATTTTTTACCATAAATTTCTTTCTAGGAGGTTTCAAATGGTAAAACTTGGAGAATATTAAGAAGAAATATTTGGGAACATTTGATTCAAATTTCAGATCTTGGTTCGCAATACTCAGAGATATGTTCTAAGGAAATTAGGGGTTCTAAATGCTCCTAAAATTAGTTTTAAACTGATTAGTTTGGAATTATTGTTGTAATTTTTTTTATGTGAGGTTTTAGATGGTAAAACCTAGACATGAATGAAGAGAAATATTTAGGATTATTTGGTTCACATTTCATAATATGGTTCGCCATATGTTCAAAGATATCTAACGAGGTTAGGGTTCCTAAATGCTCCTAAAATTTGTTTCAAACAAGTCAGTTTGGAATTTTCGTTATAACCTTTTTTTGTGATGTTTCAAGTAGTGAAAAATAGGCCATATTGAGGCACAATATTTTGGAATATCTAGGTAAAATGTCATAGTTTGGTTCACTATAATTTTTTTTATATACTATGTGGAAATTATGGTTTTTGAAGGATCATGAAATTAGTTTAAAACATGTCAACTTGGTATTTTTTTATGAATTCTTTTCTAGGACATTTCAAAGTGTGAAATATTCAAGGATCTTGGGAAACATACAAAAGTGTCTCTAGAAATAATTTCATAATCATATTTGAACAATTGGACACGTGGCATGCTATATAAGCTTCTCATTGGGAGAGACCAAAAATCAACAAGTTTTGGGAAAATTACTAGCACATCAATTTCTGGTTAAACCTATGGAATTGGAGAGAATACATATTAGAGTAGTAGAGACAAAAGTTTTAGATTCATGAAATCTCGAATATCATAGGTATATCAAGAAAAAAGTTAGTAATTCAAATACTATCCAAAATAAGGCTTTAAAGGTACACAACTTACAAGTGAAATACCTTTTTATTAGAAGATCCAATTTGTTTTTAATGACTTGAAGTTGTGATAAAGATGAGTACTATTATTATTTTACATCATGCCTTCAAAAAAGGCTACGACACCAATTAAACCTATTGAAGGCTCATTTGAAATTCATGAAGAAAGTGAAGAAATGGAATTTGGGTTATCTTAATTAGAAAAAAAACGTAATCAAATGGATGGTAGTATATTGAAAAAGGTGGATTTATTAGGTTCTAAAGAAAATATTGAAAGAGATTATGGATGAAATAGAAAGAAGATGAATGTAAATAAGGAAGAAATGAAAAATGTTAAGAAGAAATACAAAAATGCATTAATACCATGAAAAAGCTTCTCTTGGAGAAGATTCCTAAAATGGATGTGGAGATCCAAGGAAATCACAAACATAAGGAGAAGCATTATTGGCCACGCTCTAGCCAAGAGCACCAACAATAAAAAACAAAATGAAAAGAACAATAAAAAAACTGAATTCGACACACGGGCACTGACACAACTGCAAAACTCCAAAAAATGCTACCTTGATAGTGGCAGCAACATAGAAAATGTTGTCATTGATAGTTTTTTTTACTGACAGTGTTATGAACCGATAATGATGCGCACTGATAGTTCTGTCACCGACAGTGGTAGATGCCCTGATAGTGTCGTCACCGACACTAATAACGGTGGGAATGCAGACACTAAGTCACTGCTGTAACACATACACTATGTCATTTATTTATAGAAACAACCACAAAACCCACCAACAACAACCTATAACAAATAAAATTACCAGGACAACAACTACGACTAACAACAACCTAATTGACAATGCTTCCCAAAAAACATATTGCAAAAAGACAACCATTGACTGCAAATATATGAATAGAAAAATAAACTAGCAACATACCACTGCTACGAGTAAAAACATGTTGTTGATCCTCCTCGTAAATCAAAACCAGCAAACTAATGACATACCAGCTTTTGTACCTTAAAACACAAAACTGCTACAAGCATCTCACCGACTATAGTACATGAAAACATAAATATAGAAAATTGTTGCACATAAGAATACATTGCTACAAGTCCACGGGGTCTTGGATAGATGGTGATCAGGTGCTATGTTAAGACACTCCTTTATGTGAAGTCACTGGTTCAATTCCTCCCCGCCCCAATCGAGGTGATATATTGGACATGATGAATATGTAGGCATGCCAAGCTTACAAAAAAAAAGAATACATTGCTACAAATAAACACAGAAATGAACAATAAATTGTTGAAAAAAATACAATTGTTGAACTCACACAGAAGGCTACTGCAAACAACAACATAACACATGGATGTACTAAAACCCAAATTATTTTTACATTAACACAATCAAAATTTACATAAAATGCAGGTCTCCCTTGTAGGTTTTAACCTTGTACAAAAATTACCTGCATACGAATTCTAAAAATAGAAAATAAACAATGGTGAGAACATAAAACATAAAATATATATATATACGTAAATATTTTTGCCTAGATCCAAAAACTGGGACTACCAAATCGTTTTTTCATTATATTCCTTTCAATGTTACAATACATATATATACATGCCGAAGCATTCATAAACCCCAATCTGTTAACCCTGGATTAGAACATAACCATAGTTCCCTTGACCAGATCTATAAAATACCATGGGTAGAAAACCATCATGCCCAAAACCATGTGCAAAACCCATGCACAAAACCATAGGTAGGTTTGCCCACCTAATATAGGGTCCAAAAAAAAAAATCTCAGGGTGCTGCCCCGGATCCCGTGCAGGGGGGCTACCACCTCCCTACTGCACCTGACGCAACGAACAAGGGGGCCGACACCCCCCTGCGCATGTGACTAGTCGTGGAAAGAATATAACACACACCCAACATCCCTACCATGGCAACATGGAGGTTGCACGACCTCTCCAAAAACTCCTCACACGTAGCCCAAAAAACCTTATCTCCAATGCCAACAAGAGACCAAGAGAGAGACATTTACATTCGACTCCTCTTTTTAAATACTCCTAACCTTAAACGTAGGAGGCAATATTTTAATATTCTCCTAAAAATATCTAATAACTTTCTTTTCCATCCATTCACCAATCATGACAAATGAATTTTATTTGCCTTTCACCTTTATATTACATTTTACATTTCATTTTCTAATTAACCCAAGTTCATACTTGGGCTCCAAAAAACATGGTGTTGAGACTCAATCACGTATGGGGAGTGCATTATCACAGTTGGAGAGCACAAATATTGAATCATAGAACCATAATCACGAATTTGCAATCCAATATCCATATCATCGAGGCTCTAAGTCAATGCCAAGGAACTATTGCATTCCAAAGTGGTGGGCCCCAGTATTGTAGCAATAATGCTACAACTCCTGGGGCTTCCTATCTCTAATTTTATCAACCCGGTAGTTCGTACAAACTTGGAAGCGACGGTGCTGTATGCACAAGTACTAGCTCTTGTCGCAGCTGTCACTTGGTCAGCTGGCACAAGTCCACTAGGGCTCAAGCCAACTTCTATATGTTCTCAGAAGAAGCTTTCTAAATGATGGACGAAGGCTATCGCAACGGAAAGTAATCTACTTTGCAAAAATGAACTGAAAGCCAACCAAAACATGGAAACCCTAGTAAACCCTAATCTGACTAGTTTAACCTCTATGATGTAATAGTGAGAGTGCAGATGTCTAAGAATGATGCCATTACTTCTAATGATGTGAAATGCATGAACTCAAACTACTTCCATTAAAAAGAACTTTGTTTTTGTATTTTTGCTTAAGTGGTTGGAGTGATTATGGTTTTGTTTCTTATTAGGGTTTGGCTGTGCAGAGGTGGTGCGAAGGGAGAGAAAGCTTGGGAAAGGTCAGGAGGGCTAGGAGAGGTCCCAGAGGGTCCCTAGCATCAGTCCACAGAAGTCTACAACGTTCAGGTGCTCGGCAACCAAGTTTGCAGGCTTCTACAGGATGTCTGCAGGGGATCCTACAGGAAACTAAGGAATTCTACAGGAAGTCTGCTACCTTCTAAAAGATGTTCTACCGTGGGAGTTTTGGGTGATGGTGAAGTGATGGAGCGGTATGGGAGGATAGGTAAGGTGGAGATGGAGCTTGTGACGGCTCAGGGGCAGAGAAATAAGATGGAGGGAGAGTGCACGGAGTTGGTTGGTGAATAGAAGGATGGAAACAACGAAAAGTCAAGAAAATGAAGCTACGTGGCAATGGAAGAGTTGGAAGGTAAACGAGCTGAACAGAGGTCGAGTAGGTGGCTTTAGGCGTGGTTAAGAAGAATAAGAAGGAAAGGGAATGATACTGAGCAGTGTAAATAAAACAAATTGCTTATGTCTTGCACCAAAAACGAGAATCCATTAACCTGTGCTACCTGCGCTATTAAACTAATGAACAGCAATGCAAACCGTGAAGAGAAGTCGTGCATGGAGTTGTGATGAAGAAGTATGGCTCAAGATCAGAGTGCATGGATGGTTCTATGATTAAAATGACTGTGTTGTAGCTTGCATAAAAGTAGAAAAAGACTGCGTTTTTTTGGTGGTTGGTATAGACTACACCCCAATCCCTAAACAGAGATGGTAGTGAAGGCACTAACAACCTTTTCTTGGAGCTCCAGTGAATTACAATCCTCCTATTCTAATCTAAGCAACTGAAAGTGATTTAACCATAAGCTAATCCTACTCAATCTCATTAAAGAAATCAAATCAGCAGACTGTGTTCTTGAAATGCATATCAAAACAAAGAAACAAAGTGCTGGAAAGGAAGGCAAATAACACTACAAGAAGAGGAGGTCTATTGCTCTCAGGTTGGGCCCTAACCTGAGAGCTATAGCTCCCTTAAAAGCTCAAAATTAGATCCAAATCTGCTTGCCTTTATTCATAATCAAGAGTCTAATGTCATGCCAAAACTGGCTTACAAAAACAAACACCGAGCTGTGCTCAGAAATTACAATATTAGTCCAAAAGTTCAAAAAGCTCCTAACAAAGGCTACGGCCTTCATATTTATACACAATGAAGATCAAGCTGGCTTCCTCCATTCGTGGAGCTTGGCTGTCCAACTGAAAGTCAAACTGTTGTAAACTGTTGATCCTGTAGAACGTGTTGGCTGCCTTTAAGCTCGGTGGGGAGAGCTGTTGGAGCTCGGAGTTAAGGTGAAAATCACGAGGAAGGTCATCAAGACTGTGGACAACCTCCCTATGAACCCGCAATGTCACCTTTGCTGTCTCCTTGTCTCCTTTTGCGTGGTCTTTTGCTCTCTTTAATGCCAAAAACCTGAAATCATCATGCATTAGCCACATAGATATAATGCCTGCCCTTCTTCCTACAAACAACACGAATATACTAAGAAATGAATGCATAAGTGATAAAAGATGAATGGTTGAGCAAGGTAAGTAGGCCAATATGAGCCCAAATTGTACCAAAAATTGGGGCTCATCATCACCCCCCAGCTAAAATATTTGCTCATCCTTGAGCAACTTAATCCAAATCTTCATCCTTCATTGCTTTTACTACTTCCCTTACATCCCAAGCCTCTGTGGTAGTGTCCTCCTTGCTGATATGAAACCCTGCTTTCCTGTTCACCTCTTCCCATTGTTCACTGTCATCCTCCTCTATATTGCCTTCAGTCAACCCTAGCAGTAGTGGTGGGCTGAGTTTAAGGCCAATCCAGCTGGCCTGGAGGCTTTGCATGGATTTCTTGTAAAGGTCTACCCTTGCCAAAGCTTCCCTCATCCGAATTGGGGTATGGTACTCTCGGATTTTCAAACTGTGTGCCAAGGTATTCCATTTGCGTGTACATGCTTGGGCAGCACTTTCTCCTAACAATCTTTCCATGTCTTCAAAATGAGCTATGGCTTGGGCCTGTTGGTCCATAAATCTCAAGGAAGCTATGGGATCAGTAGACAACTGTTGGTGTGCTGAGATGAGTGCAACCGGATCCTCTGGTTCTGCTTGAATGAACAGTGGCTCGCTCAATTCTCAGTTCATGACCGATTTTGCTTCAGCTGCTCTTTGATCCTCATGGTTCAACCATGAAGCGAACGCCATCAATTGCATATCACCCAAGGCAATATTGGGATCCCAGGAGACTTCATTAGGCAAAGCCAAATTGTGGAGGTAGAACTCTGCTAATTTGGCTTTGTCTTCTGACGAACTAGTACTGCACAATTCAGAAAATTGTTGTGGGTTTTGGATCTGAGAAATATCTCTTTGTGCCAAGGTATTTATTTGGAACTGCAGCCATTGATCTTTTAAGTACAATCCATAGGATTTTGCAGGTTGTCTGCACTGTATTGCCTCCATGGCCCAGCTGGCCATGCAGGCCAATTGTGCTTCCTTTTGCTGCAGCTGTTCTTTTAGAGCTTGCACTTCAATTTGTGCCTGCTGTTCTGCTTCCTGTAGAAGTGTCATTGGCTCTTCAAGACCGGTGGTCAGCTCCTTTTTGCCTTGTTGTTCTTCTGTGGTGTCTTTGGAGGATGTACCTGCCCCTGCCCTTAGTTCCTGTAGCTGCAATCTCAGCTTCTGGTTTTCTTCCTGTAGAAGCACACGTTGGCAATTAGCCACATGTTCAGCCATGGTGAATTCACTCCTAACCTCCTTGAGTTGCTCTTGTAAAGGGCCTATGTCCGCCACACCCTTTGACTTGGCGATCTGCATCCATGTGTGGGTACGGACTCTTTCTTCCTCTAATGCAAAAAATAGGGGTACAGTAAATTTCTGCGGTATGATTTTGCCCGCCTCTAAAAAGGTGTAGTATGAACTCAGACTAGGCTGAGGGCTGGGCTCTGGTATATGTACTTCTTCTGCCTCTTTAGGTGGCTCTACCTCACCCTCCCTTGGTGGTGATGAGGGTCCTTCTCCTTCCCTCTTCTCCGTTTCCTGTAGCCGGGCCAGAGTGTCCTGTAGAACATTTTCAGCTTCCTGTAGCCGAGTTTTTTCAGTCAACAGGTCTAACCTTTCTTGCCACGTATTTTTCTTTGGACTCCCCTTCTCGTAGGTGACTGTTATCCTTGAGGGGGACTTTTCCTTGGGAGAAGCAGGGGTATCTTCGATGACAATCGGGCTGCTGGACAGAGGCTGTGGCTTGCCCGTCTTTATCCTAACACTTCTTCGAGCTTTAAAGTATAGAGGGGTCTCCCTCTCCCTCTTTTCTTTTGGCTTAGGTGGCGTGCTGAGGCCAGCTAATACAGCTGCTGCCTCCCTTGCCAGAATGTCCACCTTCTTCTCCTTGGGTTTCACCTTTTCAGGGCTTCCTGTAGAAGCCCCTGTTTTGGTAATTTTCGGGCTTCCTGTAGAAGACCCTTTTGCCAATTTCGGGCTTCCTGTAGAAGACCCTTTCTCTGTTTTCGGGCTTCCTGTAGAAGCCTGTTTCTGCTTTCCTGTAGACACGGGCGTCACCACCTTTGCTTGCTTTGCTGCATGGGTTTTTCTTTTTGGTTTGGTTGCAGGTGCTGATGAGGTACTTGGGCGGATGTGGACCACCTCAGCTTTGTCCGTTCTGCTCTTCAACCTCTTTTCTCTTGCTGACAAGATGGGTGTGTCACCTTTTTCTTTGTCATCCTTTTTCTCATGCTTCTTCTTTTGTTCTTTCTTCTGCACTGTGGTCGGGGTCTTCTGGCCTGTTTCCTCCTTTCCCTCGGCCACTGCTTCTTTTTCCTCACTGCTGGAGGAACCCGTTTCTTCAATCAACATCCTTATGTCTCCATCTCTTGTCAAATTCCTGAATGATTCCCATGAGAGGGGAACCTTATATGAATGAAGCACATCCTCCACAAGAAGTTTGATCAACCCATGGTGGGCTACCTGATCTGGTATGCCTTCTTTTAACTTTGTGGCACACTCAATTAGGGACTGTAGCAGGAAATAAGGAATGCTCAGTTTCTGTTCTACAGGAAGATCAACCCGGTGCCTCAATTCAGTGAGCAACCGAAAGTGATACGCGTACACGATGCTAAAACGGCCTTCACAGGTTATATACTTCATGATTTGCAGGCTAACTTCATTCCATGGTGGCAGCAAACTGGTTCTACGCACCCCATTTTTGTCCTCCGAGAATTCCTCCTCAGGTGGAAAGAATTCTTTCTTGGCCTGCTGGCTCAACTTCATTTCTTCCTTATCCCATGGCAAGCCCATTGGAAGTTCAGTAATTCGACTGATATATTGCGGGGTGAGCTTGAGGCTTAGACCCCTGAAGTTCACTGTGGCCAGTGTCTTGGATTTCGGCCTTAGAGCCTGCAAAAATTCTTCTGCCACTTCATCGTCGTAACCCTGCAATTTGTCACAAAAAGATATCCATTGAACCCGTGTGAAGAGCTCCACCACCTCCTGGTTTTCCCTTAACTTGGTTGAATCAGTGGGTTCTCGTCTAATAAACCCACCCGGCATGATAAAACAGCTTCCTTAACCAGAGGTGGTGATTGTGGAAGAAATTTGGTTTACTGAGACAGAGCGTAGAATGTCATGCACATAATCCACAAAACTTATCCCTGAGGAACTTAACACAGTTTAATCACCCTGACATCCTGTAGAATGACAGTATAGGCACAGCAGACAACAATTTCACCATTTTTCTATGACCAGACTGTGGACGACAATTCTGCCACCTTTAATAACCAGTGCATGAAGAGTTCAGGGTTACCTTTTTAATTTGCCACCTTTTTACGTGAGGCACCCGCTTTCCTGTAGAAACTGCGTTCCTGTAGGATGACAGCGTTCCTGTAGAATGACAGCGTTCCTGTAGAATGCAGCGCGCGATTTTCGGGAAAGACTGCAGTCGGTCTGCGCCTTGGGTGTGCTTCACAATCGTTCTGATAGCCAAAGGCTCGGCGTATCGAACTGCAGAAAGATCAGGATAGCCGCTCGAGTTCAAAACGGTGGTTGATAAATGCATGAGTGCAATCTAGCCGATTAGATTTTGAATTCGGCAGAATCCGTGGCACGGGGGTGAGCTGTCCTCGCCGGACCGTTGGGTGACGTCATCCCATCATTCAACTGCGCGTTCACTTGCTGCCGCATCGATTCCCGTAGATCTGCCGCCGCCTCTTCTGTTAAACTCGTTTTCTTTCGACGGGATTGCTCTCACGTGCGTGCTGCCCATTATTTTTGTCATGGCCGCCACCCACACATCCAACTAGACCATTAACTGGCCGATGTGGCCGGCCAAATGGCCATACGGCCGCTCAACCCATTCACCTTTACACTTTGCAATCAATCAAAGTAACATTCATGCAATCTGATGGAAGGAAGGGTCGAGACACTTACCTGTGCAGCTGCACACGATGTTTCGGTTCTTTGGACGCTGATGAGTGGATTTACCTGCTGCTGGCGAACTTACACAGGCCCGGAGGTCCATGTTCACAAGCTGTCGACGATGGATTGGATGCTTTGGTTGCATGCGCCCACGTTTCATTGCATATGTTCTGCGCTGTGAATGGTATCCACTCTAGCAGGATTAACCGTTACAGGACTCCCGCGGGATGTCTTGTAACAGTTCTTCCTCCTTGGGTGCATGCTGCACGACGAAGGATCTGGCCTCACGATCACGCTCCCGGAGCTTCTGGATGACTGTGATGAATATGGTGTGAGATCTCTAGCGTTTTTTTCATTTACAATTTGCTTTTTCTTGAGAACTCATCGATCTGCTTTGCTGGTGCAGGTAACTTTGTTGCATGTCGACAAGGATGGTGGAACAAGATAACAGCAATGTGCAAGGGTGACAACAGTGGCTTGCATGCGTCCAAACCGATCCTTAGCCGTTAGATCTCCTCATGAAATGAATTCTGGCCCGTTCTGAGCTTCTACAGGAAGTTTCCTGTAGAAATACAGAGCTTCCTGTAGAAAGGTTGAGTTTCCTGTAGAGAGTCTGCACCTTCCTGTAGAAAATCTGCATCTTCCTGTAGAAAATCTGTGTCTTCCTGTAGAAGACTCAAGCTGTAATAAAATTGCACATACCTTGGAGAAAATGAGTATTCTTGGAGGAGGTGCTGGTGAGGTGTCCTGATTGCATGATGAGGACCCTTGGCTTTGAGTTGAGAGGCTTCCTCTCCTCCATAGAACACCTGCATGCAATTTTACATAATGAATCTACTGACCTTGTTTTTTTCTTTTGTTTTTTTTCTTTTTTCTTTTTCTTTTTTCTCTTTTTTTTGAAAGATAACAGGGGCGCCTCATTGAGGTTTTCACCCTTGCCATCTGCCTTAAGCGCCTCAAAGAGGTTTTCACTCAAGGATCTTTTTCCAATCTCTCTTTTTTTTTTTTTTTTTGAAAGACAATAGGGGCGCCTCAATGAGGTTTTCACCCCTACCACCTGCCTTGGGCGCCTCAGAAAGGTTTTCACCCAAGGATCTTTATTATTATTTTTTTTTTTTTTTTTTTTTTTTTTTTTATTTTTAGATTCTTCAGGGTATGCCCAAAGCAGGGGCAGAACCCTTCTCGATGACCAACACTGCCTTCTCCATAGTTTTGATGAACTCTTGTCTTGAGAGAGGCTTCCTGTAGATCTTCAATCGATGCCCATTGACAAGCATGGGGATGGCTTCCTCATCAATGGTCCGAATAAGAACAGATCCATTGTCATGACATTTTTCCACTGAATATGGCCCTAGCCATCTGGTTCTCAGCTTCCCCTTGAAATCTTTGTATCGGGAGTCATACAACAAAGCCCAATCTCCCGACTGAAATTGCTTGTCATGGAGATGTTGGTCATGCCACACCTTTCTCTGAAGTTGAACCACTTCTGAGTGAAGGAGGGCCTGCATTCGGTGCTCATCCAGGCCATTCAGCTGCAATAACCTTTCTTGTTGTGCATGGCTGAGATCTAGATCTAGCTGAGCTGCCATCCTCAAAGTGTTGTATTCAAGTTCAATGGACAGCAAAGCTTTCTTCCCATAGACCAGCTCATAAGGTGTGAAGCCGGTGGTGGTCTTCCAAGTGGTGTTGTAAGCCCATGTGGCTTCAACCAGGCGATCTGCCCAGTCCTTTCTGCTGCTGCTCACCACCTTAGTCAAGATCCCTTCTAATGCTCTATTGGTGACTTCCACCTGCCCATTTGCTTGAGGGTGATAGGGGGTGGAAGTCCTATGCTTGATCTTGTGATGAGCTAGTAGATCTTCAACCAGGTTGGAGGTGAACTGGCTCCCTTGATCGGTGACCAGCTCTCTTGGATAGCCAAACTTATAGAAGATGTTTTCTCTTAGGAACTCGGCCACCTTTTCTTCTGTTGCTGCTTTGATTGCTTTGGTCTCTGCCCACTTTGTCAGGTAGTCAGTGCACACAATGATGTAAGACCTTTGCCTCGAAGGAGGGTTGATTGGGCCCACAAAGTCCATACCCCACTTCTCAAATGGCTCAAGAGTCACCTGAGGTTGGAGAGGCATCTCATCCCTTTGGGTCGGTTTCCCCATTCTTTGGCATTGGTCACACTGGCTGACATATCTTCTGACATCTTGATGAAGTGTGGGCCAATAGTAGCCTGCCTGCAGGATTTTGAAGGCAGTTCTCTTTGCTGCAAAATGTCCTCCACAAGGCCCATCATGACAGGTGAGGAGGATATCAAAGACTTCCTCCTCCCTTACACAACGCCTTAAGATCTGATCGGGGCCGAGCTTGAACAGATTGCCCTCGATCCAAGTAAATGAGGCACTTTTTCTGATGATTCTGCTCTTCTCTTTTGAAGATAGGTGCGGAGGGAACTGTGCTGAAACAAGGTAGTTTGCTATATCAGCAAACCATGGAGAGAGTACTGAAATAGCAAACAGATGTTCATCGGGCATCTGGTCATCCACTGTTCCATCCTCATCTGCAGACAAATCCAATCTAGATAAAAAGTCAGCAACAACATTTTCTCTACCTGGTTTGTCAACAATGGTCAAATCAAACTGCTGCAATAAAAGTAACCATCTAATAATACGAGCATTCACATCTGGTTTGTTCATTAAATATCTAATTGCAGCATGGTCTGTATGTACAAAGGTTTGATAGCCAGTGATATAGTGTCGGAACTTGTTCAGTGCATGGACCACAGCCAGGAATTCTTTCTCGGTTACAGTGTAATTCAGCTCAGCTTTGGACAAGTTTTTGCTAACAAAGTAAATGGCATATGGAAGTTTTTGCTCAACTTGTCCTAAAGCTGCGCCTATGGCTTTGTTCGAGGCATCAGTGTGGATGTGGAAAGGTAGGGCCCAGTTTGGACCTCTCAGGATTGGGGCTGACACCAACTTGTCCTTCAATTCATTTAAAGCCCTCTGACAATCGTCAGTCCATTTAAACTCCACATCTTTTGCCAACAGGCCAAACAATGGCGAGGCTAGCTTGCTGAAGTCTTTAATGAATCTCCGGTAATATCCTGCTAATCCCAAGAAACTCCAAACATCCCTTACCTTTTGAGGAGGTGGAACCTTCTTGATGAGAGCAATTTTGTTAGGATCCACCTGTAACCCTTGGCAAGAAATGGTATGGCCTAGCACGGTCCCTTCAGTCATTAGGAATTCACATTTTTCAGGGCTAAGGGACAAGTTCATCTCAATGCATTTGGTTAGGACTTTTCCCAGATTGGACAATGCTTCCTGGAAGTTGGCCCCATAAGGAGTAAAGTCATCCATATAGATTTCCACTGCATCATGGACCAGCTCCGAGAAGATGCTTAAGACAGCTCTCTGGAAGGTAGCAGGAGCATTGCATAGCCCAAAGGGAAGGACTCGGTAGGCAAAGGTGCCCCAAGGACAAGTGAAGGTGGTCTTATCTTGGTCTTCCGAGCTGATTTGGATTTGGTTGTACCCACTAAACCCATCCAGGAAAGAGAAGAACTTCTTTCCTGCCAGTCCATCCAACACTTGATCTATGAAAGGTAGAGGGAAATGGTCTTTCTTGGTAGCTTTGTTCAGTTCTCGGTAGTCCACACAGATTCTCCATTTCCCATTTTTCTTGGGAACCAACACCAGAGGGGACACCCATTCACTATCTGAGATGGGGTAGATGAATCCGGCATCCAACAGTTTTTGCAATTCTTCCTTAACAATGTCCTTAAGGGCTGGATTCATTCTCCTCTGGGGTTGCCTAACCGGCTTACAATCCTCTTTGATGTATATGTGATGGGTACAGACCGAAGGATGGACTCCTTTCATCTCCTTATAGCTCCAAGCAAAAGCATCTAGGTGACTGGCCAACAGGCTACACAGCTCCTTTTCCTGGGAAGGAGATAGGGAGGAGCTGATCTTTAGCATTCTCTCAGGGCCGAACGCCACATTCTTGACTCTGGGAGTGACAAGGTTGGTTGTACAAAGATCCACTAAGGTGCTAGCTTGGGCATCCTCCACCAATTTCTCTAAGGATAGTGCACTAGAAGGTGGATTCTGGATCAAGGTCTCGATCAAATCATCCTCGGTTGGGGGGTCTCTTCTAGTGGTATCTAAGGTGCACAGAGGTGCTGAGTACACCTCGTCTTCCTCTCCTTCCTCTAACCAGAGTGGTAAGTCATGCTCTAAGGAGGGTTGGGCAGGAGGGTATAGGACTAGCTGTTTGGACATAGGACCATTTTTGATGGTCATATTTCCTGCACGGCAACTTATGTAAGCATCTGCAGTGGCTAACCAAGGCCTTCCCAAAATGAGAGGATATCCAGTAAGCTTTGCCTTGGGTTGCAGAACCAAGAAATCTGCAGGATATTCCCAAGAGTCGATAGAGACCAAGACATCCTCCACAATTCCTTCGGGAGTCACAGTGGAGCGATCTGCTAATTGCAGTACTGTCGAGGTCTTCCTCAAGGAACCCTGAAGATTGAGTTTGAGCATGGTATCCCTGGTCATCACACTAATGGCAGCCCCCAGATCAATCAAGGTGTGAGGTATGATGGTGCCATTGATGTGGACATCTACTACAGGACTTCCAGGATCTAGGTACTTTGGGCAGATGACTTGTCCTAACATAAGGTCAGACAGTTGTCCTATGACATTGATGGTTGAAGCATCTTTCTTCCGCCTGCCTGGGTGTTTGAAACACTTTTCCTTAACCAGTTTGTTGTATATTGGCACATCCTTGATGGCTTGAAGAAGTGGTATTTTTACACACAACTGCTTGAGCTCACCCAGAAGCTCATCCTCTTCTGGGTTAGGTTGTGTGGTGGTTGTTAGTCTCTCAGGAAAGGGTGGAATAGCCTTTGGTTCACTTTCCTGTTTATCTTCCTCATCCTCTGGGGGAGGAGGTTGGCGATCTGGTAGAGTCTTTCCAGATCGAATATTGATCTCCTGGATCTCCACAGCATAGGTAGGGCATGAGGTTTCCCCAGTGTATACCTGCTGGGCCTGTCTATTGTTGGGGTTTGGGTTCGGTTGAGCAGGCATTTGAGGTTGCCTTGGAGGAGCAGGAGGTAATGGCTGAGGTTGAACTGGTGGTGGAGGAAAAATGGCGGGAGGAGTATTATACTGGGGCCTCCACCCCGACTGAGGTGCATTCCACTGAGGCTGTGGCTGGGCATGTGAATGATATGAATGAGAAGTAGGTTGAGTAGGGTACTGAGGTGGATAAGACCATGGAGGAGGCATGGACCAGGAAGGATGAGCAGGGGGACCCCAGGAAGGCATAGGAGCCGATTGGTTGGGGCTATAATAAGCTTGAGGTGCCCCTTGCATTCCCTGCTGATAAGGTCTAGATCCTTGTGGCCTCCTTTGGTTGAGGTAATAGAGAGGTTCAGTGGGAGCTTCTGTCCCTTGGTACATGGCTTTAAACCCATGTAAGGTTGGACACTGATTTGTGGGATGGTCCTCCTCACAAACGAAACATACTTCAACTGAATGCAATGGGCATTCGTTCTTAGGGTGTCTCCTTGTGCACCTAGGGCAGAAGACAGCCAAGGCTCTCTCAGCTTCTTCTTTCTTCTGCTGGATCCTGAATGTGTCCAGCTGCATGGCAATGGTCTGTCTCACCTCACTCTTAAGATCTTCTAATTGATTTGCAAGCTCATGTTTGGAGAAAGGGACACTAGTTGAGAGGAGGTTTCCTCTACCTCGTTTCCGAGCTGCCCTGGAGTGGTTTCTAAACACAGTCTTGATGTCCTCATAAGGCAGTTGGTAAATGTCCCCCCCAGCTAACATGTGAAGGGTATCTAAGAGGTCTTCAGGGACTCCTCGGAGCAGGACCAACTTGAGGGATTCAGGGTCAAGTGTGCACCTGGCCCGCTTATAGCTAAGTTGGAACCTCTCCTCATAATCCTCTAAGGACTCATCATTTCCCATGGTCATCCGAAAGATTTCTCCCTTGGTTTCCTTGGACCTACAGTAATCCCTGTACTTGGTATTGAAATCTTGCTGCATCTGAGCCCAAGTGGTGATACTATTCCCAGGTAAGCCCATGAACCAGCGTAATGCTGCATCCTTAAGAGTTGAAGGGAAGAGTTTCAGCTTTTGCTCATCTTCAGTATAGTCATAGGTTCTACAAAGGACATCAAACTCAAACAGGAAGGTATCAGGATCTTCAGTAGTCAGTCCATGGAAGTGAGGTAAGGTGGAGGGGCTAATGTTCTTCATTTTCATCTCTCCATTGGTCTCTCGGATGGGGAAGGCACCTTCTATTCTCTCATCTTCTCTTCTATTGTCAGCCATAGCTTCAGATGGAGTGGTCTCTAACTCTTCTTCTACTATAGGATCTTCGTATATCTCGGGATGTTCACCTATAGGTTCTTCTGGATCACTGTCACCAAAGAAGAGAGAAGGGTGACTCAGTGATGTGGTGGGGGTGTTGGGTAGGAATTTGCCTGATTTATCCCGGTTTCTACGAGGCATGAAATGGAAAAGACTTTCTTTTTTTGATTGCTTTTGTTTTTTTTTTTCTCTTTGGTACCTGGAAAACTGAAACCGATTGATCTACAACTAACTAAAAAAGATGCAGAATTAAACTGAAAGCAGGAAAGAACTAATCTACTTTGCTCAAATGAAATTGCAGGAATGGAAATGCTAGTCTACGCTTGCAGAATTGAAACACTAGTCTACGCTTGCAGAAATGAAATGCTAGTCTATGAAAGCAGGAAATGCTAATCTATGAAAGCAAGAAATGTCTATGCTACTTTTGCAGAATGGAAATGAAATAAACTACTTAGCAGAAGGCAAGAGTAAGAAAATAGAAGAAAAGCAACAATTACTAATAATCTGACGCTTCCCCGGCAACGGCGCCAAAAAGATGGTGGGCCCCAGTATTGTAGCAATAATGCTACAACTCCTGGGGCTTCCTATCTCTAATTTTATCAACCCGGTAGTTCGTACAAACTTGGAAGCGACGGTGCTGTATGCACAAGTACTAGCTCTTGTCGCAGTTGTCACTTGGTCAGCTGGCACAAGTCCACTAGGGCTCAAGCCAACTTCTATATGTTCTCAGAAGAAGCTTTCTAAATGATGGATGAAGGCTATCTCAACGAAAAGTAATCTACTTTGCAAAAATGAACTGAAAGCCAACCAAAACATGGAAACCCTAGTAAACCCTAATCTGACTAGTTTAACCTCTATGATGCAATAGTGAGAGTGCAGATGTCTAAGAATGATGCCATTACTTCTAATGATGTGAAATGCATGAACTCAAACTACTTCCATTAAAAAGAACATTGTTTTTGTATTTTTGCTTAAGTGGTTGGAGTGATTATGGTTTTGTTTCTTATTAGGGTTTGGCTGTGCAGAGGTGGTGCGAAGGGAGAGAAAGCTTGGGAAAGGTCAGGAGGGCTAGGAGAGGTCCCAGAGGGTCCCTAGCATCAGTCCACAGAAGTCTACAACGTTCAGGTGCTCGGCAACCAAGTTTGCAGGCTTCTACAGGATGTCTGCAGGGGATCCTACAGGAAACTAAGGAATTCTACAGGAAGTCTGCTACCTTCTACAGGATGTTCTACCGTGGGAGTTTTGGGTGATGGTGAAGTGATGGAGCGGTATGGGAGGATAGGTAAGGTGGAGATGGAGCTTGTGACGGCTCAGGGGCAGAGAAATAAGATGGAGGGAGAGTGCACGGAGTTGGTTGGTGAATAGAAGGATGGAAACAACGAAAGGTCAAGAAAATGAAGCTACGTGGCAATGGAAGAGTTGGAAGGTAAACGAGTTGAACAGAGGTCGAGTAGGTGGCTTTAGGCGTGGTTAAGAAGAAGAAGAAGGAAAGGGAATGATACTGAGCAATGTAAATAAAACAAATTGCTTATGTCTTGCACCAAAAACGAGAATCCATTAACCTGTGCTACCTGCGCTATTAAACTAATGAACAGCAATGCAAACCGTGAAGAGAAGTCGTGCATGGAGTTGTGATGAAGAAGTATGGCTCAAGATCAGAGTGCATGGATGGTTCTATGATTAAAACGACTGTGTTGCAGCTTGCATAAAAGTAGAAAAAGACTGTGTTTTTTTGGTGGTTGGTATAGACTGCACCCCAATCCCTAAACAGAGATGGCAGTGAAGGCACTAACAACCTTTTCTTGGAGCTCCAGTGAATTACAATCCTCCTATTCTAATCTAAGCAACTGAAAGTGATTTAACCATAAGCTAATCCTACTCAATCTCATTAAAGAAATCAAATCAGCAGACCGTGTTCTTGAAATGCATATCAAAACAAAGAAACAAAGTGCTGGAAAGGAAGGCAAATAACACTACAAGAAGAGGAGGTCTATTGCTCTCAGGTTGGGCCCTAACCTGAGAGCTATAGCTCCCTTAAAAGCTCAGAATTAGATCCAAATCTGCTTGCCTTTATTCATAATCAAGAGTCTAATGTCATGCCAAAACTGGCTTACAAAAACAAACACCGAGTTGTGCTCAGAAATTACAATATCAGTCCAAAAGTTCAAAAAGCTCCTAACAAAGGCTACGGACTTCATATTTATACACAATGAAGATCAAGCTGGCTTCCTCCATTCGTGGAGCTTGGCTGTCCAACTGAAAGTCAAACTGCTGATCCTGTAGAACGTGTTGGCTGCCTTTAAGCTCGGTGGGGAGAGCTGTTGGAGCTCGGAGTTAAGGTGAAAATCACGAGGAAGGTCATCAAGACTGTGGACAACCTCCCTATGAACCCGCAATGTCACCTTTGCTGTCTCCTTGTCTCCTTTTGCGTGGTCTTTTGCTCTCTTTAATGCCAAAAACTTGAAATCATCATGTATTAGCCACATAGATATAATGCTTGCCCTTCTTCCTACAAACAACATGAATATACTAAGAAATGAATGCATAAGTGATAAAAGATGAATGGTTGAGCAAGGTAAGTAGGCCAATATGAGCCCAAATTGTACCAAAAATTGGGGTTCATCACAAAGATCGATGTCACGAAGTTTGATTGCAATGATCCTATGATATGGATATTTCAGATGGAGAAATGCTTTTATCTACACCAAGTGGCATCTCTACAAAAGCTAAATATTGCATCCATGTTTTTAGAACAAGACCACCATGTATGGTATCAATGGATTTGTCAAAGGAAAAAATATTTTGTTGTATGTTAGTCCATTTTTATAAAGGAATTGATAACACATTATGAGGGTATTAAGAGAATACATTATTTAGTCAATTGGTAAATATTCAAGAAAAAGGTCTATTTACAAAGCACATTCAACAATTCAAAAGTTGAGTCTCAAGGTAAAAGGAATTTCAAAGGATAATTTGTTAGACCAATATATGTGAACTTTAAAGGAAATAATCCAACATGAAGTGCATCTCTTCGAACTTAAATATCTAGTGCATGTTTTCAATCTAACAAGGAAATTTGAAAGTAAAAATATGGCCACTATAAAATTGGTCACTAATAACTATAGAGAAAAGCATGGTACCTCTCCTAAATGGACAAGGTTGAATTCCTTGGAAAATGGATGAAAGAAGAGAAAAGGGACTCTGGTTTAACTATGACAAGAAGTACAGTAAGGGACATAAATGTGGTGAGAAGAAATTATTCTACATAGACTCTAAAGAGGAAGAAAATCAAGAATTGGAATTGTCACGAGATCTAGAGCTAGAAAGGACTACTCTAACAATATCCAGTCATGCATTGGATGACATCAATACTCCACAATGTTGGGTTGTGTTATATTCTTTCCACAACTAGCCCACGTAGTTAACCGGGGGGCAGAGCCCCCCCTTCGTTGCGTTGATTGCGCAACGGGGGGGGGTCACTAGGGGTTTGAGGGAGGCGGGTAGCCCCCTCTATGGGTTTCGGGGCAGCACCCTGGGGAGAATTTTTTTGGACCCTAAATTAAGTTGGGCAAACCTACCTATGGTTTTGTGCATGGTTTTCGCACATGGTTTTGGACGCGATGGTTTTCGGACCATGGTATTGGATGCTTTGGCATGTATAAATATGTATTGTAACATTGAAAGGAACATAATGAAAAATCAAGCCGGTAGTCCCAGTTTTGGAATCCAGGGGAAATCACTGTGTATATGTGTTTTATGTTTTATGCTCTCGCATTGTTTATTTTCTGTTCTTAGAATTCGTATGCAGGTAATTTTTGTACGGGGTTAAAACCTACACACAAAACCTCAATATAGAATGGTATATTAATAATAGAAAGGTAACAATGTTCATTGATTTTGGAAATACCCATAACTTCATTAATTACAAATTAGAAAAACTTCTCAATTGTTTTGTATATCCAACACCAAAGTTTCAAGTAATGATTGTAGATGGGGGTACTATAAATTGTTTAAGGAAGTTCCATAGTATTAAGCTCAATATGCAGGGGTATTTATTGGATAGTCCCATGATTACAATACAAATGGGTGGTGTTGATGTTGAAATAAATATTAAGGGGGCTTATAGAATAGTTTCGGATGTATAAGTCATGAAGACATATGTTTATATAAAAGGGAACTTGGTAGGTATATAATTGATGGAGTAAACTATTATGAAACCAGCTCACAAAAAGATAGAAAAGATAGATCAACGCCTTAGAATTCAGCCTCTTCGAGGGGGCAACCTCCTTTACATTACATAAATGAACAATTCTTGGATCATACAAATGAAAAGACCTCCTTTCTATATATAGGAGTCTAAGGGGTCATAATATAATCAGAGCCGACATAACAATAATAATGTAAGGGCACAATAATAACAATAGTGGGCTTCTATGGGGCACAATAGTAACAATATGGGCACTACATGGGTACATCAATATAATAAGGCGGTTGTACTAATAACAATAAGGGGTTACACTAGTAGTATAAGGGCCTAACATGCCCCTCTCCTTCAAAAAGCGTTGTCCTCAACGCTTGAGTAGTTCTTGATGCTTCTGTATAAAATTCTTGTCCTCCCATGTGGAATCTTCAGCAGGTAAGTTCTTCCACTTGATGAGATACTCTGAAATTGATCGATTTCGTAGCTGTCGGGTTCTTGTTTCTGTGATTTCTCCAGGTTCCAATATGATTTTTCCTTCCTCTTCAATTTCTGGCAATATTGTTTGAATTGGGATCTTTTGCAACTTTTGAATAAGTGGCCATACTTCTTCGTCCTTCTTCCATTCATCCCTTGCTTCATTTATCCAATCTGGTTGGATAATAGAAATAGCACAAAACAATGCTTCCACATCCTCATCCTTGAAGAGTCTTCCCATTCAGTAAGGTCGCCATTTTTTAAGTGCATGTAGTATTGCCAACGTTTCCTTCTCATAAATAGCTTGCTTGAGATGTAGTAGTAAAAATACCCAATCACCTACATCAAAACATTTTTCATTACGATGTTGTTCTACCTGTTGTTTCATTTGATTTTGCACCGAAGTGGCGTTATCCTTTAAAATTTGGAGAACTTGTTGTTGATGCTCGATGTGATCTTTCACTGCTTGAACCTTTTTCTTCTTGATATGTCCTTCTATCTCTAGAGTTTGAGGAGTGGTAATTTCTTCCAATCCTTTACAAGATATGGTTGGATTCATTTCTTGATGCTCGATGTGATCTTTCACTTCTTGAACATTTTTCTTCTTGATATGTCCTATCTTGATAGTTTGAGGAGTGGTAATTTCGACCAATGAATTACAAGATATAGTTGGATTCATTTCTTCTTTCTCGAAGTGATCTTTCACTTCTTGCACCTTTTTCTTCTTGATATGTCCTTCTATCTTGAGAGTTTGAGGAGTGGTAATTCTTGCCAATGCTTTACAAGATATGGTCTGATTCATTTCTTCTTTCTCTGGGGTGGGGTCCTGGCATATATCTTCTTCTTTTGATGTTTCTTGATCCTTTTCTTCCTCCTCTTCATATTCTATGTAAAATAATTTCTTCTTAGCACACTTATGACCTTTAGTGTATTTGCTATCACAACTGTAACAAAGCCCTTTTTCTCTTTTTTCTTCCAATTGTTGTGGTGTAACCCTTGTAGGTTGTGGAAGGCTAGGAGAAACAACACTTCCATCTTTATAGTTGTGAGGGGTATGCTTCTTGGTTTCCATAATTTTGCTTTCCACTATGTCACAAAGCCCTTTTACTCTTTCCAATTGTTGTGGTGTTGCTCTTTGTATCCTCATAATGTGCTATAATTTCCTCCATGAAAATTGACCACATAACAAGTTGTTTACGAGAACAAAGCCCTTCATACCATAAAAATTGATCCGGTTCTAAATATGAAGATGCAATACATACCTTTTGTAACAGTGGTACACCATGTAGATCAAAATATTGCTCCATCTGAAGTATCCAATTTACCGGATCCTTGCCATCAAACTTCCTCATCTTGCTTTTTCTTGATTTTAGGAGCTCGATCTTGAAACGAATGTAACTCTGTACTTTCGGATCTTTAAGTTCTGAAATTGCGACCTATAGTAGCCCTCTGTGTCCTCTTTCCAATGCCACCAATCTGATCCAAATTGGATTCTCCAAGAAAGAGTTATGTAGAATCTCCCAAGATGACCTGATTATAGACCTTTCCAGAAGAGCGAAATTGTATGAAGTGCCATGTGTCACTGTTTTGACCTTTGGCTCTAAAAAATATCTACAAGAAACTACAGTCTGTCCTCTTTCTGTAACTTCTTACGAAATTTCAATCCGATGCTCAGAGAGAAAGTTATGACGATTTTCCCCAGGTCACCTGTTTGGAATGTAATTCAGGAGTCTGCAAAAAGACCAACTTCCTCAGATCATATCTCCACAAATATAGTGCGAAAAGCTCTGAAATTCAGAACCAAGATTCAACGCGATTTCTTCTCAAATGGGGTTTTTTTTTTTTAGCTTCTGAAACATCGCAGAAAAAAAGTTATAGCGAAAATGCCACGATGACCTGTTTGGAGCAGCGAAACCCTAGAATCCAAACCTCTGATACCAAATGTTATGAAACCAGCTCACAAAAAGATAGAAAAGATAGATCAACACCTTAGAATTCAGCCTCTTCGAGGGGGCAACCTCCTTTACATTACATAAATGAACAATTCTTGGATCATACAAATGAAAAGGCCTCCTTTCTATATATAGGAGTCTAAGGGGTCATAATATAATCAGAGCCGACATAACAATAATAATGTAAGGGCACAATAATAACAATAGTGGGCTTCTATGGGGCACAATAGTAACAATATGGGCACTACATGGGTACATCAATATAATAAAGCGGTTGTACTAATAACAATAAGGGGTTACACTAGTAGTATAGGGGCCTAACATAAACCTTAATTAAAGCTAACTCCATAAAAAAGACACCTTATAAGAAGGAAATATGAAGAGAGTGAAGGTCGAGAAGGTGAGGTCTTGAAATTGGCCTCATTGCATGTAATGGTTCTTCTTAATGGAATTCTTATTCTTCAATTCTTGCTCTTGAAAAATTTTTTCTATTTATATAAGATACTTGCTCTGTAATGATCTATGGAGTGAGAAAATCATTCCCGAAACTCAACGTATGCACAACTATGTTGGTTTACAAAAATGTATGACTTCAATTGATGATATCTCTCAAACTAGGAAACAAAATAAAATTCCATAAAAAAATATTTGAGGTAATTGGAAATACTTTAAAATGAAATATTATTCAACCTCTGAAATGTTTTGTAGAAGTTGTGGCACCTGCATAAATTTGGCTAAAGATTTTCGCTCTGCATTCCATCCATTATTTTTCTTCTATGGTGGATATACCATTGTGGAGAAGGTAAGAAATGGATGAAATGAGGTTTCCCAATACTCTATGTGCTGAATACAATTTTTTTAAAGCTATGGCATGCTTGGAAAAATATGCAATAATAATGAATGCAAGAGTACCAAGTGCAGAGGCCACAAAGGATACCAGTAGTTTGTAGAGAAACATGGATTGTTGTATAGGTCATGGAAACTCTATGTTGCATACCAAGGCATGTAGTGAGTCCATGTAAAATTCTCCTACAATGGTGAATGAAGATCCAAGGGTACAAAATCATGTAATGCTTGCAAAGCAACTATGATACTTACAACATATATCCCAACAAATGGAATCCAAATGTGCCAAAAAGAGGTTGGAGATTGTTGCAAAACTTTGAGACTAAAATATGCTTCAAACCATGGTTCCTATGGAGAGGTAACATGCTGATATACTCTGGATTTTGGGGACTAAGATTTAGGAGGCTTGAATATATATATATATATATATATATATAGAGAGAGAGAGAGAGAGAGAGAGAGAGAGAGAGAGAGAGGAACCATTACATGCAATGAGGACCTCTCCTTCTCGACCTTCACTCAATTCATATTTCCTTCTTATAAGTTGTCTTTTTAATGGAGTTAACTTCAATTAGAGTTTACTCTGTTAGTTACATGTCTATCAAATTATCTGTACTTAAACTTTAAGCCCCCTAAGATTCAAATCATTGATATAAGTGACAAAGAACATTAAAAACAAACTTGAGATCCCTAAAAAGAGAGATCCCTAAAAAGTTTCATGAAAAACATGAAAGTTAATATTATTTAAACAATAAATAAAAAATATATATTATTGATATCTAAATCTATAAAATAAATGCTATTAAAATTTTAGAATTTTTTTGGTTGATTATTATTCATCATGTTGGGGTGTAACCATGATTACTTGATACTAATGGCTTCTTCCCTCTGCCGTAACTGCCCGGCTAGCGTTACCAACGTCGTGTGAAAATTGCTGTGTCCCTTCCTTCGTTGCAGCAGTACGTGTAGTAACGCTGGCTGTCTGTCTAGCTGATTACACGATGACGTGTAATTAATAAATAGATTACTTTACACGATAGCGAGAGTTTCCCACTCACTGGTCCATGATCAAAGATACATTTGGATTTTCCTTTCGCCCAAAATTATTGAAGTTAGAAAGAGGTGGATAATGATGTTTTTTTATAATAAGAAAATTGATTGAAGTGATGTTTTTTTAATAATTAGTATAGATTTATTTTAATTACAGATTTAATATGAGTTTAGAGGGATCAAATTTTTTTAAATAAATACATTTTAGTTTTTTTTATTGTTTAAATGGTATTTTTAAATGTTATAGAAATTATATAACATGTATATTAAACCACGTATTAAATTGATTTTTTTGTTATTTATATGTTTTTAAGATATATCAATATTAATTTATATTAAAATATTTTACTCATAATTTATATTGGATATTTTATTCTATACAACATTAAAATATGACTTTCTAGCAATTTTTTGATATATGAAGTTGATATCACTTGTTAAAAATCTTGCTCTTATATATATATATATATATATATATATAATTACTTTACAAGAAATTATATTAGTTTTTTTCTTTTTTATTATAGCCGACATTGTTTTTTTAATTTAGATAATATTTTATTTTTATTTTTAGAGGGACGAACATACTTACACACTGCCTTCACAATAGGTTGTAGAATAAGCCTCTTGTCTCAAAGAAAAAAAAATTATAATTTAGTTGTTAAATGAGAAGTAAGACGATTATAGCTAGTTGTTATTTCAAAATATAAATTAAAACATCTTTATTATACTATATTAAGAAAATTATACTATTTAAAACGATTTATTAGATAAATAATAATATTATAATTTTTATGGTGTAAATTTTATAATAAATATTTTTAACTTTTATAATAATTTGATCCCCTTAAAGAAATGGGATTTTTTTTTAAGATTTTTTATGATTCCCTTATGCCATGGGCACCATCTTGAATACTCTAATAGAGGAGGATATCTTCTCTTTGGAAGACGTTGATTTTGGGATTAAGCAAATTGCTAATGGGAAAGCTAGGGATATTGAAAGCTACCACATTAAAACTCTCAAAATGGGAAGATCTGTCCTTGTCCCTCATATACACAAACTCCTCAATCTGGCAGTGAAACAAAGTTTCCTTAAGCCTTGGACGCAAAGCCTTATTGTGTCTATCTTTAAAAGTAGTGATAAAAACTTTCCCTCTAATTACAGGACCATTATGTTTAGCCACATTTTAGCCAAGTTGTATGGGCTCATTTTGGAAAAGAAGATTAGTCTTTGGCTTGAAAGCAATAGTAAAAGAGCTAAAGGGCAAGTTGGATTTAGGAGACATAACTCAACTATAGAATACATTGTTACTCTTAGATCATTGCAGAGGAATGTCACAATAATAAGACTGATCTCTTCTATTGTTTTGTTGACCTTAGAAAAACTTTTGACTCCATGTCTCAGGATAAGCTATGGAGAGGCTATAAGAGATAATGGTTCCTCCTGAGCTAAGGGATGCTACGATTAGGCTATATGAGAATGTTATTTCCAAGCTTAGGACCACTTAGGGTTGGTCATAAGAAATTACATGCAATATTGGAGTTAAGAAAGGATGTCCCTTATCCCCTACCATTTTTGGCATTTACATTGATAAGATAGAAGAGTGTTTGGAAGTTGTAGGTTGTGACGGCTCTGGGCTCACTGGTATGGTCATTACTCTTCCTTGAAAATGATCTGTGGAGTGAGAAAATCATTCATGAAACTCAAGGTACATGCAACTGCGATGCTTTACATAAATTTATGACTTTAATTGGTGATATCTCTCAAACCAGGAAACAAAACAAAATTTCATAAAAAACCATTTCAGATCAAATGGAAATACTTTAAAATGAGATATTATGCAACTTTTGAAATGATTTCTAGAAGTTGTGGCACCTACATAAATTGCGCTGAAGATTTCCGCTCTGAATTCCATCCATGATTGCGCTTCTATGGCGGCTATACCATTGCAAAGAAGCAATGAAATGGATGAAATGAGGTTTCCCAATATTCTATGTGATGCAGGCAATTTTTTTTAAGCTATGGCATGGTTGGAAAAATCTGCAATAACAATGAATACGAGAATACTAAGTGCAGAGGGCCATAAAGAATGCCAAGAGTTTGTAGAGCAACATGGGTTGTTGTAGAGGTCATGGAACCTCTATGATGCAGATTAATGGATGTAGTGAACACATGTAAGAATGCTCCTATGATGTTGACTAAATATCTAAGGGTAGAATATCATGTAATGCTTGTGGAACAACTCTGATACTTACAGTGTATATCCCAACAAATGGACTCCAAAGGCACCAAAAAGAAGTTGGAGATTGTTGCAAAACTTTGAGATTGAAATATGCTTCAAACCCTAGTTCCCATGGAGTGGTAACCTACTTAGATACCAATGATGTGGACCTAGGGAGCTAAGATTTAGGAGGCTTGAATTGAGAGAGAAAGAGAGAGAGAAGAAGAAGAATTCTATTAAGAAGAACCATTACATGCAATCATGCCAATTTTGGGACCTCACCTTCTTGACAATCACTCTCTTCCTATTTCCTTCTTATAAATTGTCTTTTTGACAGAGTTAACTTTAACTATAGTTTACTCTATTAGTTACATATCTATCAAGTTACCTTTCACATAAAGATATAACTTCATCTTATACATATGGACTTAGACTATAAGCCCCCTTAAGATTCAAATCATTGGTATAGATGACAAAGAACATTCAAAAACACTTGAGATCCCTAAAAAGTTTCTTGAAAAACATGAAAGTTAATATTATTTCTAGAAATGTTCTCACACTAGAAAAAATGTTTAATCTAGACAATAAATTTAAAAGAACTATTGATACTAAAACTCAGAGTTTATCAAAGCAATATGAAGTGATTAATCTCGGAACAAAATAGGGCCCCATAAAATGTAAACTTAGGTTCATATTTTACTAAAATTAAAAAAAAAACATACATTAAACAATTTCAACAATATAAAATGGTTTTTCTTAAATTTATGAAGACCTCGAAACCAGATAATTCAAAAAAAACCAAATAAAAGCTCTTTAATGAAAGCTGTGAAAAAATACATTTGTAATTAAATAACATAGAGATAGAAAGAGCTACATATTCACTGAACATCCCAATCTCTTCACTGAAAACCATCATCAATAAATAAAATGCTCTAACCACAAATAAAAATAACAAACCTGCCAAACAAAAAAAAATGCTAACATCTCAAAATGGAGACGAGATTTATGCACTTTTAAATAAAAAAAATATACAATCATAAAATCCAAGCAGAAATGATTGAGAAAACTAAAGAAATAGAGAAAATGAGTAAAAATGTCAAATTCATTAAATCCTCTCAAAATTGAAAACAATCGCAAAACAACCCTCTACCCACCTAGACGTTGTTATAAACCACGTAGACACATACAAATGCACAATTTGGGAGTGCAAAATTAGAGTGCCCCACTTACACTATCCCCTCCCTTAATTCATAAACTTCAATGATTTGCAAGTTGGACATGCAATTTATAATAAAAAGTAGTCTCAGGAGAAGTTAACATACTAGATGGTTGCTAAGTTGGTAAATTAGAATTGTAATTTTTTCTTCTTCTTTTGGATGGTAATTAAAAAAAAATAGTGATATCGAAATTTATAAAATAAATATTATTAAAAATTTAGATTTTTTAAAAAATGAATTACTTAATATAATATTTGAAAAAATTTGAAAAAGATCAAGTTCACTTTATTTGATCATTTTTATAAAATAATGAAAAATATTTTTTTCCATAAAATTTAGAAAATGAAAAAGGGAAAGATGAAAAATAATTTTTTTCATAAAATTTAGAAAATGAAAAAGGGAAAGATGAGTAATATTTTTATATAAAATGTTTTAAGAAATTTGGAAAAAAATTATTTCAAAAATAAAAAATTCTTATATTTTTAATTAAATAGATATTCTAATTTAACTATTAGATATTTTAGGTTTTTTCCTTGAGATAATTTTTGGTAGAATTATAATTTTTTATTATTTAATGTGTATTTTTAAATACATAACATTTTGAGTAAATCATCAAAAGTTTTTAGGTAGAAATCATATAACAAATTCTTTTGGTCAATGTGTTTTTAATCAACTAGTGTGTTCATCATAGGACCAAATGATGAACCACACTCGTTGGTTCGAAATGTGTCAGCCAAAAAATTATATTAAAGTGATTTCTATCGAAAGATTTTTCGTAATTCATTATGGATCACAACCTGAATTCAGAAATTTTGAATAAAATTAACTAAAAAAAAATATGTTCAATAAACAGCCAAAATATCTAAGAGTTAGACTATGCTTCAATAATCCAATAAACTATATACAATTACATGACTTTAATTTTATACCAAATTTTATAAAAAGTGTTCAACAAAAATATAGGATAAACAACACCAATGTTCTCTTTTTTCATAATTTTCATTTTAAATCTAATTAAAATTATATAACATTTTTTAAATTAATTTAACCTTCACCTCTGCCGTAACTGCCTCGCTGGCATTATTCCGTGAAAGCCATCTAGAACGTCGTCCTCTGCCGTAACTGCCTCGCTGGCATTACCCCGTGAAAGCCGTCTACAGCGTCATGTGACAATTGCCGTGTCCCTTCCTTCTTCACCTCTTCCGTAACTGCCTCGCTGGCATTACCCCTGAGTGACAATTGCTGTCCCTTCCTTCTTCAACTCTGCCGTAACTGCCTCGCTGGCATTACCCCGTTAAAGCCCTCTAGAACGTCGTGTTGATTGTCCCTTCCTTCGTGGCAACAGTAAGGGAGAGAATTATTGTTAATTGTTATTTTAGAATAAAGGTTAAAACATTTTTATTATATTATATAAAGAAAATTAGGGTTTTTTTGGCGATTTAGGTAAGTTTTTTTTTTCCTTTCATCAAGGATAGAAATAAAACGTTAAAGAATCTCAATTAATTTATTTTTTAAATTCGAATAGAGCATATTGGTCTTAATAAGTTCACTATCATCTATTTTTTATTCATCATTTACATTCAGCAAATTTAAGTTATATATATATATATATATATATATATATTTATTTTAATTTTGAATTATAATATTATTTAAATTATTAATTAAATTTTTGGTTGAGTTTAAATAGTCTAATTAATAAATGAAACAATTTTTTTCGCAAGTTGAAAAATCTATAGGGCATAACTTAATCTTGAATTTTTTAGAAATCTATGTAGAATTTTGATTAAAATTAACCCAAAAAAAATGCTAGCAATTTTGATCTTAATATCTATAAAGTAAGTCAATTGGTAAATTCAATTTTTTAATTGGATAGAAATTTTGTGAGAATATATAATTTCACTCAATTGATGGGAATTTGGACTATAACACTTTGTCCTTCAGAATTTTGACCCATTTTAAGAAGATAGAGAAATGTGTTTATAGTGTTGTCTAGCTATTATATGTTTTGGAATTTTTCGCCAATTTGAAGAAACAATTTTTAGTTAGGTTGTGTTATTTTGTTGTTTAAAATTTGTTTTGAATGTGTAAGGAGATTGAATGCCTTGAAAAACCCATGGGTCACTCAAATTGTGCATAATTCACAGATCAAACTTGTGATTCCAACAAATTCTTATTGGGATTCAAAATAAAATAAAATAATATAAAATAAAAACTGGAAAATATGTCCAAAAAACTTCGAGAACCTAGAACAATTAGACTATCACTTTGTTTATTATATTGTAATTTAGTAATTGAAATCTAACATTTCAATACTAAAAACTTAGTTTCAAAAACCAACAAAAAGTAATTAATTGCTATTTCCCAATTTTTTTTATTAATTTAATTATTTCTTTCAATGATGGTTTACTTGTGATGAAAAATGACATCTAAAATAAGTACGTCCACTAAAAACAATATGTCCTACCTATTCTTCTTTTAAATTTTATCTTCTACATGTGGAGTGTAAGGCTATGATACAGATTTATGAAGGGAATGAAATGAAATACAAATAAATAACAAAAACATAGAGATACAATAAAACTTGACTTCTATTAATAAAAGGAATGTGTTGAAACTATAAAAATTCATAATGAAACAAACTCACTTTAATGGTGGCATGTTATCTTTGATAAGAGATATGATGACTATGTGCATTCACCAGAGCAAACTACAATGAGGCTAAAAGGATCTTCTTAACATAAAGCAACAATGAGGAAACTATAAACATCCAGAAACCTAACCCTACGAGATGAAATGCCAAAAGGTCTACAACCTGATGGGGTTAGTTGGTACATTAACTTCCTAGAGGTGTAACTTTTGCACATGATCTCTTTTTGACATGCTCAGTAGCTTGTTAGAAAGGTCTAGCCAAGAAGTACACATTCTGATCAGGCATAGGCTATAGCCTATGGGTTTTTCCAAGACCTTGCCACATCAAAAAAACATTGTTTAGGGCCTTAAAATAACCCTAGAAGTTTAGGAGCCAAAAAAATGTAGAAAAAATGCTAAGATGGAGAACTATGCTTTCAGCTAGTGGAATAGTTAGGTGGCCACTGATCCACTTAGATCATGTTATGATATGATACTTATTAAATGACAATAATAATTTAAGGTCACGACTAATTAGTGTATGAGACCCCCTTGGATTTATCTGTTAAAGTCTAGAGAGGTGTACATACTCTACCTGCTTTGGATTTGAAACTATGACCTCTTATAAGGAAACACATGTTCTTAACCATTAGGCCCACTCAAGTTGTACAAGTATAAATTGGATATCATGAAGAAATAGGGGTTTATTATAAAATATTCAAATATAGTAAAATCATTAAGAGGGTGGACTCAAGACACTACTTCTTAATTCAAGTTATAGACACTATAGTAGAAGGGTATGTCCTTCATAATATCTATGCCATTAACAATGTTTGTGCAACTAACTATAAATAAAATTATGGTGCTGCAATGCGATTGAGAATAAGGAAACAAATAATATTGCAAAGAAACCTTTGATCCCTACTCGTATCAGGTGTTAGGGAAGGGATAGGTTGGGGAGGGAATGGACATCGTCCCGTCGAGAATAAATGCAATAGATATTGCTAGCCCTCCCACCATGTCATTAACATTAAAGAATGGATGAGAGGTGATGGAGGATTTTAATCTATGTGCATCATACGATCATGTGCCATCACAGATTGATGTTACAAGTCATGGCACTCATGTTGAAGTGTGGATTTGAAAGTGGAGGGCTTACGACAAGGCCTTGGGTATCATTATAGGCCAAGTGCACCATGTGAATTTGTCATTTGGGGAGGTGGAGAGTCTATAACCTAGGAACCAACTAGATTTGACATGAGTCAGGTTTGAATTCTTAATTTGATTTCTATTACGACAATCTATCACAAATGTTCATGGTTGCAGGGTATAGTGTTGGAATTTCATTGCATGGCAGCTCAAAATTAGGGTATAAATCACACGCCTAGTGAGGTCTCTCTTTATCAATTTGTTGTTTTCATTTGAAGCTAAGCTCCAACCCAAATTTCTTGTTATTTTCTCAATTTTCTCCTTTAGGGACTTGGACTTCGTTCCATGTTGGGTTCTCTCTATCGTGTGACTTCAACTCGCCCCTCTTAAACTGACGTCTCTCCCCTGTAAGTAATCTCAATTCTCCCCTCCCACTTCATGGTTTTTTCTAATATTTGGTTAGGAGTGACTAAGGAAATTTAGTGCAATGCTTCATTGGTCATATTGCCTTGAATATATCATTTTATGTCACTCGGCCCCACTTCCTCGCATAGATGGTAGTCCTTATCTTTCAAAAATTATTTTCTTTGCTTCTCTAACCTCCATTTCCCTCTCAACTTCACCCTACCTCAGTTGAGTTTTGATGCTGACATTCTAAGATTTCCAAGCATACCTCGACAGTGAGTCAGGTCACACAAGGGTGCAACCTGTTATCGCAAGAAGAACTGTCAAGATCAATAGAAAATGATGGCCTCAATAATGAGATATAGAGACCACATCCTGCCACAAATTCAAGAAGAAAATATTGAGGTAGAGTAAAGCATAATTGTGAAGCAAGAATTTTTATTTGATATTAAAATTGTAGGTGACTTCGAAGAATGGACCCTAACTATCAAGTATACTAGAGGAAGACTCTACTAGTACATGTGCATCTTTGATATCTATTGACACATGAAAATTTTGCTTGGGAGAGTACTTCTAGGAAGAAACAAAGCTTGAGAGGAAATTTTGATGATGGTATATGAGATATAACTTATGGTAAAAGGATTGGAATGATGTATACAAAGGATTCAAGACCACTTAGGCCTCCCTCTAGGTCCAAGCTACTCACTAGCGAACAACAAAGAGCCTATTTCTATCGAAGAAACACATTCTCCTAAAGCGCATTGATGCACTCCATCTACTATATTGATAGTTACTTTTATCTTAGATTTTTTAATATTGTTGGTATGCTAGTCTCAACAGGCCTTAGGCCTCTTGGATTTTATGTTGTAGTTTTGATTTTCAAAATCAATATCAATTTTTGGGTGCTTAAAAAACTTTGGTTCTACCACTAGTCTAGATTCCCTAAACTAGGGAAAACCAAATTGTATTTTTCTCTCTACTTCTAATGAAATGAGCACCTTTTACCAACAAAAAAATAAAAATAAAATTTGAGCCTAAATTGAGCAGAAAATGCACTTATTCATTATTGTTAGCTTAAGGGAATTTTTTTCCCCTAAGGAAAAATCATAATTTTCATTGATAGTAAGAAAATTACATATTGTAGATGTTGAGTTGCATATGCTGTATAGTGAGGTGATTCGCCCATAAAAAAAAATCTCATAGGTCTATATGGCTCCACACAGGGAGAACAATTTTCCAAAAATTTCAAAATTAAAAAAACTCCACACATGGAGTACAATTTTTAATCTGCTAATATATATAGCTAATATAAGTGAAATATACATATGTACTGTTAAGTTATGCAGTAATAAAGATAACCATGTAAAAACAGGCCCCTCTGGGCCCAATTATGCTCTGAATTCCATGTATGGGCAGTGGTAACATTGATAGTGATCACCGTCCCTCTGCTCCTGTATCATCCATGTACCACAAGGCCAGTTCGCAGCTTCCTTGTATAGCTGATCAGAAATATGGTTGCGTTGCCTGTATATATGGCAACAAACAAAGCGATCAAAATGTGCAATGAATCTGTGTGCCTCTTCCAATATGGGTCTCAGAGTATAAGAATGAAAAATAGATGTATTGTTTATCCAGTTGATAACATTCTTTGAGTTCCCAAAAATCTAGATATTCCTGTAATTTTTTTCCATGGTGAAATGAAGGAGATGTATGAGGGTAATAAGCTCAGCATAGTTGTTTGTGCCCCTTCCCAAAACCATTTGAATCTTAAAGAAATGTGTATCAGAGAGGTATAAAATGGCTCCCCCCCCACACCCTCCATCCTGGGAAAACCCGTCAAAATATGCCCAAAGGTAGTCTCGGTTGATGGTGTCAGGAACTATATTTCTAGTGGGAGGAGTAGCATCGTCATTCGAGATGATAGAATAGGTGGCCAAAATGCAGGCAGAGATAATGTGCCAAATTGGGATGATGTTCTGGAAAATATATTGGTTCCTGGTTATCTAGATAGCCCAACAAAATAGGAGGGGTAGGTTTCTGGCTTTGCTCGGGACAATCGATGCCCACTAGGTTAGCCAGGTGTCCTTTATAGATGTGCCCTACCATCGGCTATGGATGTTAATGGCGAGGAGGGTTGTATTCCACAGGTCCATAATGACCTGCAAAAATAGAAAGAGGTGGTCAATGGATTCTGAGCTATTCTTGCATATGCAACACCAAGATGGATCGTGAAAAGCACGCTTAATTAGATTGTCCCCCATGGGGGCCTTGTTCTTGAGCACTGCCCACATGAATAGTCACGTTTTGGGGGGCGAATTTAGTTTCCACAGCTGGCTCCACCTATTGTAACATTCTTGTTTTTGATAAGTTAGCTATTAGATAAAAAATCAAAATTCCATACAAAAAATGATAAGTTAGGATATGGACCAAAAAACAAGATGGAAAATAAAAATGCTAGGAGTAATTATTATTGCAAGTCCATATCAAATAAAATGATAGGGTATTTGCTCTAAAAAGGAAGGCAAAATGAAAATGATAGATAAGCAACAAAAGAACAATATTTGCTTTAGAAATAAATTAAAGTTTCTAGCTCAAATGCACCTTTGAAAAATGTCCTTTTGATTAATCATGCTTAAATTCTTTAATTACGATTTAATTGTTGTAGTAAAGCTTGATGACCTTATAAAATAAGTGACAAATGACACTTTTTTTCGTATTGGCAGAAACGACAAAACAACACATCGGGCACCGATGACCAATGCATACTTTTCAAGGAAGATCCTTCACTTCGCCGGGATCAACGGTGGAGGAAACCTTTTGGCCCCCCCTTGGTCATTTCTCGTTAAAGCAGGGGGGGGGGGTCCGAAAAGCAGTTTTCATGGCTGCCGCTTTTTGCAATGTGGTGCCTCCAAAATGTTTCAGACCCCCAAAGCCTGAAACCACAAACCATTATGACCCCCCCCCCACCCCCCTGAAATCTGCTTCCGATTTTTCTTCCATCCGACCATTGACTTCTCCCGCGCCTTGTGCATCCATTATCCTCCGTCCAATAACGAACCTCCACATCATCCATCCGTTTTCACTTATCCATTCACCACTCGCCACGTTATAATACCATTTCCCACATGCGCCAAAGTCGTTCCTGTGCCTGATTATCCATTTAAACATCCGTTAAGCATTAATTCACATTTCCCCTGAAAATTGAATGCCTACAGTTAGATCTAAACAATCACTTGAGCCCAATTGAACCTATAAATCCTTCATGGCTCCAATGTTTGCCACTGTTTTCTTCCATCCATAAACCAAAAGCACCATTTGTCACTCTATTTATTTTCGCCATTGTCATCAATTTTAGGTTAAAAGAATCTTATGAATTTCCCTTGCAGTAGTGATGGCTCCTAAAGAAAAGATACAGAAGATTGCCGAAGAAGGGAATCCCTCCACAGTCTCCCTTGATTTGGATCATATGCCACTTGTAGACTCCCTTTTCAAGATGAATGACTATGAATGTGAATTTGATTTCTATGAATTACATTCATGGTTAAAACTGAAATATATCGATAAAGAGGATTCCATTTGCTTCTGGGAGACTCTTCTGCCATTATTTTATTTTCCTAAGACCCATCAATTCCTTGATATAATATCTTGGTGTCAAGCCATGTATGACCCTGTGCAAAGAATAGTAATGACTTAGGATGGAAAAATCTTGATTACCATCACTGCTCAGAGCATAAACCAAATGCTAATGATACCTCCATTTGATTCCCTTAGCCATTTCTCACCTGCAACTCACATGGACCTCTATAATAAACTCACCATCCCACAGAGAGCTCTTATATTTGAACTTTTCCTACTAGAAGATGTCGAATTACCTAAGAGAAATCCTCCATATTCATCTTCTATGTTCCACGAGGCCACTAGACACATTATCTATTGGTTATCATACCTCCTAGGTTATGAAAATGACCAAGCTGTTGATGAATCCATCCTTGGATTCTTTTCTATCTTTAGCAAAGAATATCAACCCGCCTTCATGTATAATTATAGCCACTTTCTGGCTGATAATATACATGAACATTTTATGAATTTGACCACACAAGGAGTATTCAGGTACAATTCAGTTATAATTCATTTAATTTTGTTTCAACAAGGAGATCTATTGCCTATTCAGATGAACAGACAAGATGAGCAGGGAATGAATCAATTAGTGATTCATTGGAGAGAGCTAGTAAGAGCAGGATCATTAAATTTTACATTCTTCCAGTTCATTGATTCCTTTGTACATCCAGTTCTCCAATTACTCAATAGCCAGGCAGAGCCTAGAATTGGAGAAGAAATTAGAAAGACACTGCACCTATCAGAGCAAAGCAAGACTGGTGACTGGTACCTATAGTAGAATTACACTGAGATTAGGATATATGGCAATGAGTTGGCTCCATACAAATTGCCTAAGTATGTGCCAATGAGAGTATTCTCACTGGAATACATAAGGAAAATGATAAATATGGATGAAGTCCATTTTGTCTCAGGCAAGAAGAAATCATAGTTTAAACTCAAAGCCAAAGTAGGGAGTTTCATTTGTAACACTAGGTCTGCAGGTATAGAAGAAGACATATTGCTAAATAACACGAATCTCCAGCCAAGCTTCACTTGGTCTTATGATCCTTTTGGGATTATTTCAGCTCTCAGAGTGCAGTTGAAGGCAACACCTTACAACCATACTCCCAGGCCAGAATTGGAGAAGTTCATGAACCAGGAGCAATGGTTTGAAGGTACTCTCATAGAAGTTGATGAAAAGGTTATATTAACTCCTCATACAAAGACTCCAACTACACAAAGTACTCAGTATAAAAGAGCCAGAGAGGAAACTCAGTCAGTTACAGAACCAGGTAAAGAGTACTATATCTTACAAAAGAAGTTGAAAACTGGGTTGTCAATGTCATCAGGAAGCAAGCCACCATAGATAATTGATCTTGGAGAATTGGAAGATGTTTCATTAGCAGTGAGCACTGATCCCAAGCCTCCCTCTACTTCTTCAACTTCTTCTTCAATTGAACCTATGGAGATTATCCAATTATCTGAGACCAGCTCAGCAGGAGATACTAATATCTTCTCAACATTTTTGGAAATCAAGAAAAAAATGAAAGTCTTAAATCTCAAGTTTACATTCAATTTTGGAAACAGACACCCACTTCTCAGCATAGACTTCTCTCTTCCTTTGACAGTGAAAGAGGAAGGATGAAAATGGAATTTTTGCAGGCTCAGATTCCATTTCCTAAATCCATAGCAGACTACAAGAAGACCATCTTCTCATTTGATGTGAACCAGATAATCAAATGGATTTGCATATGCAATCAGGTGAGATGTTACTTTCCACAATGACTACAACTGCCATGTCTCTTTCCAACTCAGAACTGCTTTGTCCAATGTACAGTCACAACTTAAGATTGAAAAGTTGTCATCCTTGTCTAAAGATAACACATTAAAATCTTTATAAGATATCATTATCAAGATTGGATATGATCCCCAGGACTATAAATCAATTGAAGAAATACTGCAAAATAAGAATGTTGAGATTACAACCTTGAAGAAATAGTTGAATTTGCCTTCAACTGAAGATCCACAGACCAAATAAATGGCAGAAAATGAACAACACAGGGAGGAGATGTTAAAGCTAATTATTGAGCAAAACATACAGATCAAGAAAATGGAGGATTAGATAGAACAATTGCTCAAGGAAAAAGAGACAACACAACTTGTTGTGACCTCAGTAACAACAATTCCAATGATAGGAGCATATTTAAGCTCATCTCCTACTGACATTGCTTCATCTTTAGCAACCCTTGAAACAACAAGGTTATCACAAGAGCTACAAGCACATAAACAATAAAATGAGAAGTTACTCCAGAAGTTCCAAGCCTTGCAGTCACAAAAGGTGAAAAATGATACCTTGTATGTAGAATAAATGCAAAAGTCACATAGGTTAGAGCTCAAGGTTAAACAGTTAAAAAGCAAGATTCTAATGGCAGACACTTTGGCCCAAGCCAAAGAAGATATTTGGTTAGATATTAGCCACTCTATAACAGAAGTATGGCCATCCATACAAATCATTTTTGAGTAGCAAGAACTAATTGCTAAATGCAGGGCATAGATAGAGACCCAAAAGGAAGCATTGGGCACAAAACGCAAAGAAGCATCAGGAATGATCAGGGTCCTCAATTATAAAAATAGGCAGCAGTTACAAGAGATGAACATTCCAGATAGGACAACTACTATTTTGGAAATTAAGAAAGTCCTAGTGAAGAAGAATCTATTAACTCAGCTAAAAACAAAGTGTGATGCTTTGAACACTACAGTCAGGAGGTTTCACTCTAAATTCAATATATTACATAAGAAAGGTTTACTAGAGATAGTATCATCAAATGATCAACTAGTAAAATTGGAGGAATACTGTGAAAGGCTTTATACCATTGCAACAGACAATAGTCAATTTGCAGGGATAAAAAGGCAGATTATTGGCAAGGAGTTTTTGGAAGCTTTAAGCTTAGACCTCTCCATTAAATATGAAATTGGTCATCTTTTTCTCACCAAACCCAATTTTGAGAGATATACTGAAGTTGATGAGATACTTAGAAGGATGGTAAATCTCGAGATACCTAGTGAGAAAAGGTAGGATCAATTGTGTGAAAAAATTGATTAACTTTTCATTCCAACAAGAAGACAACAACAACAGATTTTGAAGGAACAATCATCAACAACTTCCTATCTAATAGGGACACATCATGCACCAATTTTTCTTTTCCTATCTTCTTTCAATCTATCTTGTAATCAGTTTAGGATATTTTGTTTAGAACTTGTATAAATAGCTCTCTTCTATGAGTTATTAAAGGTGGTACCTTTCCATAAGAAATTTTGGAAAAGCGTTGATGTACAGGCTGTTTCTAGATCACTGATAATAAAGCAAAGGATTCTGAATTTGGTATCATATAGTTTAGTTTTCTTCTGTAAGTTTTTCATGTGTTTCGTTCATTATGTTTATTATGCATATGTTTAAGTTTTACAGAGATATTAGGTGAGAATAAATGTGTTACATATATTCTTAAAATTCCTTTCTGAAGTTATTATCATAAAGAGACTGAGAGATTGGACTGTCTGTCTAAAAATCTCCCTCTAAATCATAAAATTGTCAGCATCTTATATAATATTAAGCATAGTTTGTTTAACTTTTGAACATTGGACAAAGGTTTTCCCACTGATGATAATTTATCTTTCTGTTTGAAATCAAATTAATCATACGTCCTTACTATTCTTTCTAAACACCTTATAAATTCAAATCACTATGTGAAGTCAAATATCAACCCTTTGATTATCTATTATCACAATCTAAAAGAGTTAAGACATCATTTTTATAGTTTGTTCTATGTATTGGTCCTCCATAAAAACCAAAACCAAAACTCCTAAAACAAATACCTTAGATGATCTCGCATGACCAATTGACCATTATCATCTCAGAGGAACAACATCAATCTGGCATCGTTGCCAGGGGCTCAATTTGATTAGTTTTCCTGGGCCAACGGCATAAATTCTATTCCTTTAAGGTGACTAAAGGTTTAGATAGGTCAAAATCCTTCACCTAGTGACTCCATTGTATTAAACTAGCACCTTGTAAGCACACTAGATCCCATTCTGAATCTGAAACAGTTAGTCCTCTGTTAGATCCAGAAAGACTTGTGAGAAAGGCAAGTTTTAGAAGGAGACATCAACCATCTTCTTCTACTTCATCTTTTTAGTCTAGAGATATATTACAATTTGATCCCTATAGTAACATTCCATCCAATCCAGATTGGACTCATTTATCACGTAGGGTTGCTGAACTTATAGATAGAAGAGTTGATTTTAAATCAACTTTCCTTATTCATTCACTTGAATCTCATCCAGAACCCCTACTTCCACCAAGATCACCTAAATCTCAGTCTGACCTAGGTGTTTATTTACCTGAATACAAACCTACAGATTTCATATCGCCCACTACATATTCATTCCCTTCCACTCCTGAACGCCCTGAATCTTCTCCTTCTAAACAACCTGAAGGGACCTTTTTTATATATTCAAATCCAATCTTTGAAACAAAAGAGGATATTCAGTCACAGGTTCAGAAGTTAGTTATTAAGACTCCCTTAAAGTCATATAGGATATCTCCTCCTTCCTCACCTCCACATAGGTATACACCTTCTTTATCACCATCTTCCTCTTTTTCTTCTTCAACATCTACACAAACATCTCACACACCATCTTTAACTATGGAATTCCAACTTATTGTATAGGCTAGATATGCATATTTAGTTTTACCTCAAAACCTCGATGCATTCCCTCCAGGATATTTAAAACATCTTCCTAGGTATAATGCAGAAATTGGTTCCTCAGTTGAGGACCATCTTCATGAATTTCTATACTTTGCAGATAACATGAACATAGAACAAGAAAATGTTTACATGAGGTTGTTTTTTTAGTCTCTTGAGGGAAATGTGAGAACTTGGTTTAGGTAGTTACCTGCAAATTCCATTAGAAATTGGGAAGAGTTAACAAATATATTCAAAAATCAATGGGGAGTGAAGAAAGATGCTCCTTACTTTTTGACTGAGTTTGAAGAACTTAAAATAAACTTTGGTGAACATGTCTCTGATTTTATCAAAAGGTTCAACAAACTTTATCATAAGATGCCTCCTGATGGAAAACCCCTTGTAGCAGCAGCCAAATCTAGGTTCTCAAAAGAATTTGAAGATGATTTTGCTGTAATGTTAAGAGAAAGAACTTCAAGAACTCTTGAATACATGCAAACTAATGCCATAGAGGTGGAAGCAAATAGGGTAGCCTCAACCACTTTAAAAGCTAAAGAGAAAAAGGCCCAAAGAAAGCTTAAATCTAGTCAAGAGGCCTCTATTTCTTCAAAGACTAAAACTGAAGATTCTAAAATTGATGAGATCACTTCACTTCTTAGAAATCTGTCCAATAGAATTTCCAAGATTGAGACTCAACCTAGAATAGTTCAACAAATAGTAACTCAACCTCAAAATCAAAATCAAGGTCAATACAAGAGAAATTCACAATACAAATTCTTCAAAGACCTAGTAATGATTAGTAGGTTCCAACTTCTTTATCGATAGATGATCAACAACCTGATGACAATACCATGAAAATCACCGAAGACATTAACAATATGGATAACTCTTCTGGTCAGACCACTATTATTCCTCTTTCACAAAATAAGCAAATTCAAGAAGATCAAGAATCCTCACAGGTTTCCAAATGCCATGCCTTCTTTGAATTCCTAATTGCAGAGCTCAACAAAAGATATGATCTTAGACCTAGACCTGGTCCTGGAAGACCTCTTAAGGAACCTCCAACAATTGAACCTCATACCAAAACTGTTGAAACTCAGACAACTACTATTCAACCATTAAATCATTCCACTGACACAGCTTAAATTGAAAAAATTGTCTTGACTGCATTTAATGTTGAAAATGAGTTAGAAAGAGTTAAGATCCCTATACCACTTTTAGAACTTTCCAAAAACCCTGGATATAAAAATCAAGTTTCCAAATATATACAAAACACCTCTATTGATGCTGAAAGTGATGTTATTAGCCTTCAAGATGAAAAACTAGTAGTTGTCTTTGGTCCTAGCTCAGATATGATAGATGAAATAGTGCCCCCTTTCTATGTAACACTAAAGACAAATGACTCCATGCTATATAACTATATGCTTGATGCTAGAGCATCACACAATCTCATGCTAAAAACCATCATGGATAATTTAAATCTTGACATAACTAGACCCTATCATGATTTATACACCTTTTATTCCAAAAGAGTACCTTGTCTAGGATTGATTAAGGATTTAGTGGTAACTCTTACCCAAATCCTAGTAAAGAGCATAGTGTTAGATATTGTTGTCACTGACATCTCTCCCAAATTTGGAATGCTCCTTTCAAGGTCTTGTTGTGCCAAATTAGGGGGAACTCTTCAGATGGACATGTCTTATGCCACTATTCCAGTTTATGGGGGAGAACAACTTAGGTTGTATAGAGAGGTTAGATTTGTCCACATGGTATGCAAAACATATCAACCAAAGAACCACCCCATTTATGCAATTGATCAAGATTTTGGTTGTTTTCAACTCTCTTCAAATCAAATACATGAATCTCAAGTAAAAATTGAAGATGTAGTTGAAAACCCTGTATCAAATCAAACTAATGTATGGAAGTTGTTCTTTGATGGTTCTTGTACAAAGGATGGAGTAGGGGCTGGGGTAGTGTTAATCTCACCAGAAAAGGAAAACATAACACAATCATGTAAACTTGATTTTGAAGTCACCAAAAATGTAGCAGAATATGAGGCTTTCCTTCTAGGACTACAGTTAGCCAAGAGTTTAAAGGTACACAACCTGAGTGTTTTCACTGACTCAGAGCTCATTGTAAGACAAGTTAGAAATATTTGCCAAAAAAAGCATCCTAGGCTTAGGTCTTATAGAAATGAGGTTTGGGATTCCATTGAAAATTTCTTTGATGCCTTCAACATAACTTATGTCCCTAGAAATGAAAACATACATGCAGATTCTTTGGCTATTTCTGTAAGCTCATTTAAGATTCTTGATCAAACACAACTGTTATACCAAATCCAGGTTAAATACAAGCCATCTATACCTGATAACCAAAAGCATTGGTAGGTGTTTGAGGATGATGAACAACTAAAATCTTTCCTTCAACTTGTAGGTGAATTTTCTCTTTTGCAAATTGATGAAGACAATCTTGATATGGTCAATCCTCAAGCTGCTAATGATCCAGAATTAAATTCCAAGATTGTAGATCATGATATCATACAATTATCAAACAACTTCATTCCCAAGGGGTTAATTCATTTAGAGAAATTATTCGATTATATTGATGTCCCCCGAAACCCTCCATCCATTTCTCCTGAAGATGACATAGAAGAAATCAATATTGGATCCCAAGAACAAGTGAAAAGTATAAAAATATCTACATCTTTAGCCCTAGAAGTTAAAGATGAATATCTTAAGTTACTTAAAAAATATAAAGATGTTTTTTCTTGGTCTTATGTTGATCTTAAAACTTATGATACATCCCTTATTGAACATAATATCCCATTAAAAACTGGAGCTAAACCCTACCAACAAAAACTCAGAAGAATTAATCCAATTCTTCTACCAACTATTGAGAGGGAGCTTAAGAAAATGTTAGATGCAGAGATTATTCTTCCACTAAGATATTCTAATTGGATTGCCAATCTAGTACCTGTCAGAAAAAATAATGGTGAAAGAGGACTCTGTGTTGATTTTAGAAACTTAAATAAAGCATCACTAAAGGACAACTATCCATTACCTAAGATGGATCAGTTACTTCAACAAATTTCTGGAGCCAACAAACTTTCTATGTTAGATGATTTTTCTGGTTATAATCAAATTATGGTGGACAAAGAGGATAGGTAAAAAACTGCCTTCACAACACCTTGGGGTACTTTCATGTATGCAAGGATGCCTTTTGGTTTGACAAATGAAGGAGCTACATTCCAGAGAGCAATGTATATAGATTTTGTAGGCCAGGTAAACAAATTTCTTGTTATTTATCTTGATGACCTTACAATTTTCTCTAATTGTGATAAAAAAAAATTTAAAGCATTTGATGAAGGTTTTTAAAAGATGTAGGAAATTTGGGATGTCATTGAATCCAAAGAAGTCTCTATTTGCTATCTCAGAAGGGAAATTGCTTGGCCATATAATTTCTAAAGATGGAGTAGTTATTGATCCAAATAGAGTATCAACCATTCAGACATTAACATTACCAAGAAATAAAAAATAAGTTCAGGCTTTTCTTGGTAAAAGCAACTTTTTAATAAGGTTCATACCCAATTATGTTGAAATTGTCAAAGATATAACTGATATGATTAAGAAGGGTCATGAAGTTAAATGGACTATCTCTTCTAGACATGCATTTGATCAAATCAAGAAAGCTATCTCTGAAGCTCCAACCCTGGCCAACCCTGATTATACCAAACCATTCAGTATCTTTTCCCTTGCCTCTGAAACAACCCTTGCTGTTGTTTTACTACAAAAGAATGAAGATTCCCATAACCAACCTATAGCCCTTTTTAGCAAAGTCATGAGAGATACCGAGCTTAAGTATGAAATAATTGAGAAGCAAGCCTATGTCCTTCTACAAGCCCTCAAATAATTTATGATGTATGTCCTACATTCACCCATTACTGCTTATGTTCCTAACAATACTGTAAAAACTATTTTAACCCAACCAGACACTGATGGAAAGAGGGGTATATGGATCACTCAGATACTGGAGTTTGATCTAACTATCAAAACCACAAAGCTAGTAAAGGGTCAAGGGTTAACTAAGATTCTAGCTGAATCCAACTGTAAAGTGCTGGGCATCAACACTGTTTTGGAAATACAAGGGAAGAATCCACAAGAACCTTCCCAAAATGCAGATAGGAAGAATCCACAAGAGCCTTCTGTCTATGCAGAAGGGAAGAACTGACAAGAACCTTCCCAAGATCTGAATGAGGAGAATCCACAAGAACTTTTACCTTCAGATCAGACCATCTCTTTACACATTGATGAGAAATTTCTTTTATTAGATTGGCATCAAGATATTGTAAATTTCTTAATTCATTTTGAGTGTCCTGCATAATTTTCCAAAAGTCAATTTAAGACTCTCAAATTGAAAGTAGTTAAGTACTGTATCATAAATGCAATTCTATATTGGAAGGACCCACTCAATATCTTGTTATTATGTTTAATAGAATCAAAGACTGAAGGGATCATTGATCAGTTTCATACAGGATTTTGTGGAGGACATTATGCTTGGAGAGCAACATCATATAAGATATTAAGGTCAGGATTCTATTGGCTAACATTGTTCTTAAAAGTAGGAGCAAAGGTCAAAAGTTGTGTCCCTTGTCAGATGTTTGCTGGTAAGAAAAAACTAGTAGCTCTTCCATTGATCCCAACAATTGTTTCAACACCTTTTCTTCAATGGGGATTATCTTTTATTGGAGAGATTCATCCTACTTCAATAAATCAGCATAGATGGATCCTCACTGCAATAGATTACTTTACTAAATGGGTGGAAGAAATTCTAGTAAGAAATGCTACTGACTCAGTAGTAATCAAATTCATTGAAGAAAACATTTTATCTAGGTTTGGTTGCCCAACCCATATTGTTACTGACAACTCAAAAACATTTTCTAGTGTTAAAAAGATTGAGTTTTGCCACAAATATCAGATTTTGCTACATCATTCAACTCCATATTATCCTCAAGGTAATGGTCTTGCAGAATCATCCAATAAAAGTCTGGTAAAGGTTATCAGAAAAACTTTAGCAGATCATAAAAAGAGCTGGGACACTCATATAATTTATGTCGTCCAGGAAAACAGGATTACTCCAAAGAGATCTACTGGAAAATCTCCTTTTCAGTTAGTTTATGGGAAAGATGCAATTTTCCCTACCAATTTGGCCTTCCCCATTTTAAAGTTTTTGCAGGATTCAACTGACGAACATGATGATTTTTCAAGGAGGATAAATCAAATCATTAAACTAAATGAGAACAGAGATGAAGTTCAATACAAATTGAAAAAGTATCAGAATAAAATGAAGAGCCCGTTTGACAAAAGAGCAAGGGAAAGGGACTTCAAGGAGGGTGATCTAGTCCTAAGATGGGATTCTAGAAGAGAAGACAAGGGAAAACATGGCAAGTTTTACAACCTATGGTTTGGACCTCTAACTATTGCTGAAGTAAAGGGAAACAATGCTTTTGTGATACAAAATCTTGAGGGACTATATTCCCAATGCTTTACCCAATGCTTTACCCAATGCTATGGACTCCTGAATAGCCCAATGATTTCCATTCCAATGGGTGGTGCTGATGTTTTACTAGAAGTCCAATGGCTACAATCTTTGGGTACGATAGCTTTTAATTTTCAAGAACTTTTCTTGAAATTTTTTTGGGAAGGAAAGGAAGTTGAATTGAGGGGTATCGAAGGGAAACCTAGAAAGATAATCAACTCTAACAGCATGACAAAGCTTCTAAATAAAGAACAACGGGGCGTAATTGCACAATTATGTTCACTAGAGGATCCCACATCGAAATCATGTATTTCTCCAGATCTCCAAAATGTTTTGGATAGTCATTCCAAGGTATTTGAGACTCCCAAAGGCCTCCCACCTATTCATGATCATGATTATGCTATTCATTTGACTCCAAGAATTGTTCCTCCAAACATCAATGCTTGTAGATATACATATGCCCAAAGGAGTGGGAACTCATTCAAAAGTTGTAGAAGATCCCAGTTCAAATATTATTGTGAGAACTTGACAAGGAAGGAAAAATCATATTGGAACCTGAAGCAGTCATAGAACTGAGAAATCGACAGCTACGAAATAGATCAGTTTCAGAGTATCTCATCAAGTGGAAGAAATTACCCACTGAAGATTCTACATGGGAAGACAAGAATTTATACAGAAGCATCAAGAACTACTCAAGCATCGAGGACAACACTTTTTGAAGGAGAGGGGCATGTTAGGTCCTATAGAATTTTGTAGAATTTTTCTACAAATCAGTCAACTCTGATACCATGTAGAAATTTCCTACTTGTAAATCAACTTAATAATGCAATTTACTAAAGCGAAACACTTGATCTACTTCTACAAACAATTTAGTAGAAGCTTAATCAACCATGAGAAACATCAATAAGAACACATATAACTGATAAGAAGGAATCAATCACACATAACACAGAAGAATTTACTCAGGGAAAGCACTTGCCTTAAACCCCATCTCTGTATTATCATACAAGTGGAAATATAGTCTGGATTACACAAAGCCTTAGCTCGGAAGCTATCCATCTCTCAATACAATCCCTCTGCTGCTCATAGACAGTCAAAGGCTTCTCACAGACCTTCTCCTCTGCCCTCGAAGCCTCCTGTTTATATGCATAGTTTTTCTTGGGTCCTCCAGCTGCAACCTATGTGATTCTCACCTCACACACAACACTGACCTCTGAAATAACTGCACAAACCTGAAGGATATAAATCCTCATCATGGATGAGCTTCCTTTAAAGGAAAAATATTCATCCAACTAATAGTACACTGTCCCTTCTCTGATCTCAACTGGATCTCTGTCTGAACTGACATGCATCAGTTATTCATGAGAGAATACTCAGTTATCTGAAAATAATAGTTGTCACATGCATGCAAGCATTAACAACTATATCTCATTATTTTAATGACTTGTTAAAATAATCTAACTGGACTTGACTAAGTTAAACTAAGTCAACTGGTCCTCTCAATATAGAACTGAACCTTATCTCATTTAATCAAGGGATAAATTCCTAAATCAAGAGAGAAAATAATTGCATGATCTCACAAAGACTTCAAGTTTAATTTTCCATAACTAATTAACTCATGGAGATTAATTAATTAATATTTTAAACAGCTGGTAAGACCAAATTCGTTTTTACTTCCTATAGATAGACCAGGGATTGCTATAAATAGGAAGGTACCCAGAAATGCTATTTTTAGAAGTTTCTATTTTTAGCAATTTCACCTATCACCCAAGGTGGCCAAAATGCTCAGTGGCCAAACTGCTATTTTTAGAAGTTCTATTTTTAGCACTTTCTAAATTTAGCATTTCTTGTTGCACACTTTTCAACAGGTCCCTATACTACTAGTGTAACCCCTTATTGTTATTAGTACAACCCCCTTATTATATTGTTGTGCCCATGTAGTCCCCATATTGTTATTATTGTGTTGCATAGAAGCCCACTATTGTTATTATTGTGCCCTTACATTATTATTGTTATGTTGGCTCTGATTATATTATGACCCCTTAGACTCCTACATATAGAAATGAGGTCTTGTCATTTGTATCATCTAAGAATTGTTCATTTGTGTAATGTAAAGGAGGTTGCCCCCTCGAAGAGGTTTATTTCTAAGGCATTCATCTATCTTTTCTATCTTTTTGTGAGCTAGTTTCATAACAGATGGCTCCTAAAGCAAAGTTACAAAAGACTGCCGAAGAAGGGAATCCCTCCACAATCTCCCTTGATCTGGATCATATGCCACTTTTAGACTCCCTTTTCAAGATCAATGATTGTGAATGTGAATTTGATTTCTATGAATTACAGTCATGGTTAAAACTGAAATATACCGATAAGGAGGATTCCATTCGCTTCTGGGATACTCTTCTACCATTATTTTATTTTCCTAAGACCCATAAATTACCTAATATAATCCCTTGGTGTCAAGCTAGGTATGAACCTGTGCAAAGAACAATAATGACTCAGGATGGAAAAATCCTAATTACCATCACTACTCAGAGCATAAACCAGATGCTAATGATACCTCCATCTGATTCCCTTAGCCATTTCTCACCTGCAACTCTCATGGACCTCTACAATAAACTCACCTTCCCACAAAGAGCTCTTATCTTTGAACTTTTCCTACCAGAAGATGCCAATTTAGCTAAGAGAAATCCTCCATATTCATCTTCCATGTTCCCTGAGGCTACTAGACACATTATCTCTTTGTTATCATACCTCTTAGGTTATGAAAATGACCAAGTTGTTGATGAATCCATCCTTGGATTCTTTTCTATCTTTAGCAAAGAATATCAACCTGCCTTCATGTATAATTATAGCCACTTTATGGTTGATAATATACATGAACAGTTTATGAATTTGACCACACAAGGGGTATGCAGGTACAGTTCAATTATAATTCATCTAATTTTGTTTCAACAGGGAGATCTATTGCCTATTCAACTGAACAGACAAGATGAGCAAGGAATGGATCAATTAGTGATTCACTGGACAGAGCTAGTAAGAGTAGGATCATTAAATTTTACATTCTTCCAGTTCATTAATTCCTTCATACATCTAGTTCTCCAATTAATCAATAGCCAGGCAGAGCCCAGAATTGGAGAAGAAATTAAAAAGACACTGAACCTATCAGAGCAAAGTAAGATTGGTGACTGGTAACTATACTAGAATGACACTGAGATTAGGATCTATGGCAGTCAGTTGTCTCCATACAAACTGCCTAAGTATTTTCCAATGAGCATATTCTCACTGGAATACATCAGGCAAATCATAAATATGGATGAAGTCCATTTTGTCTCAGGCAAGAAGAAGTCAGAGTTTAAACTCAAAGCCAAAGTAGGGATTTTCATCTGTAACACTAGGTCTGCAGGTACAAAAGCAGACATATTGCTAAATAACATGAACCTCCAACCAAGTTTCACTTAGTCTTATGATCCTTTTGGGACAAGCCTTCCCCCCCCCCCGCACCCCCCCACGTGGAGGAGTGTACAAACTTCCCGGGTATACATCCGGCTGAAACAAAGACCTCTGAACAATCATGCTCCACACACAACATATTGTAAAGAAATTGAAGAAATAATGCAAAAGAAGAATGTTGAGATTGCAGCCTTGAAGAAACAGTTGAAGCTGCCTTCAACTGAAAATCCACAAACCAAAGAAATGGTAGAAAATGAATAGCACAGGGAGGAGATGTTAAAGCTAATTATTGAGAAAAACATACAGATCAAGAAAATGGAGGAGTAGATAGAACAACTACTCGAGGAAAAAGAGACAACACAGCTTGTTGTGACCTCAGTGTCAACAATTCCAATGAAAGGTGCAGATTTAAGCTCATCTCCTACTGACATTTCTTCGTCTTCAGCAAGAGGTGAACCAACAAGGCTATCGCAGGAGCTACAAGTACAAAAACAACAAAATGAGAAGTTACTCCAAAAGTTCCAAGCCATGGAGTCACAAAAGGTGAAAAATGATACCTTGTATGTAGAAGAAATGCAAAAGTCAAATAGGTTAGAGCTCAAGGTTAAGCAGCTAGAAAGAAAGACTCTAATGGCAGACACTTTGGCCCAAGCTAAAGAAGATATCTGGTTTGATATTAGCCACTCTATAACAGAAGTATGGCCATCCATACAAAGCGTTTTTGAGCAGCAAGAACTGATTGCTAAATGCAAGGCAGAGATAGAGACCCAAAAGGTAGCATTGGGCACAAAACCCAAAGAAGCATCAAGAATGACCGGGGTACTGAATTCTAAGACTAGGTAGCAATTAAAAGAGATGAACATTCCAGATAGGACAACTACTATTTTTGAAATTAAGAAATTCCTAGTGAAGAAGAATCTGTTAACTCAGCTAAAAACAAAGTGTGATGCTTTGAACACTACAGTCAGGAGGTTTCACTCTAAATTCAGTATATTACATAAGAAAGGTTTACCAGAGATAGTATCATCAAATGATCAACTAGTAAAATTGGAGGAATATTGTGAAAGGATTTATACCATTGTAGCCGACAGTAGTCAATTTGCAGGGATAAAAAGGTAGATTACTGGCAAGGAGTTTTGGAAGCTTTAAGCTTAAACCTCTCCATTAAATATGAAATTGGTCATCTTTTTCTCACCAAACCCAATTTTGAGAGATATACCGAAGTTGATGAGATACTTAGAAGGATGGTAAATCTCGAGATACCTAGTGAGAAAAGGTGGGATCAATTGTGTGAAACAATTGATTAACTTTTCATTCCAACAAGAAGACAGCAGCAACAGATTTTGAAGGAATAGTCATCAACAACTTCCTATCTAATAGGGACACATCATGCACCAATTTTTCTTTTCCTATCTTCTTTCAAGCTATCTTGTAATCAGTTTAGGATATTTTGTTTAGAACTTGTATACATAGCTCTCTTGTATGAGTTATTAAAGGTGGTACCTTTCCATACGAAATTTTGTAAAAGCATTTATGTACAAGATGTTTCTAGATCACTAATAATAAAGAAAAGGATTCTGAATTTGGTCTCATATAATTTCGCTTTCTTCTGTAAGTCTTTCATGTGTTTCATTCATTATGTTTATTCTACATATGTTTAAGTTTAACAGAGATATCAGGTGAGAATAAATGTGTTACAATTATACTTAAAATTTCTTTATGAAGTTATTATCATAAAGAGACTGAGATATTGGACTGTCTATCTAAAAATATCCCTCTAAATCATAAAATTGTCAGCATCTTATGTAATCTTAAGCATAGTTTGTTTAACTTTTGAACATTGGACAAAGGTTTTCCCACTTATGATAATTTATCTTTCTGTTTGAAATCTAAATTAATCATACCTCCTTACTATTCTTTCTAAACACCTTATAAGTTCAAATCACTGTGTGAAGTCAAATAGAAACCCTTTGATTATCTATTAGTACAATCTAAAAGAGTTAATACATCATTTTTAAAGTTTTTTCTATGTATTGGTCCTCCATAAAAACCAACCAAAGTCCCTAAAACAAATATCGTAGATGCTCTAGCATGATCAATTGACCATTATCATCTTAGAGGAACAACACCACTAAAGCTCAACGATCGGTGGCCGATGGTCTGCATAGATACAAAGATATCCTTCTTTGGGTGAGTATTTGCCATGTTTTGCTTGGGCCCAAACTAGTTCATCTTCCCCCTCTGTGATCCTGACGTGTGATTCAGTCAAAGAAGAGATGTAATCATCCCAATAGTGATGCCATATCTCTGGGAGGTGAAGAGAATGAGTAGTCTTCCATGCCTGTTGGAAAAGAGTAGTGTGCTCTGGATCCGCAATGTGATTAATGTAGATGATACCAGAATTGTTGAGTAGAAGGGTTAATTCCTGTGGAATCCTGTGTGAGTTCCCATTGCTGATCCAGGGATCCAAACCAATGCACATCGATGAGCTGGAATGTATTTTCCAGGTGATCCAATCTCGGATGAGAGGCAGGGAGTTGATAACTACTCTCCAGATGATAGATATCCTGGTCTTGTTCCAATTGGGTTGTTTGATCCAATCCATCATGTTGTGGGGAAAAATGTATTTTGAGTAGGCCACCCTTGTCCATAAATTGCATGAGATGACCAACTGCCATCCCAACTTAGCATCCAAAGCAGTTGAAAAATGGTCCATTCTCTTAATTTCCCAACCTCCCCATTTCTTTGGTAAAGCAAGTAAATCCCATCTAGCTCAGGCAAAAATTCTTCTTGTTTGCTTGCATTTCCAAAGGAATATGCAACAAAGATTTTGAATTCTGGTGAGTATGCCCCTAGGAATCCATGCTAGGGACATCCAATATATAGGTGTGGCTTCAAGGACGGCTTTTATAAGGACCAACCTTCTTGCTTTGGAGATATATTTATGGTGCCAAATGTTTAGTCTTCTCTCAAGATTGGAGACCAGCCATATCCAATCGGCTATCTTGTAACAACGAGGTTTTAGCATGTAACCTAGATATCTCAGACCATCATCCAAATTTTGAAGAGTAAATGGGAATATGTGGAGAGAAAACTGTATTTCGTGTGGGGAGCAACTCGAAATGGTGATGGTGGACTTTATGTTGTTGATCTCCATTCTTGTTGCAGTTCTAAATATGGCCATGATGTTTTGCAGATCTATAGGTCTCTAATGCCTCCATTAATGCAGAGCAGAACTTTGTCAACAAAGAGAAGATGGATCAATATGTAATTATCTCTGATCCTGATACCTTGAAATCTCCCCAACCTGTGGTCTTCCAAGATGAGTCTGCTAAGTCCCTCTATGATGAGAAAAAATAATGGAGGGGAGAGAGGGCATCCTTTCATGAGGCCCCTTTTCGAATGAAAAAACGAGGACGTTGATCCATTGATAAGGACACTGAAAGATATATTGGTTATGCAGAACATAATCCATTTATGAACTCTAAGGGAAAACCAAGATGAGTTAAAAGCATTCTGATATATAACCAGCTAGTACGATCAAAAGCTTTAGAGAGATCTACTTTGAGTATCATACCTTTTAGTTTCTTCATTTATATGGAATGCAGGACCTCCTGAGTAGTTCCTACAGCTTCATGAATCTGGTTGTCCTGAAGGAAAGCAAATTGTTCAGAGGAAATGTGGGAGGATAGGATGGTATGAAGGCGATTTGCTATGATTTTGGCTATGACCTTATAAATACAATTAGAGAGGGAGATGGGATGAAAGTCATAGAAGGAGCCAAGGTTGTCAGATTTTTGGATGAGTGCGATGAAGGTGGAGTTGAAGGCCTCATACATTCACCCAAAGATTCCGCAATCTTTAATGAACTTGAGAAGTTCTTTTCCAAGAATTTCGAAAAAAGCAATATAGAACTCAACCGTCCATCCATCTGGTCCAGGGCTCTTGTCTTTCTTGAACCATTTCAGAGTGGCTTCAAGCTCCCCCAAAGTAACAACCTTATTGAGATCCACAACATCCTCCTAACCAAAATACTGGGGAAACAATTGTGCCACTCTAATGATTTCAGCCAGTGATATAGCGGAGGGGGATTTGTAGAGCTGCTTGAAGTGAGATGTATTGAGGGAGGCTAAGTGCTATAAGGAATTTTCTCTGATGCCCTGTTCATTATCAAAATGCCAAATGGTATTGATTGATTTTCGCCCATTGGGAAACTTATGGTATAATTTTGTGTTTCACCTTCTAGTAGCCAAATGGCTCTATTTCGTAGCCTCCACGATTCTTCTTTGTCTTTTAGAATTTTGTCCCTATGTGCTACTAGGGTAGTGGGCCTCTCCTTGTGCTCAGGAGATATATATCCCCTTCCATGCTCATCCTACATAGAATTTATCTCAGCTTCAGTGCTTGTCAGGTTTTGATCATCCATCAGTCTCTTGTTGTGAGCCCATCTTTTGGATAGTCTCTTTAGATTACTTAAATTGTGGGCAAATCCTTCTGTTATGTCTCCTCCCTCAGTAGGAGGATGGGACTTCCTGTAATCAGTAACAAGCTTAATGTAGTCAGCATATTTTAACCAAGTTGCATTAAACTTAAATGGTGCTTTTAGCTTGTTCACACCTCCACTAATTTCTAGGTATATGGGTGAGCATTCCCAGGAGTCTTTCTTTAAGGAGGAAGCGATCAAGTCTTCTAGCCAACCTAGCCTTCCCATTCCATATGTTCCTCCAGGTGGGTTGAAGTTTAGCAGATGGGATGTCACTAAGGCCATGATCCTCCAAAATATTTTCAAAGAAGTCTGACAACAAATCAATGTGAGCGTTATGGCCCCATGATTCAGAATATCCAATTGAGAAATTAAGATCCCCTCCTAGAATAAGATTATCCACTTGCAATAAACTAGAGCTGAGCAATTGCTCCCAAAAGGGGCCCCAATTTGGGCATGGACCATAAAAATTGATTAATCTTATGTCAGTGCCTAGATAAGATGAATAGATGTTCGCCTTGATATAACTCGATCCCTCCCAAATGTTACATAATTTGATAGTCCTGGAGTTGTACCCCATCGCAATGCCTCCGGATCTCCCGTGTACATCTAGGGCATGAAAATTCCATATGGGAAGTATGGATTCAAGGAGGTGAATGATGGATTCTGCTAATTCCAGAGACTCCTGTAGAAAAATGACATCCACCCGCTTGATGCTTAGGAGCCTCCGAAGTGTTAGTTTTTTTCAGGACTAGCTAACCCCTGACAATTGAAGGAAAACAAATTCATGAGGGAGAGGAAACAAGTGTGTTCTGTGCTCTAAGAACCTAGTCAATAGCTAATTGGTGACTTGCAACTACTTCCATACCCGCCAGCTGCTTAGCCTTAGAGAGGGAGGAGGGTCGGCCCCAGGGAGGTTTGGGAAGGATGGGAGTGGATATCATACCAATGCCAATACTTTCAAGTAGCATTGACCGGCAATGGGATCTAAGATGGTAAGAGTGAGAGCGAGTCCCTAACTCAGAGTCGGAGGAATGAGCAGAGAAGGCCGCCTCTGGGAAGGATGCTGGGGTGCATGAGATAAAGGGGGGGAGGGGGGGAGGCTGCAATGAGTAGGCCAAAGAGCGAGGAGTTGAACAGGTAGATTCAAAACAATGATGGCCAATTGTGATAAAGGAAGAAACACATGCCGAAGAATTTTAATTAAAAGAGAAAGGAGTAGAATTAGACATACCCGAAGAGAGTGCAGAAGATGCAGCTGCCCGGGCCTTGGTCATAGGAGGAGAGGGTGGCCGAATGGGAGCATTTCCGCACTTCTTCGGACTCTCTGAGGCTGCATTTGTGTGTTTTGCATCAATGTTGGCTCGATGATTGGGTGCCCTTGTGACTTTGGTGGGTACCGTCTTCCCCTAGTCCATTTCTTTAGCTGTCTCGTTCAAAGGGTATTCCTTGAATAAATGCCCAATCTTATGGCATCTCCTGCACCGGAAAGGAACCCCCTCATAATCAAGGAGCTGTAAGTGAGTGTAATGTTTCTAGTGCAGAGTAATGTGCTCTTCCAAACCCTCCCTAGTATCTAGGTGGACCAAAATCCTTGCAAAGGCCATGTTGCCCAAGGACAGGTATGAATTGTCATGTTCCAGATAGTTTCCCAAGGCATTCCCAATGCGCCTAAAAATATCCTCGAACCAGAAGTGGAGGGGAAAGCCTGGTAATCTGACCCACAATGGCCCTACACCCAACTGCTCCCTCTCAAGGTCGAAGAGAGGGCTCCATCTCTTGAGTAGCACTAGGGTTTGCTCAATATGCCAGAAGATGGATAAAAAACCATGTGGTACGTTTGGCTCTAGTGAAGCACATCATGAACCATCCCCTAATGAAGTTTATGCAAAAGGAAATTCAGTCAAATGGTGCCCCCAAATCTCTGTGGTCCATTGCCTGAGCCTAGCCATGGAGTAGTTCGTATCCTCATTTGACGGCGGAAATCCCTCAACTAATAGCCAACAAATGGTGTGTGCATCTTGGCCAGATCTAAATTCTTTCACTCCATCGGCCTCCCTGATTCTTGGTGGATTTTTTGCAGGAGAAAACCAAATGGCAGCAACTGTTTCTATTCATTAATTAAAAACCTAGTTTTTTCACGAAATCTGGCAAACGAGGCTCCAAATAACCCCGAATATATCCCAATATGTTATGAATGTGAGAAAATAGTTCCTGGGTTTTATAAATGACCTCGTTCTAAGAAAAACCCATGTTTTTTTTTTGTTAATTTTTTTTTTATTTGGCCATAAATCATGTTTAAAAAATGACGTTTTAGAGCTCTTACGCATTCTCGCAAATGCTAATGTAAACAAAAAATTACTTGCTGGATTTTTCATGTACACCGACAAGCATGGATGAGGATGAGTGGAAGTCTGCAAGGGTAAGTCTGGCTTCAACTTATAGCCATTTGGATCATCCCTAGGTGTATGAAGAATAAAAATGAAAACACAACGATTTGGATACTATTTAGATCAACCCCGGGTGAAGAAAAAAATGAAAACACAACCATCTTGGATAATCATTTGGATGCACAACTTTTCAAGAATATCCACCTGGGTTTGAGTAACCCTCTACATAAGGTTCAGGCCATAGTGTGTCAAGACTGGCTTACATATCATGTTTTTTTAGATGGATCCTTCAAGCTTTCGCCTATGATGCTCCTATCAGGATATTTCTTCAACTGTTTGAATTCTTTCAAGATGGTCGCAAGTGGATTGTCACTAATAAGTTCAATATTTTTTTGTAGACATAGTTCTTATAGGAGAAAGTTTTCCAGGAGTTGGATAGTGATGGATGTAGAATCAAATCATGCTTGGCTACAAAAACAAATCATTTCTGTAGCTCCTCAAAAAAGGAATAAAAATGCAGCAATTTGAAGCAAGATTTATATATGAATTTTTTTATTATGATGGATACTAAGATAACACAAATTTTTTACAGGTCGCATGAGAGCCTAAATAGTCAATTTCTCAATTCTCTTAAAAAATAATAATAATTTTTATTTAAAAATTTACATTTCCCTTATTCAAAAACATGAATTTTTTATTTTTTATTTTATTTTATTATTATTATTATTATTTTTTAAATCAAAACATCAATTTATTGAGAATATTTATGATGTTAATGAAAAAAATGCAATCAAGCTTGATTTTATTTTCCCTAATTTATCTACTTTATTTTTATTTTTAAGTATATGAATCTTTCCAATGGAGCCATGTATGTAACAAAATGATAGATTTACTCATATGCAGGCTTGAAATATATTCCTTGATATGTGCCTGTGTATGAGAGACCATCTGTCTTGATTGAGATGATGTCAGAAGATACTGAAGAATGGAATACTAGGATCCAATGACTGTCTTGAACCAAGATTCAATATAATATTGTCTTCCTTGGCTTCCTTCTATCATGCCATGCAAGTCCTCACATATGTGATCTCCATTCATAGAATCTGGTGAGAGGCATGCACAAAACTTTTCAATCTTAGGTTCCAGCAACTGTTCTTTATCGACGGGCATCCATGATTCTTGGACGTTATCTGAATCTTCTTCTTCTAGTTGTTGTTCTTCAATGGCAGTTGATAAATCATTTTGCAATACCTCAACATTGTAAGTGGATTGAGGTGTTTTATTGTTGGGTATTTGAAATGTTTGTGCAGGTAGTGGGAAAGATTGAATTGAGATTAACTGAGGGTGAAACTGATGTTATGGTGGAGGTGAATGGTATGGACAACACTAATATTGATATTGAGGATAGTGAGGGAAAGATTGAGTATATGGTGGATTTCCTCTGTAAGGCTCTTCCCAACCCTATTTCCAAGATTGGTTTTGAGATTGGGATTAAGATGGCCAAGATTTCCAAAGCAAAGGTGTTTGCCAATTATGTTGTGCATAACCCTGAAATTGTGCACAAGGATATTGCATCATATTGGGTTGATGAGGCTTCCATGGTCCTCTTGGAACTTGATTCACTCCATTATCCTTTTGGTAAACTGCCTTTAACCCTGGTAATGATGGGCAATCTTTAGTAGCATGTGATCCTGCACGACTTTTACAAATTTTAATGTTATCAGGTGGACATTCATGCAAAGAAACATTTTCAACTTTTTGCTTGTTTTGCATTCTTAGCATCTTAATTTTTTCATTTAAATTACCAAGAATGTTTAGCAAATTGTTAAGTTCAGTTTGACTTACCAATCCTGTTGTCAACTTACTTTCCCTTGTCATAACTAGATCTCGAGGAGATCTTCCATACTTTGATTTTCCTCTTGATATGTTCTTGCATAATTCACAAATCCCTTGAAATGACAATTGACAAACATCTCCTTTTCCCACCAAGTTAAGAAGATCAATCCATTTATCCTTTATAGCATTTAGTAGGAGAGTTTTTAATATGTCTGATCCTAAATTATGAATTTTAGATGTTTTGATATTATAAGTAACTCTCTCCACTAGGTCTTCTAGATTTTCATCCTCTTTTTTATTCATCTTAAATACTTCATTTCTAAGGTCATGGCGTTTGTAATGATTTTTATATTTTTCCAAAAATACTCTTTTCATATCATCCCATGTCCTTATAGAATTTGCTCCTAAAGTCATGAACCATCTAAGAGCTTTATCCTTCAATGTTGTTGGAAACAAATTCAATTTTTGAATGTGTAATGAGTAGCCACAAGATCTACAAATGATTTCAAATTCAAAAAGAAAAGTTTCCGAGTCTTCTGATCTCATACCATTGAAGTTAAGAAGTACGGATGGAGGGATGTTCTTCATTTGAAAATTGACACCAGTTTCTTGAATGGGAAATCCAAAAGGATCTCCATCCATTTCTTCATCCTCATTTGTCATCTCTCCTACCTTTGAAAATAAGAATTCATGATGTGGATGTGTGGCTCTTACTGTACCATGTGATACAGTGGGGGTGGTAGGTGATTGAAGGTTTTTTTTTTTTTGTTTTTTGTTTTTTGTTTTTTTGTTTTGTTTTTTTGTTTTTTTTGTTTTGTTTTTTTTGTTTTTTTTTTTGGTTTTGTTTTTTTGTTTTGTTTTGTTTTGTTTTTTGTTTTTGTTTTTTGTTTTGTTTTGTTTTGTTTTGTTTTTTATAAAAATGACATGCAGCTAAATGATTTATGCATATACATGCTCTAATCATGGATCTAAAAAAAAATCTTGAAAAAATGAACTCTAAACTAAAAGCTAGTTCCTATGCACACTTCACTGGCAACGACGCCATAATGTTGAGCCAAATTAATTACCTATCATTTAATTGTCAACCCAGGGGTTTCGTAAAACTTGCGAAGCATGCATGCACTATATATGATAGAAATTAACTTCCATTTTAGATCAACCTAACTATGAAACCAAATAACGAAAAACCAAATTCACCTATTCTAATTCAACAATCAATTCAAAAGAAATTATAGTACACTGTGCGGAATTGAAATCTTAATCTACCACACTTGCAAGAATTGAAATTTTAATCTACCCCACTTGCAGGAATTGAATATCACACCACTCTTTTAGAAATGAAATTACATGAAATGAAATATACTCTAAGGGATCATGTGTGCATTATCAAATTGGGATCCTATGAAATGAATAAACAAAACCACATGACATAAAATAAAAGCAAATACAATCATTCTTAACCTCTAGATATGAAAGCAAATAAAAACAATCACTCTTAACCTCTCACACATGAAAAGATATGAAAGAAATAAATCTTAATCTATCAAAAAAAATAAATCTCACACATCATAGGTGGCCAATCCAAAATCATGAGGGATGGAAAGTTGAGAGGTTCCAAATATAAGCATAACCAAATCAAAGTGAACATCACTTATGAGCATGGTGCCAAATCCAAATTCTATATTCAAAACATGAGCATTTCCCCAACTTTACACATGCCTTTGAAAGGAGGAGGCTCTCCTATTTATACAAAAACATAAGAAGCTACCTCATTAATGGAGGTCTATTATTCTCTACCTAGATCCCTATAAAATCTCATAGAGTTGAAACTCAAATAGGTAATGATGAGACACATATCCTCTTTGACCTTCATCCAAATATTCTTCCATATCTTGAAGGGAATTCGAATTTGAGCATTGGAGGCCACATAAGGGTGCCTTTGAAGCTTCCAAATGACCTACACATGTCATGAAACTCAAACCACTTTTAAGTATTAGCAAGTATATGTCATTTTTCTAAGTTTTAACCATTTAATTCACTTATAATACTAGAAATAATTTGCTTTTGGTAAACACAAACGGAACCCATATAATTATGAAAATGGAAGCTAATGAAAGATTATATGGCTATGGAGTTGTGACATGTGAGTGAAATCGTGGCGATAAAGGTGAAAATAGATGATCTTTTGAAGACATTTTGGAGACCCCACATACCCCCCGACTGACGTTATTGCATGTCCTCATGCAATCTATTGCATTTCTTAATCACTATTTTCTTTTGAATGAGCTTGGCTTATATCAATTGTGCTTAAAATTTGCATTTGGCAGTTTCAGTTCTTTGCGCAAATTATTTCTTATCATACATTGAATTGCAACATTTTTGGTTGGTTTTTGTGTGACAACCAAATTTTAATTTGTATTGGTTCTTGTGTTTCAATACCTTGTTCCTTTTTGTTGCAGTATGATTCATTGAACATATTTAAGAATGCATCTTTGAATCAACCATATAATATGCTCATCATTTAGGCATTTATTTGCAAATCACATAACTTTTGAACCATAATGCTATTATAATGATAAGGACAAGTATGTTAGGATGAAATGAGGTGAGATGAAATGAAGTGATATGAAGAGTGATCATAAATGGATGTCCCTTCCCCCCAACTAAAGGTGTTTACAGTTTTTTTTTTTTTTTTAAATGAGAAAGGAAATATGGTGAAGTATTTTCCAAAAATGATAAATTCATTATTCAAGGAATTCTATGAATAAAATCTAGAAAAGAGCATACCTTTACTTACCTAGGAAGTGTAAAAATTGTGCATATGTAGAGAAGTTGTAGCCGCTACTGGATCATGGAATAGAATGTAGAATTTCATTTGCTTCTTGGTTGCATAAATGATGGATGAGGTGGTGAAAGTGGAGTCTTTATTGCCGCTGCTAAATTTGTTGTAACTACTGCAAAACGCTGAAATGATATAGTCTTCACCTGCTTCAAACCCTGATGGTACAATTCTAGTCATGCGAATAAATGTGTTGTTGTTGAGCATGAAGAGAAGTCATTAGATTACCAACCATTAATGAATGTCGTTAACCAATGCAAGGCAAACTTGCCATTAATGTCAACGAGTGCCAAGGTACCTAAGTACATCTTGCAAAGTGTGAATAGATGAGTTGATGTCAAGCCACTTGCAAGATCTAATGATTAAGGGACATTGATGTATTCCCATGATTGTCAGCGAGAGAACTTGTCATTGATGCTTACAAGCCTCAAGGTACTAATAAGGAATCTAGCCTTGAACCTAAATAATGTGCTGATGTCGATAGGCCAAGACTTGTTAGAAGGGAGGCCTTAATGAATCTTTCATCATCTAACGCGAGCATAAATCAATAATTTTGAAGGACTATGGATGAAAATTTTTGTAGTGGATCAAGGTTTATTTGACAAAGCAGAAAGGAAAATGGAATGAATCAACTTTGTAGGGGAGCTTAATGGTTTTATTGCTTGGTTTAAAGGTTAGTGAAAGCGAGGCGGGAAAATGACTGTGAAGGAAAATGAGATGAAGGTTTTATTAACTGAATAAGTAGGAATGCAATGGTAAGACTCGTATCTGAAAGTCTTCCAAATGGTGTGAAGAATATGATTCAACATTTTTTATCCAAAATCATGTGCTAATTCTTGGATATTTCATCTTTGATGTTGCTCTGATCATGTTCTTTTGAAAGAAAAGTGGTCTTTGAGAGACACTGTTTGTTTGTGTCCATCTGTTTATCTTCCCGAAACCTGCAAAAACTTAGTACCTTTTCTGCAATGAAATGTAAGATTATAAAAAGAGAGAGGTGATTAATCTATCTATTTATGACATTTACACAAAAAAATTGAGAATTAGTACTAATAAAACAAATTCACAAGAGAAAATAAAATGAATTTTTACCTGTTTCAAAACTAGTGCCTTAGGTTACCTCTTGTGTCTTTTCAGCGATTTCTTCATTCTTTATTGTTTCAAAATCTGATGATAGCTTTCTCATTGCATATATTGCATCGATATCTTTCCAATGATGCTTGAACCATTGAAATCCAATGTTGTATGAGAAAGTTAGGATGATTTGAATTTTGGGTGAAATAGTGAAAATTGTCATGCTTAAGTGTGGCATGGGAACATGATGCTGATGTGAAGGATGAAGTAGGCAGATGATGTGGCATGTTGATCATGAGTTTCTAATTAGAATGCATTGTTGACAATTAGATCATTGAGTTAAATACATAGCTGCATAATTATTTTTCAGCTGCAGAATTGTGGTTCAGCTGCAGAATTGTGTAGTTTCTGTAGCTTTCCATCAGATCTGCACAACCTTCATCTCCCTGGCAGCTACAAAGGCCTTGATGGCGATCTCAAATTGTCAGAACAGATCCCATCTTGCCCATCTCTGTCAAAAGTTCAATCATTGTCACAAACTGCTTCCATGTTTCGATCTGATGCAAAGAGTTCCTCCACTACTTTATACACTCTCTCGAAATATCTTTGTACACTTTGATGCCTCTTTATAGATTTCGCCATCACTATCTCTATGAATCAAGCCTCTTGTTGAAGACGATGGTGCAATATTTACTCCTTCCATGACATTATTTTTCAGAATCAGAGAATCAAGCCCACTTGGTTGCTTATTGCAACTGTCCAATTCACCAAAAGATAATAGGAATTCTCTTGTATAAGAATGTTTGGCATTTTTGGAAGGAACAATTGTATTCAAATCAAGCGAACCCTTCAAAGCTATGTACTACATACTGATCATTAGGCTCTTGCCCATAAAAAAAGAAAGAGATTCCCCTATGTTTCAATGAGAGAATTTACATTTGAAATTCATACTTGCACCTTCCAGCAAATAAGGATTTGATCTCAACTTTATTGAACTTCTGTAAGAGTGCCCTCGGCTTTACTTCCACCACATGAAAAGTGTAGCTGCAGAAGAAAATGTTGATGTGGGCTTCAAAAGTGGTCTCTTTGATTCATACCGAGAGATTGATTGGAATGGTTGGTATTCAGATTTTGGAGAAACAGATGTTGGTACAAGAATAACAACAAATATTTGATGAACTGAAAGTCATAGCTCGTTTTAAACGCCAACTAAAAAATAAAATCAAAGCTAAGGATAGTGTCCGTATCCTCATTTGACGACGGAAATCCCTCAACTAATAGCCAGCAAGTGGTGTGTGCATCTTGGACGGATCAAACTTCTTTCACTCCATCGACCTCCCTGATTCTTGGCAAATTGTTTGCAGGAGAAAACTGAATGGCAGCAACTGTTTCTGTTCATTAATTAAAAACCTATATTTTTTCATGAAATCTGGCAAACGAGGCTCCAAAGAACCCAGAATATATCCCAATATGTTACGAATTTGAGAAAATAGTTCCTGGGTTTTATAATTGACCTTGTTCTGAGAAAAACCCACATTGTAGTTTTTTAAAATTCATTTTAATTTGGCCAAAACGCGTGTTTAAAAAATGACATTTTAGAGCTCTTACGCATTCTGGCAAATGCTAATGTAAACAAAAAATTACTTGTTGGATTTTTCATGTCCACCACCAAGCATGGATGAGGATGAGTGAAAGTCTGCAAGGGTAAGTTTGGCTCCATCTTATAGCCATTTGGATCATCCCCGGGCATATAAAAAATAAAAATGAAAACACAACGATCTGGATACTATTTGGATCATCCTCGGGTGTGTGAAGAAAAAAATGAAAACACAACCATCTTGGATAATCATTTGGATGCACAACTTTTGAAGAATATCCACCCGGGGTTGAATAACCCTCTACACAAGGTTCAGGCCATAGTGTGTCAAGATTGGCTTACATATCATGTTTTTTTTAGATGGATCCTTCGAGTTTTCGCCTATGATGCTCCTATCAGGATATTCTTTCTTCAACTATTTGAATTCTTTCAACATGGTCGCAAGTGGACTGTCACTGATAAGTCCAATATTATTTTGCAGGCATAGTTCTTATAGGAGAGAGTTTTCCAGGAGTTGGATAGTGATGGATGCATAATTAAATCAGGCTTGGCTATAGAAACGAGTCGTTTCTATAGCTCCTCAAAAAAGGAATAAATATGTAGCAATTTGAAGCAAGATTTATATATGAATTTTTTTATTATGATGGATACTAAACTAACACAATTTTTTTATAGGTCGCATGAGAGCCTAGATAATCAATTTCTCAATTCTCTTAAAAAAAAAGATAATTTTTATTTAAAAATTTACATTTCCCTTATTAAAAAACATGATTTTTTTGTTTTGTTTTTGTTTTTATTAAATCAAAACATCAATTTATTGAGAATATTTATGATGTTAATGGAAAAAATGCAAGAAAATAAATAAAAATCTAAAGATTTAAAGTTCTAAAAAAATGGAATTAAGAAAAAAAATGCAATCAAGCTTTGATTTTATTTTCCCTAATTTATCTACTTGATTTTTATTTTTATTTTCAAGTATATGAATCTTTCCAATGGAGCCATGTATGTAACAAAATGATATATATACTCATATGCATGTTTGAAATATATTCCTTGATATGTACCTGTGTATGAGAGACCAACTGTCTTAATTGAGATGATGCTAGAAGATACTGAAGAATGGAATATTGGGATCCAATGACTGTCTTGAACCAAGATTCGATATAATCTTGTCTTCATTGGCTTCCTTCTATCCTGCCATGCAAGTCCTCACATATGTGATCTGTATTGATAGAATTTGGTGATAAGCATGCATAAAAATTTTCAATATTAGGTTCCAGCAACTGTTCTTTATCGACGGGCATCCATGATTCTTGGACGTTATCTGAATCTTCTTCTTGTAGTTGTTGTTCTTCAATGGCAACTGGTAAATCATTTTGCAATACCTCAACATTGTATGTGGATTGAGGTGTTTTATTGTTGGGGATTCGAAATGTTTGCGCAGGTAGTGGGAAAGATTGAATTGAGATTAATTGAGGGTGAAACTGATGTTGTGGTGGAGGTGAATGGTATGGACAACATTGATAATGATATTGAGGATAGTGAGGGAAATATTGAGTATATGGTGGATTTCTTCTGTAAGGCTCTTCCCAACCCTGTTTCCAAGATTGGTTTTGAGATTGGGATTGAGATGGCCAAGGTTTCCAAAGTAAAGGTGTTTGCCAATTATGTTGCGCATAACCCTGAAATTGTGCACAAGGATATTGCATCATATTGGGTTGATGAGGCTGCCATGGTCCTCTTGGAGCTTGATTCACTCCATTATCCTTTTGGTAAACTACCTTTAACCCTGGTAATGATGGACAATCTTTAGTAACATGTGATCCTACACAACTTTTATAAATTTTAATGTTATCAGGTGGACTCATGCAAAGTAACATTTTCAACTTTTTGCTTGTTTTGCGTTCTTAGCATCTTAATTTGTTCATTTAAATTACCAAGAATGCTTAGCAAATTGTTAAGTTCAGTTTGACTTACCAATCCTGTTGTCAACTTACCTTCCCTTGTCGTAACTAGATCTGGATGAGATTTTCCATACTTTTCTTTTCCTCTTGATATGTTCTTGCATAATTAACAAATATCTTGAAATGAAAATTGATAAACATCTCCTTTTCCCACCATGTTAAGAAGATCAATCTATTTGTCCTTTATAGCATTCAGGAGGAGAGTTTTTAATATGTCTGATCCCAAATTATGTGTTTTAGATCTTTTGATATTATAAGTAAATCTGTCCACTAGGTCTTCTAGATTTTCATCCTCTTTTTTATTCATCTTAAAGATTTCATTTCTAAGGTCATGGTGTTTGTAATGATTTTTATATTTTTCCAAAAATACTCTTTTCATATCATCCCATGTCCTTATAGAATTTTCTCCTAAAGTCATGAACCATCTAAGAGCTTTATCCTTCAATGTTGTTGGAAACAAATTCAATTTTTGAATGTGTAATGAGTAGACATAAGATCTACAAATGATTTCAAATTCAAAAAGAAAAGTTTCTGGGTCTTCTGATCTCATACCTTTGAAGTTAGGAAGTACGGATGGAGGGATGTTCTTCATTTGAACATTGACATCAATTTCTTGAATGGGAAATCCAAAAGGATCTCCATCCATTTCTTCATCCTCCTTTGTCATCTCTTCTACCTGCAAAAATAAGAATTTATGATGTGGATGTGTGGCTTTTACTGTACCACGTGATATAGTGGGGGTGGTAGGTGATTGAAGGTTTTTTATTTATTTATTTATTATTATTTGTTTATTTTATAAAAATGACATTCAGCTAAATGATTTATGCATATACATGCTTTAATCATGCATTTAAGAAAAAAAACTTGAAAAAATGAACTCTAAACTAAAAGCTAGTTCCTATGCACACTTCACCGGTAATGGCGTCAAAATGTTGAGGCAAATTAATTACCTATCATTTAATTGTCAACCCAAGGGTTTCGTAAAACTTTCGAAGCATGTGTGCACTATATATGCTAGAAATTAACTTCCAATTTAGATCAACCTAACTATGAAACCAAATAATGAAAAACCAAATTCACCTATTCTAATTCAACAATCAATTAAAAAGAAATTATAGTACACTGTGTGGAATTGAAATCTTAATATACCACACTTGCAGGAATTGAAATCTTAATCTACCCCACTTGCAGGAATTGAAAAGCACACCACTCTTTCAGAAATGAAATTGCATGAAATGAAATCTACTCTAAGGGATCATGTGTGCATTATCAAATCAGGATCCTATGAAATGAATAATCAAAACCACATGACATAAAATGAAAGCAAAAACGATCATTCTTAACCTCTAGATATGAAAGAAAATAAAAACAATTACTCTTAACCTCTCACACATGAAAATATATTAAAGAAATAAATCTTAATCTATGAAAAACAATAAATCATAATTTATGAAAAACAATAAATCTTACACATTATAGGTGGCCAATCCAAAAGCATGAGGAATGGAAAGTTGAGAGGCTCCAAATATAAGAATAACCAAATCAAAGTAAACATCATTAATGAACATGGTGCCAAATCCAAATTCTATATTCAAAACATGATCATTTCCCCAATTTTACACATGCCTTTGAAAGGAGGAGGCTCTCCTATTTATACAAAAACATAAGAAGATATGTCATTAATGGAGGTCCATTATTCTCTCCCTAGATCCCTAGAAAATCTCATAGAGTTACAACTCAAATAGGTAATGATGAGAAACATATCCTCTTTGACCTTTATCCAAATCTTCTTCCATATCTTGAAGGGAATTCAACTAAAATAGGTAATGATGAGACACATATCCTCTTTGACCTTTATCCAAATCTTCTTCCATATCTTGAAGGGAATTCGAATTTGAGCATTGGAGGCCACATAAGGGTGCCTTGGAAGCTTCCAAATGACCTACACATGTCATGAAACTCAAGCCACTTTTAAGTATTAGAAAATGTATGTTATTTTTTAAAGTTTTAATCATTTAATTCACTTATAATACTAGAAATCATTAGCTTTTGGAAAACACAAATGGAACCCATATAATTATGAAAATGGAAGATAATGAAAGATTATATGGCTATGGAGTTGTGACATGTGAGTGAAATGGTGGCAATAAAGGTGAAAGTGGATGATATTTTGAAGACATTTTGGAGACCCTACAAGGTCATATAAATAATAATAACTCTACAATCTTTGACTTTGGGGTCCTCAACTTTGACTGGTTCTACCTTTCAATCTGGGAGGTCATTTTTGATCTTCCACATACCACTGGATATGTATTTTAGAGCTCTATCCGTTTGAGTGGGTCCCAACTTTGTTGGAAGAGATATTATGAGATATAAATGGCTTCAAAGTCTTTGTCTCATCACCAATTTTTCCTTTACCATTCACTAGTAGAAAATGATTAAATTAGTGACTAGGTGACTAAAAAGTTAGTCACTGCAATTATTTCAAGTGAATTACTACTAAACTTGAGCACTTTTAAGTGACCAAACTAAAAATGACAAACTTAAATTACTAATTTAGTCTAGGATAAAATATACAACTAGATAATAAGTGATAAAACTAAAAGTGACTAACTTAAATGACTAATTTAGTCCAAGACTAAAATATATGACTGGATAATAAGTGATAAAATTAATAATGATTAACTTAAATGACTACTATAGTCCAAGAATAAAAATATGACCAAATAACAAGTACAACAAGTATATGAATTACTCATTTATGTTAGTAATTTTTAATTATGTCACTCTGGAAATGGAAAATTGCAATTTTGATATTGAAGTGTTACATTTCACTACATGGGTCTCTGAATCCATTTGCATTATTAAAATTTAGAGACAAATGGGTCTCTGAATCCATCTACAATGTTAAAATTATGAATATCCTTTTGTCTCTAAATTTTAACACTGCAGATGGATTCAGAGACCCCCTTCTTTGAATCCATTTGTAGTGTTAAAATTTAGAGAAAAAGGGGTCTTTGAGTCCATCTGCAGTGTTAAAATTTAGATACCCCTTTAAGCGGGTCTCTAAATATATTTGCAATGTTAAGTACATAAAAATGACTCAAATTGATTAAAATTTTCTAGTGATAACGACATCTGACATAAAAATGACTCAAAATGCACATACATTATCTTGAATCCCTTCTAACAAAAACTATTATCCATTGCATTGCGAATAAAAGGTGATATGAGATTACTTGTGCTGTGAAATGTTTGATTTAAGTCATTTACTTATAATAGTTCTTGAATCTTAATGAAAAGAATTTTCATAAATCCTTTGGAGTTAAGATGTTGTGTATTACCTTCAATTTGAACATATTCTATAATATTGGTCTGGTTGAAATCTCCCTGAAACATAACATATGATAAAAAAGAAATGCTAGTAATTAAGAAACAAAATTGCACAAAAGTTTTTGTTTCTTCTATGCTATTGTTTCCTATGCTACCACCTTACAACATTTACTTTGAAACACGTGGTACGATTTCTAGTTTTATATGTTTGATAAATATAGTGTTTATAGTTTATATAGTCTAATTTGTTTATTTCCTTCTTGGGTGATATTCTTCTACACTCCAAGACAAAAGAGGAGCATTAGTGACATTTAAGGATGGTGCTATAAGTGTTGCAAGAGAAATAATTGTATGCCAAGTTGAGCAAGTGTACCTTTTATCAAAGGAAAATCCATGATTTAGTTCACAATGTCTTAGAGGAGGGCATAACAATGGACCTAGGGAAGATGAAATCCATCAAAGGTTGGCCATCACCAAAGAATATTTCAAAGGTGAGATTGTTTATGGGTTTACCTAGTTACCACATGATATTTATTGAAGGTTTCTATAAGATTGTACATTCAATTATTTCATTGCAACAAAAATGAGTATAGACTGAATGGACTACAAATTGTGAAGATAATTTTCAATAGCTGAAATATTTATTAACCAATGCACCTATTCTAAAGAATGTAGATCCAAATGAGGATATTTTGGTGTGCATAAATGCATGTAAAGAAGGACTTGGTGGACCCCTTATGCAAGATAGGCATGTCATATGAATTGAAGAAAATCAAAGAACATGAAAGAAATTATGCTACCCATGACTTGGAGCTTACAACTATTATCCATGCATTGAAAATGTGAAGACATTATCTTATGGGATGAAATTTTGAGTTGAAAATAGACCATAGCGGTTTGAAATACTCACATAGAAAAATTAGATGGTTGGAATGCCCTAGTGAATCTGACTTTGACATCAACAACATTAAGGGAAAAGAGAATAAAGAGGTTAATGCACTCAACATTAAGAGGGTGCATGTAATGCATGATGCTATAGCTATTAGCATATACAACATAGACTTAAAAAGAATAATTTTGGAAGATTAGGATCAAACTAACACTATTTACAAATTAAAGAAGGCTTACAACAAGGTAATTCACACCAAAAATTTAAAGACTACATGCTAGAAGAGGATGGAAACCTCTTGCAAAGGAACACAAGTTTATGTTCCTAATTCTCAAGAATTGAGAAATTTAGTGATAAGAGAAATGTGTGATGCACCATATGTTGGACACTAGGGTACCATAAAACTATTGTAGCTATAAGAATCCAGTATTTTTGACTTAGTATGAAAGAGCATGTGGTTGATTACATAGCCAAAAGCATGTAATATTAGAATGTAAAGGCTAAACATGGACATCCAACATGATTTCTATATCCATTGTCCATTCCTAAATGAAAATGAAAAATTGTTACTGTTATCACCTAGATTGACCTCAGGCTGAAGGGAGGCAATGCCAGGGTAACCACAAACCAAGCTTAGCCAAGTAGCTAGCCCTACTAGGCTGGGAGAGGGCTCTCTCCTTATGGATCTTAGTCAAGGTGACTGGATCAGGAAAGGGATTTTAGGTTAGGTATAGTAGCACGAAGTTTTGATTGGATTTTGAAAGAGATTTTGCTGGATCAGGAGGAGTTGGGCAGTTTAGGTTTGGGAAATTACGTCAGAAATGTAGGGTGTTCTATGGGGCAAGGTAGGCATAGGCTTTAGCAATTTACGGCTTGATGAGGTGAGATGTTTAAGACTGGAGAGAAGCTAAGAAGGGCATGTGACAATCATGGATCCTTCTTAAACAATACAAAACATATAAATGTGAATATTTACCCAAAGCAGAGCAGTGTTGTGATGGATTCTGCCTATCAACTTGAAAACATTCACTAAGAAGCAATGGAATGACTAATGAAACATACAAAACATTCTAACATATGATCACAAAAGAATAAACTGTACTAAAACTCCATACTACATGGATCCCATAAAAATAGCTGCAATTCTTATTAGTCTCCTGCCAAACTGCTTACAAAGATGTACAATCAAGGTCTGAGCATCCAACTGAGTCCAACACTTTACAATGAGGAAGAAGAATAAGATATAGACATTGTTTCAACTTCCTCCCATCCTCAGGGGTCGAATCCCCTAGATGAGGAGCTAATCTAACCAACACTGAACAAGAAAACAAGAATATAGGCATCTCAACAACTTGCCACTAAAAGTGAAAAACTGATTCATTTGAGCTCAAACTAACTCCTAAAGCAATGAATCTACCTTCTATTACTATTTATCCATCATATTTACAAGCCATGACATCATTTACATATGTAGATTATCCACAATGAGAGAGAATCCATGAAAAACAGTCAAAAATTCAAAAAATGATCATCCTGAGCAAAATTGCCCAACGCGCAGCACCATTGGCCCAACGTATAGTGCCACTTTCAAGTCCCTTTTGGAGACCTTCTCGGCATCCAAATAGTGCCCATGATAGCTCATTGGAAAGGTCTTCAAGTCTACTTTCGAGAACACCTAGAATTTTGGCATTTGGAGCTCATTTGACCACTAAAAACTTGATTCTCCCAAGGCTAGCTTATGTGTGTCCAAAAAAGTGGCAGAAAGGTCATTTTTAGGGTGTTTTTGACCTTTTGGTGAACCAGTTCTGCCCCAAAAACTTTGAAACTAGATAGGGTGCATGTTCCCACTACTCTGAATCCAAAAATGCAATCCATTTCCTCATTGGGTGCCCCTAGGAAAAGAGCAACTCCGGTGGCGCTGTGCTTCTAGGCAGATTTTCTGTGTGTGCAATTTTCAAAATTTGCAAATGAAAAAAATTGCTGAAAACCTGTCCAAAATTGGTGAGAAAAACCACCATAAAGCATCTTGATGAGCCAAGGAAGCTTCAACAAGAAACCTAAGTCTATCCTCCTCTTTCTTGCCTTTCAAGGCCCACCTTAGCCTAGCTTTAATTTTCTTGACCCTCATATTGGAAATCTTGTTTCGGGTCCTATAATGATAAGCCATGTGTTTGATCATATGATTGTTTTGTTGGCCTTCTGTAACAAATTCTCAAGGTGCAATTTGACTCTCCCAAGCCAAGTGTCTCTATCCTCTTCAATTTCCTTCTCAATAGGAGTCAAAGTGATAGGTGCCTCTTTACCACTTTGTCATTTCATCTTGAGCATTTCTAACTCCATGAGGACTTGTTTGTCGCTCAATTGCTTGTTTTCTTGCTCCAAATATGTGATAACATATTTGGCCGTCTCCAAATTGTTCAACAAACCTTTTACTTGAGCTTCCATTTCTTGTATGATGATGTCCTTGATGGTTTCTTCATCTTGAGCCTCTAAGTTAATGATTTCAACTCCATGACGAGTATAATGCTGCTTCAGCTCATCATGCTTAGTCAAGTCAAAGTCCCTTTCCTCATCATCATCAATACTATGCTCTGGCATATTTTCCTTCCCTTTGTTCAGCTGCTGCACCTGTACTTGTTGTGTCGATGAAGAAGGCAAAGCCCCTTCCACATCCTACGGGGCTAGCATTTGCCTGTGAGTTGATGAGGAAGGGAAGGTCCCTTCCACCTCCCGTGGAGAAAACACTTGCCTATATGCTGCAAATAAGAGTGAATTTGCTGTTCTGAAGATGAGCTACAAAGAGCCTGGTGAGCTCCGAGTGGTATTGGACTCTTTCTAATTGTTCACAAAACTCATAGCAGCCAAGATATCTAAGACATGAAACAACCAACTGAGAAGCTTGCAATTCCCTAAGGTTTGATGGCTCTTCTATGATAATCCTGCCTCCCTTATGAGGTTTTCTCTACTGTCTAGCTCTCTCTAATGAGGTATCACTGTCTGTATTTTCCTCATCATAGTCCCGGTCTTTTTTTTCCATGTTTGCAAGGTCTAAGGTTGTACACTCCTAGAAAAGGGATAAGGGGAGTGCATAGGAGTGTTTTAGGAGTGAAGGGATGTGTTAGGGTAGACTAGAAAATGAAGGGTAAGATGTGAATTATAAGAGTGAGAGAGAGGGGTTTCAAGATGAGAGGATATAATGAGGGGATATGTATGGAGGGGATATGTAGTGATGTAGGGAAGAGATTTAAGTTTTAATGATAGGTGATGGGGACAAACAGAGGGGTTTAGGGTTTTTAGGATAATATGGAGTGAAACTAGGGTTTGATTTTTATCATGGTAAATTACTTTAAGCCTTGCATTTGAAAATGTAATGACGAAGTAAAGGGAGTATACTTACTTGTTAGAGGGATGAAAGGGTCAATTGAGAGATGAGAGGAAGTTTGCTTGAAAAATGGGAGGGTTTCTGGCCATTCTGCTCAACGCCCAACGCCACACCACAGATGCATAGCGCCACCCTCAACACGTAGAGCCAGTGTAAAAATACAGTAGGGAAATTTTTTAGGCGTGTAGCACCAGCCTCTACGCACAGTGCTAGGTCCTCAATGTGCAGTGCCGACTTGCCTTGGCCAGAAGCACAATGCCACTCTGCCAACGCGCAACACCAAGCTTCCAATGCCCAAAACTCCCTCAAGCTTGCCTCTTCTTCTCACTTTTTGATTTCTTGTTTGCTAAATGAGAATAATGATTTTTGAAAATGAAATGTGAGGGTTTAAATAGGAGAAAATTTTGATTTTTCACTAGAAAAATCCACTTTTCTAATGTTTCTTGTTCTTTTTCAAAACTCTGTTTTAATGCCTTTTCTTCTTGTATCTTTGCAGGTGGATAAATGCTCATTTTGACTTGAATTTTGCAGTGTTTATTTGTCATGCAGCAAGAAGAAATGCTCTAGTGCAGCTCAGATCCATTCTTACATATAGGAACTTAAAATTACATATGAAATACAAATAAGATTGAAATACTCTGTTTTCACCTCAAAAGATGTTTTTGAGGTGAAAATTACATTAGGTTAAAACAAATAATAACTCAGTAGCTTATGACTTACAAATCATCATGCTTGTTTTATTCGTCATCCTCATGCCCTTGTTGACCTTTATTTACCTTTCAACATCAAACTTTTGACCTTGGTGAAACCCTAAGACCTAATGAAATCATGCCCTATGACCTAATGAAATGATGACTACATATTGATCATAAAACCATAACTGAAGACAACCTGAAGAAGGATCAACAAGTATACTCTATGAGGGAAAAATTTAGATTTTCTGAAGAAAGGACAATCATCAGTGGATCGGTATGTCATGACCTAATGGAATGATGCAAAATTTTCAGTATGGAACCCATAAAATGAAAATGCGAAGAGTGAATTTTGATCGTTGATGGAAGTATGTAGATACTGACACTAACATTGGCCTTATTGGGGATGGCAGCTCCTTGGAGGTGTCAAGAACACTGTAGACCAAATGCCTCATCCATTGGGAAATACGGTCATCAAACCTAAAAAAAACGAAAAATAACTCAATACAATTGAAAAGAGACTCTCAACCAAACTGACTCAAAACTTGATTATAAACCAAATCAACCAAACTTGACACTAATCATTCAAACTTTATAGCCTTGACTTTGGGCCCCAAGCTCAAATGATAGTGTACTTGAAACCTTGCAATGGAAATCAAACTGGTATATATAGTGAAGGTGAAGTAACTTTAGGGAACAGTCTCAAAAGTAGTAGTGCTTCAGGAGCCTGCCATTCACTGGCCCTCCTGAATAATCCTGACCATCCATTTCCTTCAAAAAAAAGGCATTCTATCCTTGACAGGGTTTTGTGGTCATAGATCTTATTTATCTTTTCTTGCAACTAGAAAGTATTTTGAGAAACCTCTTCCCTTGTTTGTTGAAGGAGAATCATTTGATTAATTCTTCACTGAATATCATCCTCTTCGCTGCCAGCTTCTTGTAGTAGTCTCATGACTAGGATTGCAAGTGACGTAGGAAATACTGTATCAGTACCATAAACCAACTCAAAAGGTGACATACCTATGGATTTGTTGCTGCTCACTCTGTCAGCCCACAAGGCATTAACAAGCTTTCTATGCCAATTATTCTTATTTTCCTCCAACATTTTCTTGACTATATTCACCATGGACTTATTTGATGACTCGGCCAATCCATTGCCTTGTGGGTAGTATGCTATGGAATGACCCAATGTAATGTTGTACTTGTTGAAAAATTCCACCATTTTCTTGGACATAAATGCTGCTGCTTTGTCTTTTATAATCTTGTGAGGGAAACCAAAATGAGACAGGATATTAGATTCTAAAAATTGAATAATTACCGTATCCATGGCCTGCCTTGTTGGAATGACTTCAATCCACTTGGTGAAGTAATCGGTAGCTGTCAAGATCCATCGATGATGTGCTGATGATATAGGATGGATTTCCCCTATGAAATCAAGTCCCCATTGCTGGAAAGGTGCATTTACTTCAACTGGTTTCAAAGGAAGAGGAAGCAACTTCCTTTTTCCTTGAAAAACTTGGCATTCATGGCAACTCATCACTATTTTATACAAATCTGAAAATAAAGTCGGCCAATAATATCCTTCTCTCAACACTTTGTTAGTTGTTGTTTTCCAAAACAATTGACTGCCACAATCACCTTTATGAAAATCGTGCATCACCTGTTGAGCTTCATCTTCAACCAAAAAATTAAGAATAACCCCTCCCGGATCTTTCCAAAAAAGAGCACTATTTAAAATGCAGAATTTTGCTGATTTAAGTTTTAGTGATCTACCTTTGCTTCTTGACATTCCAGGAGGTGGCGAAAGACGTCGAAGAACATAAACTATATCAGAATACCACAGTGATTGGAGAAACATTTCTAAAACTTGAATGAGCGAGTCACCATCCTCATCCTCTGACATTACTGCTATGAGATTTATGTGTAGAGCATGCAGATTTGATTATGCCATCAGTTTTGCTAAGCCTTGTCCCTTGATCAGTTTAGTGGATTTAATCTCCAGATCATATTCCAACATTGCTGCTAACATTGATGCTATCCACTTACCTCTTCTTCCCTCCGGATCAATTTGCATCAAAACATCTTTTACCATTGCATTAGGAACATATGCTATGGTATGTGAATGCAGAATGTACACTCTGAAATCCTTCAATTCTTTTATGAGAGCCAGTGCTTGTTTCTCAATGATATTATATCGCAAGGCAACATCTCGAATAGTCCTATTGAAAAAACAATGGGTTGCTCAATCTGATCTCTCTTTTGCATCAATACCACAGCAATGGTATGCTCAGATGCAAATGAAAGTATAATGAAATCTTGAGTGTAGTCAGGACTAATCAAGATTGGGGCTGTGGTCAAAGAAAACTTTACCAAATTGAATGACTTCAAGGCATCCTCAGTCCATTTCACAGTGTTGTCCCTTTTCAACATATTATTCATTTCACGCAAATGCTCCGCCAAATTAGGTATAAATCTGTGTAAGAAATTCATCTTACCATTGAAAGCTTGAATCTCCTTTTTGTTGCACAGAAAGTCTATATGCTGAATTGCCTCCACCCTTGAAGGATCAATGCAGATATCATCTTTAGAAATGATATGACCATGGAGCATACCCTCATCCATGGCAAAAATAATTTTCTTGGGGTTGAGAGAAATCTTAAACTTTCTACATCTCTGAAAGACAATCCTTAAGTGGTGCAAGTGTTCATCATTAGAACCAGAAAATATTGTCAAATCATATAAATAAACAACCAAGAAAACATCCTTCTCATTAGCAAAGGGGTTGTCCATCGCTCGCTGAAAAGTGGCTCCGACATTCTTCAATCTGAATGCATTTTGGCATACTAAAAAGTTCCCCAAGGTGTTGTGAAGGCAGTTTTGTCTTAGTCTTTTTCATGCACCAAGATCTGATTATCACCTGAGTAACCATCGAGTAGTGACATCCGTGATGCTCCAACTACTCTTTGTAGAATATGGTCCATCTTTGGAAGTGGATGGTTATCCTTTAAGGATACTTTGTTGAGGTTCCAGAAATCCATGCACAACCTTATTTCTCTAGTCTTCTTTCATACTGGGACCAAATTCAAAATCCAATCAGAAAATCTGATTGGAACAATGATGCCAATTTTGAAAAATCTATTTACCTCTTTCTTGATGGATGGCAGCAGCTTTGGATTGATCCTTCTCAACTTCTATTTGATAAGCTTTTGATCCGGCTTGATAGGAATAGTTGTTGAATTATATCCTTGTCATACACTTTCAAATCTGAATAATCCCATGCAAACATATCAGAAAATTCAGAAAGTAATCTAACATAACGGGCCTTTACCTCCGGAGACAATGCTTTTGATAGCTTTACAAGCTTGGGCTTGTCAGGTATTCTGAGATTGACATCCTCAACTCCTTTGTTGGTAGGAAACAAGCTCAATTTTCTAGCAACATCATCTTGATCAAAAAACTCCTTTAAAGGTATGAGACCTCTAGGATTAATGTTATCCTTCAGCTGTAATACATCCATCTAATTCACCACAATCTCTTGTTCATCGATATCACAATCATCATCCATGAAAACATTCTTGAATTTTCCTTCATTCTGCAAAAAGGCATTGATTTCATTATCATCCCAAAACACTTGCCAATACCTTAAATTATCCGGAATAGCAGGCTGGTGTTTGACATGAATTTAAAGTTTGTTGCTGGAGTTCATTGGGATCTTCAAATTGCTTGCCGCAGTAGCGAGTGAATCTACAATAATGTTTTGAGTCCGGGGTACTGCTGTTAGGGTATATTCAGGAAACGTGCTCAAAATATCTAGAATTGCATTTCTATAAGCCCTCATCCATGGATGCTTTGCTTGATATTCTCCTTTTACCTATTTAATGACCAACTTTGAATCTCCATAAACTGAAATCCTTTTTGCATTGAGCTTCTTCAAAATTTTGAGACCTGTAATCAAAGCCTCATACTATGCTTCATTGTTAGAGCAATCAAAAGCCTACTTGTAAGAACATACTCTAACATTACTTGGGACTTTGGTAGGCTCGAAAGCAGGGCTGCAAATCCAAATTCCTATACCAGCACCGTCCTTACCCATAGCACCATCAAAGTCCATTCTCCAAAGGCCGACTTCATCTTCTAGATGCTGAAATTCTGTTTCTTTCTCTAACTTACCTTGGTTGATCACTTCATTTTTCTGATCTTCACTGTCCTTTTGCTGCTCAGAAGAACTTGCTACTTTCTCTTTTTCCTGATTAAGGACTACCCTAAAATTCTCTGAAATTTAGGGTACATCATCTACTTCAAAAATCTGAATATTTACATCATTTAATCTGCTATCATAGTACAAAAGAAATGATTCTAAATCAATATGTACAACATTTATTGGATGATTCAGTGGCTTCTCTTTGTTGGTGATCATGTATTTCATTTTCTTCTCCCAATATAATTTTCTCAATTGACCGAAAACGAGAATGGTAGCATAAGAGAAGTCAAGTTGTAAAGTGCCCTTGAGTTTAGCACCCCACGATCTAGACAAAAGCATACTGAATCACGGTAGAATATCAACAACAACCACATCCATCAAAACATTTTTAGTTGGGATATGATCTAAAGACACTACCAAATCTTTGATAAGACCAATGTAACGAACTCTACCGGAGTCAAAGGAGTACAAATCATGGTATTTCTGGGTAATATCCAAGCCCAACTTCTCCATAATGGATTTAGGCATCAAATTATGAGAATCTCCAGAATCAAACATGGCACTATGGAGAATGTATTCATGCAATCTAAGACTTAGATAAAAGGGAGGAACTTCACTATCTTCAGAATGACCTTCTATGGCCGGACCAAAAATGAGTTCAGGATGACCATCTTCGACATTTACCATGTCTGACAAAGGGTCTATTTGAAAAATTCTAGACACATGGTGTTTATAATTGCTAATCTTTATGAGCTCAGTCAAAGGAATGGACACTTTTAATTTAACAATTTCACTTTCTAAATTAAAGGATGAAACTTTTTCTACCTCTTTGATAGTAAGGTCCTTCTTCTCTACTTGCTCTTTCACTACATTTTGCTGATTATTCTTCTTGTTTGCAATGTTATTTGTTGATGGTACTTTGTTGGAACTCGGATTAGCAGGTTCTTTCCCTTTCTTCTGAATGTTTGAGGAGTCATTATTTGATTGTAGATCTCTTCTTTTCTGAATGGGATTGATCGGTACATCTCTGCTCCTCAAAGAATACTGCCTCTATTGTGCTGTCAAAGCATTCATATAACCTCGCTGATAATCATCAGACTCATCCTCCAAAATTGCATCATTTTCTAATATGTAATCTTCATCCCTTTGAATGTCTGGAACCTCTGCATATTATTCATCTTCCGTTAGAAAAATGGGCATACCATCGGTAGTGAAAAAATGGTTTTCTTCAATTACCGAACCATCATCATCATCTTCTCCTTTAATTCCCTGAACATAATTCTGCTGCAAAGGAGTTCTGATTTGCTGTTGTTGTGCTGGTTGGTCTGGTGCCTTTTGTTCTCTTTGCTTGATCTGGAATTGGGGCTGTTGTTGTCCTCTAAAATTTGGATTCCTAATTGGTGGTTTAGGTCTATCTATAATGGTCAGCCAGTCAACCATCTTGTCCACTATTCGGATCAAAGTATCCATCTTGACATCTGAGGTAGATGGTTCTTATTTTATTGTCACTCTCTTTTTAGATCTCATTCTTGCTCTTTTAGTCAGCAGATTGGCTTCTACGCTTACATCATTCTTTTGCATGTCTTCTAGTGTGGTGGGATCACGTTCCCGTAACTAATATGCCATATCAGCATTGAAACTGTCTGGAAACTTGAGCAAGGCTAACCCATCTAGTGGTTTAATGTTGGTTGGAATAACATTATAGATTGCATTAAACCTCACACAATAATCTTGCACACTTTCACTGACATACCTTTTGATATTTTCGTACTCAGACAAAATTTGGAGTGGATTCTTCTTTACCTCACACCAATCCAGGAATTGCCTACATAGGACTGGCAAAGTGGTGATAGAGGTTGCAGGTAAAGATCTGAACCATTTTCGAACTTCACCTCCAAAGCTTTGTACAAATAATCTCATAGTCACATCTTTTATCTCAACCTCATGAAGGTAAAAAAAGTCATTCATTCTATCAACATGATGTTGAGCTGTAATGTTTTGAGTGGCATCAAAAAGAGGTATTTTACTTTGATAATCAGTGGGAATATCACCAAGATTCTGAGGTAAAACAAGGGGTGCATACCGAGCAGCCATGACTCGAGGTGGATTTGAAACAACGGTTGGACCACTAGGGTTTAATGGAGTAGTTGATGGAGAAGTAGGGGTAATAGGTGTTTGATAGGATATCATAGGTTGAAGGGGAAGGGCAGCTATAAATTGAAGTTGGGAATGAAATTTAGAGATTGATGGGAATAATGATGAATTGGGGGTAGTTGACACTGATTTAGAAAGCTCAGGGATCTTAGCAACAGTGATGGATGATTGAGGGGAATTTAGGATATACTCCTCAATTGACCGATTTTTGGACTTCGAGATCTGCAATAAACTCTGGGTCCAGAACTATATCATCAAGTGCACTTTCAGATTTGGTCCTAAACAGAGAAAGGTCAAATGACAAATAAAAAGAGAGATCTTCTAAGAACAACCACTCATCTGGGCAGGAATCTACTTTAATCGAAGGGGTCAAGCTAACTAAACTTTCTTGTCTTTTGAGTCTTCTTGAAATCAAATTAGGATTATCCACTATTGGGATGGGATTGGGATCAATATTGGCCCTAGTGTACTTTCTTGAAGCTAGTGTGCTCAAATTTCTAAGTTTTCTATATTGCTTTACAAATTTCTATTTCAGACTAGTAAATTCTAAAACTCATCATCCCAAGTTCAAGAATTTACATGAAAGATATTACTGGGGTGATTAGTATTTCGTTCCCTAGTATGGTTGCCACTATGTTATCACCTAGATTTACCTCAGGCTAAAGGGAGTTAATGCCAGGGTAACCACAAACCAAGCTTAGCCAAGTAGCTAGCCCTACTAAGTTGGGGGAGGGATCTCTTCTTATGGATCTTAGTCAAGGTGAATGGATCAGGAAAGGATTTTAGGCTAGGTATAGTAGCATGAAGTTTTGATTGGATTTTGAAAGAGGTTTTGCTGGATCAGGAGGAGTTGGGCAGTTTAGGTTTGGGAAATTAGGTCAGAAATGCAGGGTGTTCTATGGGGCATGTTAGGGATAGGCTTTAGCACTTTAGGGCTTGATGAGGTGAGATGTTTAAGACTGGTGAGAAGCTAAGAAGGGCATGTGACAATCATGGATCCTTCTTAAACAGTAGAAAACATATAAATGTGAATATTTACCCAAAGGAGAGCAGTGTTGTGATGGATTTTGCCTATCCACTTGAAAACATTCACTAAGAAGCAATGGAATGATTAATGAAAAATACAAAACATTGTAACATATGATCACAAAAGAAGAAACTTTACTGAAACTCCATACCACATGGATCCCATAAAAATCGTTGCAATTCTTATTAGTCTCCTGCCAAACTGCTTATAAAGATGTACAATCAAGGTCTGAGCATCCAACTGAGTCCAACCCTTTACAATGAGGAAGAAGAAGAAGATATATACATTGTTTCAACCTCCTCCCATCCTCAAGGGTTGAATCCACAAGATGAGGAGCTAATCTAACCAACACTGAACAAGAAAATAGGAATATAGGCATCTCAACAACTTGCCATTAAAAGTGAAAAACTGATTAATTTGAGCTCAAACTAACTCCTAAAGCAATGAATATACCTTCTATTACTATTTATCCATCATATTTAAAAGCCATGACATAATTTACATAGGTATATTATCCACCATGAGAGAGAATCCATGAAAAACAGTCAAAAATTCAAAAAATGATCATCCTGAGCAAAATTACCCAACGTGTAGCGCCACTTTCAGGTCCCTTTTGGAGACCTCCCCGACATCCAAATTGAGCCCAAGATAGCTCATTGGAAAGGTATTCAATTCTACTTTCCAGAAAAATAGGAATTTCGGCATTTGGAGCTCATTTGACAACCCCAAACTTGATTCTCCCAAGACTGGATTCTATGTGTCCAAAAAGTGGCAGAAAGGTCATGTTTAGGGTGTTTTTTGACCTTTTGGTGAACCCGTTCTACCAAAAAAACTTTGAAACTTGATATGGTGCATGTCCTCACTGCTCTAAATCCAAAAATTCAAGCCATTTCCTAATTGGGTGCCCCTAGGAAAAGCGGAGTGCTGGTGGTGCTGCACTTCTAGGCAGTTTTCCTGTGTGTGCAATTTTACAAAATTTGCAAATGACAAAAATTGCTCAAAACCTGTCCAAAATTGGTGAGTAGCACCACCTTCAAGCATCTTGATGAGACAAGGAAGCTTCAGCAATAAAACTAAGTCTATCCTCCTCTTTCTTGCCTTTCAAGGCCCGCCTTGGCCTAGCTTTCATTTTCTTGACCCTCATATTGCAAATCTTGTTTTGGGTCCTGTAATGATAAGCCATGTGTCTGATCATCTGATTGTTTTTGTTGGCCTTCTGTAACAGCTTCTCAAGGTGCAAGTTGACTCTCTCAAGCCAAGTTTCTCTATCCTCTTCAATCTCCTTCTCAATAGGAGTCAAAGTGATAGGTGCCTCTTTACCACTTTGTCGTTTCATCTTGAGCATTTTTAGCTCCATGAGGACTTGTTTGTCGCTCAATTGCTTGTTTTCTTGCTCCAAATATGTGATAACATATTTGGCCCTCTTCAAATTGTACGCCAAAGCTTGTACTTGAGCTTCCATTTCTTGTATGATGATGTCCTTGATGGTTTCTTCATCCTGAGCCTCTAAGTCAATGATTTCAACTCCATGACGAGTATAATGCTACTTCGGCTCATCATGCTCAGTCAAGTCAAAGTCCCTTTCCTCCTAATCATCAATACTATGCTCTGGCATATTTTCCTTCCCTTTGTGCAGCTGCTGCACCTGTACCTACTGTGTCAATGAAGAAGGAAAAGCCCCTTCCACATCCTGTAGAGCTAGCATTTGCTTGTGAGCTGATGAAGAAGGCAAGGTCCCTTCCACTTCCCATGGAGAAAACACTTGCCTATCTGTTGCAAATAATCTCCTTGTGCCCCTTTGATATGTCATGTAAACGGGCACCTCAACTGTTCTAGTCTCCTTGGCCTCCTCATCTGTTTTCACTTGGCTAGAGGTCCTCTTGATTTTTGAGAGACTGGTGAAGGAATTTGAGGACCCCTGAAGATATCATGAGAAATAAAGTGTTAATAAATTTACTGGATAACATAAATAATTACGAGAGGAATATATAAGAAAATAACGAACAACAACCATAAATACATAAACAAAAATGTTTATCCGGGAAAACTCCAAATCTAGGGAAAAACCCTACCTAATAAGATCTCATTAGCATTGGCCAAAACCCTGGCCAATCTGACCAAGTGAGCCTTCATCGCTCACCTCCAGGTCTTGCATTACAATGAAGTCTTTCCAGCCTTTTATAAGCTCCATTACATATAATACCATGGGCAGAATACTATGGGTGCACAATACCATGTGCCCCAAAACCATCACTGTTTAACCCAGTCAACTTTGACTCTATCCCGAGTCAAGTTTACCTAACAATTCCCCACTTAAATTTGACTTGGGGTTCCTTGCCTAACCCCAGCCAAACCTGCTAAGTGAGACAATCCCGCTCACTCTAGCTCTTACCCCCCTCAGAGTTTTTACTCAGGGTATTTTTAACCCGCCATCCCCCTATCACCCAGGTCTAACCCAAACTTTACCGGTGATCACCGAGGGGTACACATGCCTTACCAGGTCTTACAGTAATATGCCCATTTACATGCAATAATTTTGACTTCATTTTTTTTTTTTTGCTGTTGCGATTCCGATCCATCCTCTCTCAACTTGATTTGCTCAAAAACTTCTATCAAACCGCTCCAAATGCGAGCTCGACGAGAACCTCGTAGATTCCAGCACCGGTGGCCTCACGTAGCAGAAAATGAACAATTTTTGAAGCCGCATGAACAATTTTCTTCTGCTGAACTTCTTTAAATAGCCACATGAATCCCGAACAATTCATCAGCATGTTCCAAACTGGTAAATATCGCAAATGAACTACAATCCCTGGAAGTTACGTCACTCCGCACATTATTCTCGAGGTTCTTCTATGTACGATTGTTCCACCATTATTTTCAGATACCAGAATCCCGAACAACTGCTCTGATACCAGTTGTTAAGAAATTTACTGCATGTTAGCCTCCTATTACAATAGGTTTCATATTTCATGATTGACTGTTTACATGCCAAATATGTTCATCCTTTCCATACTGCAAAGGTTCCATATTTCCTAGAAAAACACAGAAAATTCAAAAAATGTAAAGAGGGTATGACCTAAAAGAAAAATCAAAGGGAAAAAAGAAGAATTGGCCAAAGAGAAAAATAAATGAAATGAACCCCAAACAAAGGCGAGGAAAGTGTTCTAGCTCAAATGCCACTAATATATTCCATTTTTGAAGAACTATTCCATTTTTGAAGAATTTCACAATTAAGGGAAGGCCAAACAACTTAATCTTGGCTTCCCTAGGTTTAAATTGCTTGTTGTAGAAGATAGAGAATGAATATTGTCCAAACTGTTTAATCTTGGCAGATTATTAGATAGGTAGAGAAGCTAGGGTGCTCAACAGCTTAATATGAGCCCCAGGAAGGTATAAGGGTAGATTTAGATAGGAGGATAGCCAAAAGAAAAGAAGAAAAGCTGGGTCTGCTAGTCTAAGTGCACCCAAACAAAAAGAAGAAAAAATGTTAAGATAAGTAGGCTCGGTAGGTAGTTTTGAGGTGGCTGAATGATGAATCGTGATCAATTTTGTGTTTTAAAGTGTTTATCTACTTCAGATCACATGTGCAAGACAATGTTCCCTTGGAGCAGCTCAAGCGAGGCATGACTAACTTCCCCTTCTTCCTTTTTCCCCAATCATTCACTAATCTCCCCTAGGGATGTTAAGATCTGCTTGACATCACTAAAGTTCATCATTCTTCACAAACATATTGCCTAAGTAAAGGTCCACTTTGCTTAGGGGTGCTCATATTTCTTCTATAAGTCCTATTTCCCCTTTGAAGCCTAAGATTTCTATCCTTAGCGCTTTTTTGATCAAAATTCATATTAACTGCTAACTTATTATGTAAATCCCTATCTATTTCCCCTTCCCCTACTAAAAATATAATAAGAATCCCTCTATATACATATCCCCTCCCTCTGGTTGAAAAATAACCATAAAGATGCCTTGGGAATTACTAAGTTTTCTTGAAACTTAGTAAGAACCCTCATCTTGCCTCTTTAACCATCTTCCAATGCTTTGGACCCTTTCCAATGCATAAAATCCCTCCTTTGATGAATAAAAAGCCCTCATTTCTTCATAAATCTCCCCTCTAAGGTGTTTGGACTCCTTCCAAAGCACAAAAACCCCCTTCAAATGCTATCGGACCCCTTCCGATGCATTAAGGACCCTTCCTAAAGCTTAAAAACCTTCCTCCGATGCACTAAAACCCATCTCCGATTGCAAAAAGCCTTTGTCGATTGCATTAACCCTTGGCCGATTTATAATGCATACCTCCGATTCAATTCCCCCCCTCCGACGTGATATCGTTGTTGGAGGTCGCAGCAAGTGTTGGCCCATATATATGTGCTCCTCGAAAACCATTTCGTCGATGCGAATGTCGCAATTGGCAGTCACGCGGTATATATGCCATGTTTTATGTCTCTGGCCCTTCCTCCCGATGCGATATTGCTATTGCACCCGAAAGCATATCGCATCATAATCCTTTCTGTATCGCAATCTCCGCCTTTATTATTATACCCCGCTTTGGCGTAAAACATTGTTTTTCTGTAAAACTTGGTTTTACCGCAAATTTTGGCTTTACCGGAAAAACCCCTTGTTTATCGCAATTTATGCATATATCGCATCGCAAGCCCTCATCGCTATCGCATTATCGCTATCGCATCACAATAAAACAATGGCGCATAACCCATGGTTCCTCGCCGATGCGATACGCCGATTGCTCGGCAGTCGTTGGATCTTCCCCGCTCATCCGACGGTCCAGATCATATCGCTCCATACCCATTTCACTCGCCCATGTTTTAAAGCCTCCATTGTATCCCCCAATAGCCGATCACCGATGCGATATCGACGATTGCTATATCGCTGATCATATATACATATAAGGCCCCGTCCCCCGCTCCCCGCCGATAGCGATATTGTGAAATTCATCGCAACCGTTGGATTTGCCTTCGCGCGATCCAACGGCCAGGATCTGTTCACAGCTACAGTATTGCTCTTGCCTATATTTTCATCAGATTTTTACGTTTTATGTGTTTTTTTCCTTATAAAGGAAAAGGGGCCATTTTCTCATGTTTTCTATTTGCGCCTGTGTGCGCCCCTTCAGCAAAGGAAGCTTAATCATTCTCGGCCCATGTTTGGCCCAGATTGACTCCAAGCAGCAGTATTTTATCCTCAGCCGTTTGATCCGCTCTCCCCGATCCAACGGTGGACGGAAACGGCGAGGTGGCGGGATGTTAGCGTCCGATAGAGGGTGGTTTTACTGCCGTACGCAGGGACGCATGCCCTGTCTTCATTGCATCGGGCCTCCTCTGACACTTACCGCCCCCGTACAAAAGGCGGTCCGATAAAACCACTTACCGCCATCTGCCTGCGTCCCCACCCTGCCACCGTGTCATGTGCCACGTCGTCACCCCAGTCAGCTGCCACGTCGTCTTGCCGTACTCGGGACCCGCCGATGACGTCATGCTGATGTCATCACAAAAAAGCGCGCCAAAATGCTGTGGAAACCCAAATTTGCTCCGGACAATGAGCACGGCCTCATCACAAGCTACCAGTCCATAAATCCTCCACTATTATGAAGTCCTCTTCCTTTTTGATCATGTTTTGATCGGCCAACACCGATGGACCTTCTAAGCCTGCAGAAAGCAATAAAGAAGACAGTAACAGTCATATCTCACCATAAAGTGATAAGGCAAGGGCGATTTAACAGTCTAAAGTGTATCAGTGGAAGAATAGAGCCCCGATTCAGGTTAAAGAGTATCAGAGTAGCGACAAAGAGTATCAATTAAAGATTTGCAGTGGAAGACTTAAAGCCGAGGCAGATAAGCAATAAAGGGCCTCCATCCAAGTCAAAGAAGCAGTAAAAGCCATTTAAAGCTCACCAGAATAGATTAATGAGCAGTAAAGACACATGAGAGTAGCGCTTCAGAGCCCAAGGCACAGTTATGGCAAAATGGCCAGCGCAGAGCTCAAAGGACACCTCAAAGCCTCATTTTTGATGCTGTTGCCTCCAGCGCAGCTTAGATAGATATTTGTTGCATTTATTTTAGTAGATGTTAGGTTAAACAGAGTTATTTCCTCAGATCTGCTATCAGATCTGTTTTTGTAGATATTTTGCTTATAAATACCTCCCCAAACAATGTTTTAAGGGTTGGTTGGTTGGTTTGGTTGATAATGTCATTTAGACTTGTGCTGTATATTTTGAGAACTTTATGAACAAAGATTGCTGGAATGCATTGCTTATGAACTGTCTGGTTGTGGATTTGATGGCTGAAGAGTAGATTACAGAATTCTAGTGCTTCTACATGGATCAATAAGTCTTTCTCCCCTGTTTTCAGTTTCTATGTTTGTAATATCATCTATGTGTCATGATCTAAGTTGCAGGAAGAAAGAATAGCTCAGATGTTGCTTAACTGTGTTCTGTGCTCAATTCCTGTTATTTCTTTATGTTTTCTGCTGAATTAGTTATGAATATGAATACTTTATTGCTCATATTTGCTCTAGTTCCTTCATATATGAATGTTGTTTAGGAATCCTTGATTGCTCCTATATAATGTTCACTCACCTTCCCTCTGTTAGCATAATGAGAGCTACTTAGTTGCCTTTCATTCCCTGACCACCATTTCACCCTTATTCCAGCTTGAAATTGTTCCTTGTTTAGCTATCATGCTCTGTAGTCCCTCTTTGCCAAAGAAGACACATCTAGCAGCCCTTAATCCTTGACTCCATGCCCAATGGTCTGAACTTCTCGCACTTTGCATGCCAACTCTGTCTGAAACATCATCCATCCATCCCACCAAACTCAAACAAAACCCATGTACATCATAACTAGCCTAAAATCATATCAAAACAAGTCTAAACCATAAAGAGAGAGCCCTCTTTGGTTGCAGGTAGGCTAGGACCTGCAACTAAAATATTGGTTTGTGGTTACCTCGGCCATATCCCTTAAGGAGCCAAGGGACAACCTGAGTGATAACATCATTGGCGACTCCACGAGGGAAAAATCCTTAGAAAATTCCAAAAAACAAGTTCAGAAGCTGGCTCCCAAGAAGAAAACTCGCTATACCAGGTCAAATCCAGACCCAGCTCCCCCAACAATTTTTGAAAATCCCAATTTAATCCCAAAGTTTCTAAGGAAACAAGAAGGGAAAGAGGATATTGCTGATTCGAGTCCTGAAGCAATTTCCCAAGGCTATATTCCAACCCCTTCTAAAGTTTCATTCCATCCTCACACTATTGTTTCTCCTAGTTCCTCATCCACCTCTCAAAGCACCTTTTCCACTCCTCCATTCACTGCACATACTCCTCCTATTACCACTGTTGTTACTACTGTCCCAGTTGTTCCATTTCTTCCTGCTGTTCCACTTATACCTGTAAATATGGCTAACAGATATGCCCCTTTACAGCTGCCTGCAAATCCAGGGGCTATGCCTCAGGATTATCAAACCAAAATCACATATTTTGATGGTACTGGTTCTAACACTGCCCTGCAACATACCAAGAAAATGCAGGACTATTTTGAGAATTATGAAATAGATGATGATCATGTAAGAATGAAGATTTTTGTCCAAAGCTTCACAGGTGATGTAAGGCCCTGGTTTAGAGCTCTCCCTGCAAATTCCATAGCTGATCCAGAGGCCCTTTACCAAAAATTTCTTAACAGATGGGAGAAAAAGAAGGATCCACTGCACATTCTGTCTGAGTATGACACCATAAAAAGAGGCCCTCAAGAAACCATCTTAGACTATTGTGCTAGGTTCAACAATATTTACAATGCTATTCCACAAAACCTTAGACCTCCACCTGATCTAGCTTTATACAAATTCCCTGATGGATTTGATTCTGACATGGCATATCAATTGAGGGAAAGAGCCCCTCAAACCTTAGCAGACATGCAGAATATAGCTGTTAGTGTGGAGGCAAATTTGATCGCTAAGCGAAACAGAGCAAGAGCTGAGAGAAGAACTACTTTTAAAGAAGAGCCTTCAGCTATTGAACAAAAATTGGATGCAATCAGCAATACCGTGCACAGTATTGGAGATAGAATGGGAACTATTGAAAGAAAAACATCATGGGAAGGACAACAAAGTAATACTATTAGAAACCCAAACTTTAGGAAAAACCAAAACCCAAATGTTGGAAGGGCTGGCCCAGACCAGGATATCAGAACCCCCTTTCAAGAAAACTATGTTGAAGCATCAACATCTAGTGAGCCAACAGAGGACACTCATATCAACTTGATGGGTTTGAAGAGTGAACAACAAGTTTTTCTAACCCAAGAAGACCAAGATGATCATGATATCAATCAATTCCAAACCAAGTCCGGAGAATCATATGACTTCAAGGAAGGCTGTGATACAGCAGTATATGAAGTCCACAAGCAGTACAAATTGAGGACCGGAACCATAGATGTGCCTGAACCTATCAAACAAAGGATACCAAACAACCCAAGAAAATAAAAGACAAGGCAATCCTCACAGAACCTTCGGAAAAAATAGACCCAAACCTAAAACAAGTGACTGTGGAAGATGTATCAGGCATGTAGACCTTTAAAAAACAGCCATTTACATTCCCTTTCTCAAAAGAAATTTCAAGCAGTATTCCTGAAAATATTCCCAAAACAGAGGTACCTCAAAACAACAGTCAAAATCAAGAGAAGATCATTGAAGATCCAGCTAAAAAGGAAAAATCTGCTAGTCAAAATACTAAAACCCAATCAGAAAAACCTTTTGATTTAGAAGCGGAAATTGGTAAATTAAAGATATCTATTCCTCTCTGAACTTGCCAAACATGATGTATACAGACAACAAATCAAAAGATCGTTGCAAATGCCAGAGAATAGGGATGATGTTAATGTCCTAGATGATCAACCTAAGTTGCTTTTCGGTCCTGAAGTTGATGGTAAAACAACAAATGGAGGTGTTCTACCCTTTTATGTCAATTTACACATCCATGACAAAGTGTTGCACAATGCAATGTTTGATTCAAGAGCTTCACACAACCTAATGCCCAAAGTTGTAATGGAGAAGCTAAACCTAGATGTCACTAGACCATACAAAGACTTATTCTCATTTGATTCTAGTCAAGTCAAGTGTTTAGGCCTAATCAAAGATTTGTGTGTGTCTTTAGTCCAATACCCAACCAAAATAATCCTGATGGACGTGGTGGTAGCTGATATTCCACCCAAGTATGGTATGCTCTTATCAAGATCTTGGGGAGCCAAACTCCAAGGATCTTTGCAATTAGACCTGTCCTATGCCACTATTTCAGTCTTTGGGCAACCAAAGAGACTATATAGGGAAATTTTGATGAAGTATGTGGTAAGCAGTGAGGAAAATCCCCAAAACATTCCTATCTATTCAATCCATTCTGATATGGATTCTTTTATCTTGTTTAATGATGATAGCTGTCCTCCAACTGATGATAAGCCTTTGGCTTTAGAGCAAGAAACATGCATAAATGAAAAATCAGTTGCCCAAAGCCATGAAACTGTTAAAACAATTGATGCAACCAGCACACAAGAAGAACCTCCCAAAACAGAGAATTCCAATCTGCCCACTCCAAAAATGATTACAACTCCCAATGCTAGTCAGGACCATGAAATCCTATGGCATTTGAAGTTTGATGGTTCGGTAAACAAACTAGGAGCAGGGGCAGGAATATGGATTCTGTTATCTCAAAATCAAGCTCTGGAAGGCTGCAAACCAGGAAGACTTCAAGTAACTATTTCAAACCAATCTTTAGACTAAGGCTTAGCCTCCTCAGCCTGAGAGGGCTCTCTCAAAGGGTTAATGATTTAGATTAAAGATATGAATAGATGGCTAACTCTATGGTTTGTAATTGTATATGTTTATAGGTTGAAAGATGAAGGCTAGCTACCATTGGGCTATGGAGTCAAAGTATGTTTCAGTACCACAACAAGATCAGCTTAACATGAAGTCAGGGCATTTAGCATTTGAATATTCAGAACACAACACACATATGGAACCACAGCTCATAAGTGCACACAGGAAGTCAGAGCACAATCAGTGAATTCTGAGTGATTGTACACCTATGCAACTGTAAACAAAACTAAGGAAAGGACAACACACATTCTGAATATAAGAAATCCTTCATGAATCCTGAGTAGTGAAGCCAAAGCATTCTACCTAGCATGGAAGTCAAGGCATTATAGAGTTCGAGTGTAGAAATGACAATACAAAACAGTGAAACATAGTAAGTTTATCTATGAAGGAAGTCAGAGCATCAGTGATGAATTCTGAGTATCATAAGTAAACACCACTGCAATGTAAGTATTGGAAGATGCCATCATAACAAGAACATACAAGAACTCTTCATGAATCTTGAGTTGTCTAAGTAGAAATCTGCATTAGGTTAAAAATATACACAGTCTGTACATAGAGCAGTAGCTGAGCCAAAAAGTCTCTAACCTTTTGCTAATTCGACCTCTTGCTCTATATAAAGCATTTACAATTAGGATTCCATCATCCCTCATCAAGAGAATTCGAATTTGCCATCAATGACACCTATTCTAACCATAAAACAAGACTTTAAATGCATTTGACACCTAACTAGCAGTCCTAGAGACCTAATACAACTAGGAGTGTAACTCCTTATTATGATTACTACAAACTTATCTAAAAATTTAAAACATTCTTTGACACCTAACACTCCATGAAGTCGAATTTGATGAAGCCTCCCACGTGGTCATCTGACTGCTGAAGACAAACCCTAGAAATTAGGGAACATGTTTCCCTGTTTTTAGGTTTAGGATCCCTAAAAATGGCACGTGGGACAGAGCCTTTATCTCCTCATCCATGACACATTTTATGAAACTGAAGGAGTTTTTTGTAGCCCATGTTGTCTAGAACAAAAACCTCTCTTGGTTTTTTAAAAAATTCCTCCAGCTGTTCAGAATCTGTCCTTGAAAAACACGTGTCAAACAGGAAACTGTCCCTTGCTCTGTTCTGGCTGAAAAATAGGTCTTGGGACAGAGGTCATAACTTCTCGTAAAAAATGTATTTGGAAAAACTGAAGGAGGTTTTTGTGAAAAAATCCATGCTGAACAAAAACCTCTTTTGGTTTTTTGAAACACTACTCCAGCTGCCCAGAATCGATCCTTGAAGAAGACGTGTAAAACAGGAAATTTTGATTCTTTGAAAAACTGCACCTACAGCAGTTTTGTAGCGCAACTTTGGTCACCCGTTTCTCCCAGATCATAATGAATTTGAGGAAACTGAAGGAGGATTTTTTGAATCAATCCATGCTGAACAAAAACCTCTCTTGGTTTTTTGAAACATCGTTCCTACCGCCCAAAATAAGTCTTTGAAAAACAGTTGTCAAACAGGAGATGAAAAACTGCACCTACAGCAGTTTTGTAGCGCAACTTTGGTCCTTCATTTCTCCCAGATCATAATTTATTTGAAGAAAGTGGAAGAGGTTTTTGTACTTTAGTATCTTAGGAATAAAAACCTCTTTCAATTTTCAGAGATGAGTTTTCAACTGCTCAAAAAAGCTTCTGGAAGTTAAATAGTAAAACAGTTTTTTCTGCTGAAACAGGCTGCTACAGGGGTTTCGTAGCGCTATGAAAACACTGATTTCGTAGCGCAAAACAGGATTTTTACACTGTCTGCGCTACGAAAACGTGGATTCGTAGCTAGTTTCAAAATTTCTCCAAAATTATGTGAGATATGTCTTCTAAACACATGGTGAGGCTTCTAGGACATGGAATGAGGCTATCAAACTTTATTTGAAGATGGACATGAGACTCTAAACCTATGACTTAGACTCTAAAACATAAAAATGACTTCACCATGACTTGACCATGACTGATACAAGAATTGAGAAACCATGTAAGTTGTCCAAATTTTTTAAGGAAGTTTTACAGTGATAACAGTGGCTCCACTAGGGATAGTGTGCCCTTGTGGTACATTAAGAACCTGTAGCTCCAGTGCCGCTATCCATCCTCTAGAAGAAAACTTTGAACTTCTGCCCAATTTGCTCCTCAAGCCTTGAATGATTTTTTGTAAGAAGAATTCAAACTGTACCTACTGAAATAGATGCTCAGTCAACCTACCCTGAGCTTATTTGCACATTCCTACCTACCCTATGAGCTGCAAGCTCCACTTGTAGCTCAAGCAACATGATATTTCCAATAAAGCCAATCAATTGTCCTTTCTGATATGGGAGGCTCTTGACTGCATTCAACCTCAAAATAACCATGATAGTGAGATGACCAAATCAACTTATAATGTACCTGATCTTCATAATGCAAATGAAAATGAAACACTGGTGTGCAAAGCTTTGCCATGTATTCACTTATAGGGTCAAAGAAGACATGGTTATTTTGATGATCATAAGAACACTCTACATCTTTAGACAACTGATTCTCAACCACACAAAATTCCTTTGATGTGCTATCCAACTGCCTTTCTGCATGATTCTCATAAACAACGTAATTTTCCTCACTATTGTTATCATTCTTTGAAGTAAGCTGCTGCAAGGAATTACAAAATTGAACAACCTTTTCTTCTGCCTGAGGATTATAAGAAATTTCTTCCAGTATTTCTTCTTGGTGTTTGCAATCAATTTCATATTCTTTATGATCAAAATACTGACAAATCTGCTGCATCTTTTCATTCATATCAAAGGATGAAACATGGTTTTCACAAATAAACCCCTGGTGATCTTCATGCTGCGTTTCATGAGATGTTATACTTTCTTCTTGGTGTTGAAATGCATTGTTATGAAGAGCCTCTAAAATTTCTTCATCCATAAATTCATCATCATCATAACAATCCTCCAAATATTGAATAAAACTCGTAGAATGTTTACAACAATCTTTGACCAGCAATAAGGAGGGATGACACTCTTTATACATGTCATAGAACACATCATGGAAATCAGCAAGAGAATATAATGAACCGTTTTCCAAACTTTTATACCAAGACCATGCTTTTCCTACTAAAGTGGTCATAAACATCCTCATGAGACAATCCTCAGGAAAATGAACCTTAAGACTGCGTACATGCATATGAAACCTAACCAAATGAAGAGCAACATTGTCTTTCTTTTCATCTTTGAATATCGGAAGATCCTCTAACCAATCAACCTCTGGCATAGGATTTGGAAAACCAGGGATATGAGACCAATTCATAGGAGCATACCTGGCATTCATTCTTGCAGTGGAATTCATCTTGAAACTTCATCAAGCTACTGATCTTCTAGCAGTGGAGTCACCTACCAATTTCTTATTCGATGTGTGGAGTCGCCAAGGTAGTTTTGCAGCCTCAAATAGATGTCTGAGCTCCTGCTACCTTCAGAAGTTCAACCTCTTAATTTCGGGAATGAATAGATTTCAGGCTCCCGGCAGACGCACCAAAATGTTATCTCAAAATCAGGCCCTGGAAGGCTGCAAACCAGGAAGACTTCAAGTAACTATTTCAAACCAATCTTTAGACTAAGGCTTAGCCTCCTCAGCCTGAGAGGGCTCTCTCAAAGGGTTAATGATTTAGATTAAAGATATGAATATATGGCTAACTCTATGGTTTGTAATTGTATATGTTTATAGGTTGAAAGATGAAGGCTGGCTACCATTGGGCTATGGAGTCAAAGTATGTTTCAGTACCACAACAAGATCAGCTTAACATGAAGTCAGGGCATTCAGCATTTGAATATTCAGAACACAACACACATATGGAACCACAGCTCATAAGTGCACACAGGAAGTCAGAGCACAATCAGTAAATTCTGAGTGATTGTACACCTATGCAACTGTAAACAAAACTAAGGAAAGAACAACACACATTCTGAATATAAGAAATCCTTCATGAATCCTGAGTAGTGAAGCCAAAGCATTCTACCTAGCATGGAAGTCAAGGCATTATAGAGTTCGAGTGTAGAAATGACAATACAAAACAGTGAAACATAGTAAGTTTATCTATGAAGGAAGTCAGAGCATCAGTGATGAATTCTGAGTATCATAAGTAAACACCACTGTAATGTAAGTATTGGAAGATTCCATCATAACAAGAACATACAAGAACTCTTCATGAATCTTGAGTTGTCTAAGTAGAAATCTGCATTAGGTTAAAAATATACACAGTCTGTACATAGAGCAACAGCTGAGCCAAAAAGTCTCCAACCTTTTGCTAATTCGACCTCTTGCTCTATATAAAGCATTTACAATTAGGATTCCATCATCCCTCATCAAGAGAATTCGAATTTGCCATCAGTGACACCTATTCTAACCATAAAACAAGACTTTAAATGCATTTGACACCTAACTAGCAGTCCTAGAGACCTAATACAACTAGGAGTGTAACTCCTTATTATGATTACTACAAACTTATCTAAACATTTAAAACATTCTTTGACACCAAACACTCCATGAAGTCGAATTTGATGAAGCCTCCCACGTGGTCATCTGACTGCTGAAGACAAACCCTAGAAATTAGGGAACATGTTTCCCTGTTTTTAGGTTTAGGATCCCTAAAAATGGCACGTGGGACAGAGCCTTTATCTCCTCATCCATGACACATTTTACGAAACTGAAAGAGGTTTTTGTATCCCATGTTGTCTAGAACAAAAACCTCTCTTGGTTTTTTAAAAAATTCCTCCAGCTGTTCAGAATCGGTCCTTGAAAAACACGTGTCAAACAGGAAACTGTCCCTTGCTCTGTTCTGGCTGAAAAATAGGTCTTGGGACAGAGGTCATAACTTCTAGTAAAAAATGTATTTGGAAACACTGAAGGAGGTTGTTGTGAAACAATCCATGCTGAACAAAAACCTCTTTTGGTTTTTTGAAACACTACTCCAGCTGCCCAGGATCGATCCTTGAAGAAGACGTGTAAAACAGGAAATTTTGATTCTTTGAAAAACTACACCTACAGCAGTTTTGTAGCGCAACTTTGGTCACCCGTTTCTCCCAGATCATAATGAATTTGAGGAAACTGAAGGACGATTTTTTGAATCAATCCATGCTGAACAAAAACCTCTCTTTGTTTTTTGAAACATCATTCCTACCACCCAAAATAAGTCTTTGAAAAACAGTTGTCAAACAGGAGATGAAAAACTGAACCTACAGCAGTTTCGTAGCGCAACTTTGGTCCTTCATTTCTCCCAGATCATAATTTATTTGAAGAAAGTGGAAGAGGTTTTTGTACTTTATTATCTTAGGAATAAAAACCTCTTTCAATTTTCAGAGATGAGTTTTCAACTGCTCAGAAAAGCTTCTGGAAGTTAAATAGTAAAACAGTTTTTTCTGCTGAAACAGGCTGCTACAGGGGTTTCGTAGCGCTATGAAAACACTGATTTCGTAGCGCAAAACAGGATTTTTACACTGTCTGCGCTACGAAAACGTGGATTCGTAGCTAGTTTCAAAATTTCTCCGAAATTATGTGAGATATGTCTTCTAAACACATGGTGAGGCTTCTAGGACATGGAATGAGGCTATCAAACTTTATTTGAAGATGGACATGAGACTCTAACCCTATGACTTAGACTCTAAAACATAAAAATGACTTCACCATGACTTGACCATGACTGATACAAGAATTGAGAAACCATGTAAGTTGTCCAAATTTTTTAAGGAAGTTTTACAGTGATAACAGATTCACAACAAGCAAAACAACCATGCAGAGGGTCATGCTTATAGATTAAATTTCAGATGTACCAACAACATGGCAGAGTATGAAGCCCTCCTTTTAGGCCTTAAACTGATCAGAGATCTAGGAGCAACAAAAGTTTTAATTCTAGGAGACTCTGATTTGATTATACAGCAAATGAAAGGCAACTTTGTCACTAATGATAATAGGCTGAGAGCTTATAGGAAGGCAGCCACTGAAATACGCAATACCTTCACAGAATCCCAACTTACTAAAGTCTCAAGAAGCCATAATCTACATGCGCACAGCCTAGCAACTTTTGCTAGCACTTGCAAGCTGCCATTCGAGCCCAATCACCATTTCACAGCCGAGATAAAAAACAGGCCTGCAGTCCCAGACAATGTCAAGAATTGGCAAGTCTTTGAAAATGATGCACAGATCAATAATTTCCTCACCATACAAGAAGAATTTTCAAGTTTAAACATTGATACTGATGCCATGGATGAACAACAGCAAATGAGCCAAAAAGAGCAGACCATATCAGCTGAAAGAGAAAAACAAATGCTGTACCCAACCATTTTTGAGGACAAAAACATACAAGAACTGAAACAAATGAATTTGGATGAAATAGCTGAAGCAGAGGCTGAAGTTATTGAACTGAAAGACAATTTTCTGCCCACAGGCCTGACTCCCTTAGAAGACATATTTGATTCAAATGATATCCCCAAAAAGCCAAAAATGCAACCCTTAAATGTTGCAATTGAAGACTGCAATATTGGGACAGCTGAAAAGCCCAAAATGATAAAACTGTCCAAGTATTTGCCTCTCGATCAAAAGCCAAAATATGTTGACCTGTTTAAAGAGTTCCAAGATGTTTTTGCCTGGAGTTATGAGGACCTCAAGTCCTATGATACTTCAGTCATTCAACATACCATACCTTTGAAACCAAATCAAAAGCCTTTCAAACAAAAATTAAGGAGAATCAATCCTGTGCTTCTCCCCTTGATTGAGAAAGAAGTGAAGAGAATGTTTGAAGCTGGAATTATTGCACCAATCAGATTTTCAGAATGGGTATCCAACTTAGTGCCCACAAGGAAGAAAACAGGTGAGATTAGATTGTGTGTTGACTTAAGAAATTTGAACCAAGTCTCTCTCAAAGACCACTACCCATTACCCAGGATGGACCATATTTTACAAAGGGTAGTGGGGTTGTTACACAAAAATATCGTCACCATGATTATTTGTAGTCAGTATGGGTCTATTATCACTTGTACTGTCCTCCTAAGCAAGTCTCAGACCTCAGCTCTTCAAGTCAAGCTTTGGAAATGAGAGAAAGACATTAAAAATCAATGTAACTCTGGTTCTGCACTTTCTCTCACTGTCACTTGCGGTCCCACACCTTCTGTTTACAAAAACTATGGACCTGCCCGCTCTATCCCTAACGGTGTGGGTGCGGACCCCTGTGAAAGTCAAAAGGCGCAAGTTTTATCTTAAAAAACTCACTTTGGGTTAATTCTAGAGGATTCTAGAAGGAATTTTGACGTGGATTGTTCGCTCTGAGGTGGTTCATGCATCCCAAAAGAGAAGGAGCTAATCCCTTGATGAGAGGAGCTATCCCTTTGAAGGAGGGCTTTATCCCTTTGAAGGAGGACCTAGTAACCTCCCTCCATTGCACTATAAATACAAGCATTGGGCTGGTTGCTAGAGAGGTTAGAAGCTGAACATTTTTTAGGGTAAATGCTGGTGAAATCAAGACTTCCTAGTTGAGCTTAAGAGGAGAGATCACATACCTTTTTGGCTTCATTGGGGAGTGAGTGAAACTTGTCAAAGTAGAGGAGACTTCTTGCTGGACCCTGGGAGGAGCTTGTACAACGTCAAGGCAAAGGTTGTAAAGTTCTTCTTATTTTGAATTAATACAATCAAACTCATTTTTCTCAACAAGTATCTTATGTTATTTGTTTCATGGACTCCTTGACTTTCATGTTAAATATGTTTTATGATATTGGCTTTTCAGGTGCTATTTAATTTGTTTGCCTTGTTTGTGTTTGCAGATTCGTGACAAAGGAACTCGTTTGGATCAAAGGAGCGAGGGCATCCACAAACTTGCATTGGACCTAAGGTAGGCCCTAAAAACACTTGTTTGCCATTGTTTATTAAAGCATATTTAGAGAAAGATAGTGTCTGGTTGGTTTGCTTGTCATTAGGTCTTCTTTAGATTCTAGGAAGGTCTATCTTGTCTGCAAGATCGACTTATTCCGTGTGACAAAATGGTGACTCCACTGGGGACTTGATTGTTTTCCTTGTTTTTACTTTGACCTGAGAAACTGTGTTTTTGTTTCTGTTTTTGGCTTGTTGTGTGTAAAATTGGGTAGAGTTTGTAGATCCAGGGTTATTTTTTGTTTTTCATAGCTTTGGGAGAGGACCGCACCCTAGCCGTTTGACACAATGCGTACCTACCCGCAGCTTGGCTTTTAGCACAGAGCGGGACCGCACCTGTGTCAACCGTGGGCCTGCGGACCCTGTCAAAATTTTGAAAAACCTAAGATTTCCTCTGTTAGTCAGCTTAGTTTTTTGTTTAGAAATTGTCATCCACTGCCAGACCTGCATATAACTTGTCAGAAGCTTTCCTTAGGTTGATTTCGTTAGTGTTAGGGTTTTAGGTGAAATTCCTAGGAGTTTTGCTTGTTGGGCTTGTTTTTCATTTTGGTTGTGTAGTGGCTCTGAGCTTAGAAGCTGTAGGGACTTCAGATCACCTTAGTGTCTACCAGCCTTCTTATGAGTCTGACCATTTATGAAATCTCCCCTTGTTGAGGAATCCGCTTGAGTTTTCTCTTTACAAAACTTCGAAAAGCTTGTGTTTGAAAGTTTGGATTTTCATTTTCAAAAAGAAAACAAAATTGGTTGTTCTTGACTTATTTGTGATTCTGCATAAATTAGTCCTTAGCTTACATCTAGCTAAGTAAAACATCCTTAAAAAAGACATCTAGTAGGCTTTGACTTCAAATAGGTTTTTATAATTTATAGATCTCAAAGTTAGTCATTTCCATAGTTTTGAGTGTTTTATAAAAATATAAAAAATCTCTTTTGGAAAAAAGTTTGTTTTGTAGTGCTTGAGTGCTTTGAAACGAAAAGGGAAATTTTTGTGAAATAACTAGTTGTCTCGTTTTGAGTGCATTGGAAAAGGACAAAAGCTCTTCTTTTAATTTGTTTGATTGAGAAAGATTTGTGTTTACAAAGTATTTGCATTCTCAAACTCTTTCTTAGTTTAGAAGTTCATCGAAGAGAAAAAGATTGTTTAAATCATCTTAGGTGCATTTTTAGTGATTTTGAGTCGAGTCTTCATACCACGAGTTTCATCTCCGCACCTTTTGACTTAAACAAAAACCAATAAAAATAATGCTTAAAGTAAAATTCATCTAGTAACATTTTTTATTTCTAGGGCTTTGATACACCAACTTAGCTTAGGCTAGTGTCTTGGAGTGGGAGAGTAATTAACTCTCCAAGACAGTAAAAACAAACAAGTAGCTGTATCTTGTGGTAGGGAAGAAATCCAATTGTTGCATTTATGCTCTAGGAAAGCTCTTCTTAAAGGAGAAGCACGAGATCGTGTCCGAACCAGTGTGGGAATCAATCCTTCCTCATTGGGAACAACGCCAGATATTCACGTATTAAAAACGGTAAACCTCGGATTAACCATTGTCGAGGAGCCTGGGGTCACTTGTTGGTAAACCTTGGATTATGTCAAGGATCCTTTAAGGGGATTGAGCTTGCTACTATGCCCTTGCATGCGTATTGGATCGTAGACTGTTCCCCCAGGTATATTTGTTTCAGTTGGTAACCTTAGTGGCCATATTCTTTAGGACTCTTCCTGAGGTGACAGTGGTGGGAAGATCCCACTGTACCTGGAGCAGACGTCGGCTGGACTCGGATTTTCTGGGGGGTTCTCTTCACTCGAGACGGTTAAGTGGAGGAACTTGTGCTAGTATATTCATTAAGTAGGTTGCCGGGGTAACTGTTCCAACCGCCATTTCTGTATTGAACTCTGCGACGTTGGATTTCATCACCAACTAGTGTTTTCAGTACGGAAAGTTACTATTTGTGTGTGTTTGATCTCCTAGATTCTTTAGGCGTGTGATTCAAATTTGTTTGGTTCTTTAGAGACTTTAGGTGCTTTTCATTGAGATTTTACTTTGTTTGCGTGTGAAGTAGTTAAAAGTTTTTAACTGTGGCTGAATTACCAAGGTAGTCCCCTAGACTTCGGGGCCAATCTCCTGAGTTTGTAAACGTGGCTGAGTTACTGAGGAAGTCCCGTAGACTTCGGGGCCAACCTCCTGAGGAAGTACCGAGCCAGCTTGAAGGCTTGAAAGTCCTCGTAACTCCTAGAGACAGTAGAGTTGGGTCACCTGAAGAAGGAGAATCTTCTTTGATAGTACATCCTAATTTTCAACCGTTAGTAGCAGATTATAATCCACAGTCAGTGTCTGTTTCCGAAGTTACTAGTATCTTTTCATCTACTAGTGATATAGGTGAGGAACCTGAAATATCCGAGCCTAAAAGTGAATTTGCTGCTACTCCGACATCGGGGTTTGTTTCTCCAACTTCTAGTGGTCCTGGTTCACCTAGGGTAGAAAGAGTAATCACCCAAGATCTTCCTTCTGGACTTATTGCTATTGAAGAACTTGCTCCAGAAGAAGAAGTAGGCATCCCTATCCATGAAAATCAACCTGTTATTGAGCTAAGGGAGCGTGAATCAATTTTTTATAGTCCACCTAGGAGCAGTTCTTGGTATCTTTCTTTGACTAATTTCTTAGAAAACTCAGGGTTAAGTTTTTCACCACCTCGTGCTCCTTATCACCCAACACCTAGAGGTTTTTATACTCCCGTAAATATGTTGGGACAGTCATCCATGTTTACTCAATTGCCTGAATCCTTTTTGTACGACGGTCCTTCTGTTCCCTCCGGGTATCAGTCCCTTTTTGGTACTTTTTTGGGAGCATCTCCTCAACCCATTGAGCAAGGGTTATTAACTGGAAGCAATGGTACTAAGCTGTTGAGCGTAGAAGACATTCTTATGATGTCAAGTTCTATTCCCAATCCTCAACCTTAAGGTGGCCAGTTACCACCTGAGGGGCAGTCTCAATTCTCGCCTGGGGGGCAACCTCAAGGTACACAATTTTGCATCTGGGGGGAAACCTCAAGGACAGTACATACCTACAGGACAGTACGTTCCTCAAGGTCAACCCCAGACTCAATATGTACCCCAAGGTCAACCCCAGTATCAATTTATACCTCAAGGTCAACCCCAGTATCAGTATGTGCCTCAAGGGTATCAACCCCAAGGTCAGTACTCGAACCAAGGTTTCCAACCACCCTCCGGTCAAACGTATGTTCAAGGAACGGGAAATGTACCTTTCAATTATCAATCCTACCCTCAACTCGGTTATGGTCCTCAGTATTCACAACCTGTTATGGGTCAGTACCCCGGAATGAATATAGTGTGGGATCCATCGCAAACTCAACAGGTGTTGCAGCCAAATGTACAGTTGTCATCTCAAACTGGACAACCCTTAGTTTCTGGTTCATCCCAGCAACCAGTCCAGTCTAACATTCAAACTTCTGTACCTTCGGTAGTTTCTCAGCCCGGGTCTAGTACACCTCGTACTCCACCTCAAATGACTGCTACAACTGCCGCAACATCTGTTCAATCTACCCCACCTAGTTCTGGAGTATCGACAACTCTGGTTTCTACTGTTCCTGTATCTACTCCTCAGACATCTTTACCACCGTCTGGATCTACAATTCAAACTTCGGTTCAGATGCCTGTAGGACAACTTGGTTCAAGTACGGTTGTCACAAGTCAACCACAATTTACTTATCAACCGTACCAGGGACAGTACCAATTTGGTCCTTCTGTGCAGCAGCCAGTCTATCAGTATCAATCATATCCTGGGTACACTTATCAACAACCTCAACAACCCCAGTACGGTCCGGTTAATCCTAGTTTTCCAGGAGGATACAATATCCCGAACGCAATTCCTATTCCTAGTTATCCTAGATATCCTCTTCCTGGGGCTGGTCTCATGACCCAGAGTTTTAGGGATCCTAATCGGCAATTACCATTTATCACAACTTTGGACTTGCCTGACTTGTCGCACCTAATGAACGATCCCATTAATTATCTTCCGTTTTGGCCGCCAATGCGGAATAAGTTTCCCAGTGACATTCCCAAGTTCGAAGGTAAATCAGGAGAGGACCCGTCGAACCATGTGATGACTTAGCACCTCTGGTGTGCGTCTAACTCCATTTTAGATGATTCAATCCATCTTAGACTTTTCCAGCGCACTCTAATTGGTCTCGTAGCCAAGTGGTACATTGAGTTACCGCGAGGCACTTTTTATAATTTTAGTCAGTTAGCTACCTTGTTTTTAACTCATTTTCAGTTGCCAGTCCGATATGATAATGGCACGGAATTGTTAACTTCGTTAAAACAATCGACGTCTACTTATATTTCAGATCATATTCATGAGTGGAGACGTCGACGGCGTTTAGTGAAGGTATTTATTCCGGATCAGATCTTAGCTGAGTGGTTTGTAAAATCTTTGTTGCCAAAGATCACTGAAGATGTAGCTAAAGCCGAAGTTGTTACTGAGGAACAAGTAATTGCTCAAGCACAGTACCTTGACTTAGTCTATACTCAGTCAGGTACGTTACACGAGAAAATCCCCGATCTTCCCAAGCAAAATCAAATCGCTGCAGCTCCTTCGGGATCTCATGCCGCCGATGGTATGATTGGCATGGTTAACACTAAAAGTAAGAATAAATCTTCCAAGAATTCTTCTCCCATCATAACCTTGCCTGATTCCCCAACAGGAGATTCTTCTGCAGAGATCTCCGCCGATATTCACGTTGTAGAGTCATCTACAGCCAAATCAAAATCCGGTGGGAAGAAGAAAGGAAAGAAGAAGAATAAAACGGACAAAAGTTCAAAGGAGAAACCTGAAAAGGTGGAATCCAATGATGAAAAGCACAAACCTCGTTATCCTTGTCTCATTTGTAACGATGAACATTTTACAAGAGACTGCCCTCATCGTGCAGAGGTTGCGAAGATTTTCAAGGCTTCCCAAACTCCTGCTATTTTGAAGGATCCTTTTCCGGCTCAAGACAGTAAGATGATAGGTTCGTCCTCGAGTGCTAATGAAGAACCCATACTGATGATGTCCCATGTTAGGATTGCGACTCGATCGCAAGATTATGGTAGTAAAAGTCCTGTTGATGGTAAAGAAGCAGAATCTTCTCATTCTAATCCATCAACCTCAGCTCCCGGTTCCGATCCACTACAGATCGAGAAACCTAATCCAGACTTGGTAATCAAACCGCCTGCCAAGGGTATAATTTGAAAGTCAGCTTTCAATCCACATGCGAGAGTGGCTCAGAATTATAACATTGTTGAGGATTTAGCTGTTTCACCTTCAACAATGTCGGCTTTGGAAGTGTTGCAATCATGTCCAGCACAACGTAAATTACTTTTGTCGGCTATAGGAGCTATTGATGTTCAGGACTTGAATCTAATAATTTTCGATCTAGAAAATAGTACACCGCGTTTTCCTCATCAAATGGCTCTCCAGATTCCAGTGATAGTAAAAAACAGGCCTATTCATCGGACTGTAATTGATGAGGGAGCCTCAACGTGTATTATGTCGATACAGTGTTGGAGATCGCTTGGTTCTCCTTCGCTAAACCAATCCCTGACGATTCTAAAGGCCTTTGATGGCTGTGGGTTTCATCCTTTTGGCATTCTACAGGATTTGCCTATAGGGGTTGAAGGAAAAATCGTTAGTCTAGATGTGGAGGTGGTTGATGCCCCTCTAGATTACAACCTTCTGTTGGGTCGAAATTGGTCTTATGCTATGACACTGGTCGTCTTGTCGGTCTTTCGAGTAATAAAATTTCCACATAATGGAAAGATCGTAACAATAGACCAGCTGGCTTACTTTTCATTCGACCCAGCCTCTTCTGAGAGTATTCAACATGTAGGTAAAACAACTATCCCATATAAGGATGTTGGAGTAGGACTAATTAAAGATACCGGTTTACTGGGAACTTTTCCTTTTCCTCCGATCCACACATCGTCTTCATTTACAACTATTCATATGATCACATTGGTCACCATTGTTTATGATGATCCTTGGATCGTTCCTTCTGAATCTGAGATAGACTCATTTGGTAATGCCATGCCTTTGAGTCCATATGAAATTGCCTATGAAGCCGTGCAGTCGTTTGCCGATCTATGTTCAACCGAAAATGACTTCATGAATGTGGTCTGTGAGGAATCACTTTTCACATCAAGCTCGGATTTAATCACGTTTTCAGAACTTGTTCACTCTGATGAGAAAATTCGTGAAATCCTATGTGTAGATGATTTACCATGGGAAGATCTCCATCACAGATCTTCGTTTTTACCCGAGGATGATCATTATGAAATTGATTTCTCATCAATTTTTACGACTGAATATGTCAAGGAACCTCAGAATCCAATGAAACATCCCAATTCAGAGTTAAATTTGGGAAACATCTCTCGAACTATTCCTATTGAAATTTCGGTTAAGCCCGGAATTGTTGAGAACATTCATATAGGTGCCTTGTGTACAGATGACGAAATTCAGCTATATAAGGCCCTATTTCAAGAATTCCGCGACGTGTTTGCCTGGTCTTATGAGGAAATGCCAGGAATTGATCCCGCAATTGTTGTTCATGAGATCAAGACTTACCCAGACGCTAAACCCATCTGGCAACGTTTGCGTCAGATTCACCCACGAAAAGCTGCTGCAATTAAAGCAGAAGTTGAGAAACTATTGAAAGCAGGTTTCATTTATCCGATCTCGTTAACGGATTGGGTATCGAATATTGTTCCGGTTAACAAAAAACAGGGAACAATAAGAATATTCATCGACTATAGGGACATTAATCGAGCCTATCCAAAGGACAATTACCCAACTCCCTATATCAATCAAATCATTGGTGATTGTGCCGGTAGCGAAATATTCTCCTTCATGGACGGTTTTTCCAGATACATTCAAATCAATATTCTACCTGCCGATCAACCAAAAATTGCTTTCATTTGTCCATGGGGGACATTTGCTTATTGAAAGTTACCTTTTGGGCTTAAGAATGCCGGAACAACTTTTCAAAGGGAAATGTCTTATGCGTTTCATGACATCAAGCACATTGTGCAACCCTATCTCGATGACTTGCCTGCTCATTCATTACATCGAGCTGATCACCTCGTCCATTTACGAGCAATCTTTATGAGGTGTAGGCATTATTGGATTCGGTTGAACCCACACAAATGTGTCTTCTGTATAGAAACGGGTCGATTGTTGGGGTTTGTAGTTTCGAAAGCCGACATTTGTGTTGATCCCTCGAAGGTCAAAGCTATCATCAAATTGCCTCCTCCTTCGAGTCTTTGCTAACTCCAAAGTTTGCAAGGGAAAGAAAACTTTTTATGACGATTCATTCCTAACTACGCTGAGGTTACAAAGGGTTTTACCCGGTTGTTGAAGCAAAATACTCCATTCTATTGGGATGAGATAGCTCAGAAATCTTTTGATGCACTCAAACACGCGTTGACCCATGCACCGTTGTTGCATCCTCCCAACTACAACCAGGATTACTTCTTGTATCTTGCCGCCTCTCATTCCACCATTGGAAAGGTCTTAGTTCGGGAAGATGAATTTGGAACTGAACATGTGTTATATTACCTTAGTCGAAATTTAAATCCAACTGAGCTAAAATACTCACATGTGGAGAAATTGGCATTGGCAGCTGTTCAAGCTGTCCAACGTTTTCGTCACTACATTTTACTATGTAAAACTACAGTAATTTTGGATTGCAACCCTATGATCTACATTTTGACCAAGCAATTGCTAGGGGGCAAGCACTCTAAATGGATCGTTATCCTGCAGGAGTTCGACTTGGAATTCGAAAAATCCAAGTCTAAGAAATCTTTAGTTTTTGCGGAGTTAATGTGTGACTTCCCGCGTGCTGACACGGAAACTGTGGCGGAGGAGACCATTGCGGACGAATCCTTGTTTCTAATCATCACTTTAGATCCGTGGTATGGGGATATCATCGTTTATCTCCAGACCCAATCCTTTCGGCCAAAAATTTCAAGGTCAGAACGTCGAAAAATTCGATTCCAGTCCCAACAATTCAGGATTATTGGAGATACTCTTTATCGCCGTGGGGCGGACTCTATTTTTCGACGTTGCTTAACTCATGAGGAAGCTGAAAGGGTTCTAAATGACTGTCACTCTGGAGCGTGTGGAGGTCATATGTCTGGGTTTGCCACAACCCAAAAGATATTGCGCACTGGCTACTTCTGGCCGTCTTTATTTAAAGATTGTATTACGGCGGTCCGAAAATGCCACAACTGCCAAATTTTTGATCGAAAGATGCGCGCTCCACCTGCTCCTCTCCACCCTATAATTTCCGTTGGTCCTTTTTCCAAATGGGGTATCGATTTTATTACATGTAACCCTCACTCGACCAGGGGGCATGTGTATATCATCCTTGCGGTAGATTATTTTACCAAGTGGGCCGAGGCGATGCCTACATTTGAGGCAGACGGCAAGATAGCTGCAATTTTCATGTTCAATCATACAATTGCTAGGTTTGGTGTCCCACAAGCAATAATCACTGATCATGGGTGCCATTTTTGAAACGTTATGATGATCGAACTTACAGGCTAGCTTGGTTTACGTCACGATAGTTCAACCCCTTATTATCCACAAGCGAATGGTCTGGTTGAATCCATCAACAAAATTTTAGTTATCATGATCCGACGAATCATTAGGATTCATCGATCAAATTGGCACAACATGCTATTTTCAGCGCTTTGGGCGTATCGAACTTCAGTAAAAAAATCAACAAGGTTCACTCCTTTCCAACTAGTCTATGGTTTGGAAGCCGTGTTACCCATTGAATGCGAAATCCCGTCACTGCAAATGGCCATCGAGTTACTTCCAGCCACTTCCGAAGAAGAAAAGCGTTTGTTATACTTGGCTCAATTAGATGAGAATCGACGTGATGTTGCATTGGCGATCGAGACTCACGCAAAACGTATGAAAGCTCAGTATGATCGAAATGTGACCCCTCGAAATTTTTCGGAAGGAGATCTAGTCTTAGTTTACGATCAAGCTAATGATGAATTAGGCACTGGAAAATTCGTTCCTATGTGGCATGGTCCCTATGTTGTCAAGCGAAAGCTAGCAAAAGGGGCCTATGAATTGGTAGACTTTGACGGGGACTCTTTGGGTAAACCCAGAAATGGTCTTTACTTGAAGAGGTATTATGCTTAAAGAATGGGTATGGAGATTTTTAGTTAGAGTAGTTTTTATTTCTAGATGGTGTGTTTTAGTTTAAAAAGTGTGCTTAGCTTAGAGAGTGTTTTTTCATCATTATTCCTGCTTATCTTGGTTTTACTCTTCATATTGCAGATGTCGATTCCTCTCTAAACATACATTGGTTTTGCTGATGGTGCTTGTCGTAATACACGGAACATCTCTTCCGCAGCTTGGGTTATCTATTCGCCCTCTGACGAGTTAGTATCTATGCATGGGGTAAGCCTCGGTCAAACAACGAACAACATTGCCGAGTATAGTGCAGTGATTGAGTTATTATCTAAATCTATTTCATTTGGGATTCGGAGTTTGATAGTGAGGTTAGATTCTGAACTCGTTGTATTACAACTTAATAGAGTGTATGCAATTAGAAATCTAGTGTTATTAAGATTATTTTTGAGAGTGCGTCTCTTGGAACGTGAATTTGATTATATTGAATATCAGCATATTCCAAGATCTTTAAATACATTAGCAGATGCAATTGCTTCTCAATTGTTAAATAGACATTTGCAATAATCATACATGTAAATTTAAAACCATTCCATAACATGATTTACAAGATAAGCAGGTAATGATGATATATATATAGGAGTGTGTCAAAAAATACATCGTCCTCGATCATAGGTTGAAAAACACCTTATGATCGGCAAAAATGTTAAGTACCAAAAACAAAAATGTCACATGTGCCCACAATAGGTAATCATCCTATCACTGGTGATGATCTCTATAAGAAACCACTGCACGAGCCACCTTGCAAAGGAACCTCCTAAAAGGTCCCGGGACCCCAATCACATAGCACTGAAGTCGACGAGGAATGTCATCTATAGTGGTCTCCGGAATATCTCCTGCCAAAACCTCTGCTGATTCGTCTTGTGGGGCTGGCGCGGGTGCAACTGGTTGCTTCCTCTCGTAAGGTCGGAGAGTGGCTGGTCATTGTGGACCCACATCTGCATTTGAAACTTTTGCTATCAGTTTTGAGACGATGGAAAAATAACAAAAAAAATTAAAATAGGAAAAATGTTGAAAAGGATTTTACCTGACTCATCCCACTGCTCTCCTGGTGGAAGAACCATGTCTGGGTCACCACGAAAATCTATCCCAGCATAAGGGAAGTCCTGAATAGAAAAGACCTGGTTTTCTAGCCATTGGAAATCCTCAGGTTTGAATCGAGCAACCTCTGTCCTCTCGTCCGGGTGACGGGCCATAACTGCGACCCATCGCATCAGTTTGGGCTCTCGAGGAAGCCCAACTCCAACAGTAAGGTGCTGCGGGATCAACATAGGAACCCTCTCCAGGCCAAAACTCACAACCAAAGCCCCATAACCAAAGGTCTTTAGTCATTCGTTCTTGGCCCTGGTCAGTTGGCCTTTCACATTGGCCAACACAGCATCGCACCAGTTGAAGATGGTGCCTCGAAAGCAATCAACTGCCATACACATCTAGGATCCGGTGGCAATATGTAATGCAGCAGCTCCGCAAAGTTTGGTGACAGTGAACGCAATTAGCATGAGCTCAGGACGGGATATGGTCTTTATGTCTATCCCTTTGTCTCTAGCCGGCTATTGCAGTACTCTAGCCTGAGGCTATCGACAAACTGGCCACCTACCCTAGCCCCAAACAGAGTCAAGTCTTTGCCTCTCTTAGGCAAACCAGTCAAGAAATATATGTCCGCCAGCTCGATTTCGAGCTGGTGGCCGCCAATGAAGAAGCACTGGTCCTGTACGCTCCATCTGTCAACCAACCACTGTAAGAAATCCACCTGAGCCCTCATGCCAGGAATGGCCCAGAATTTGTACAAGCCGCACGCCCTCAAAGCATCAAGTGAATGCCGATGATTCCATGCGGCGGCATCCACGTCCTCATGCTCTCGTTCATGCCAATCTAGCATGATGTACTCTCTGCATCAAGTATAAGGATAAATTAAATTGTTAGAAATTATTTTGATTGGTCCATTTTTGAGAATTTTTGGGTTAAAAACCCTTGCGATGGGGACCACACCCTCTGGGTTAGACACAGTGCGTGGGACCGCACTTTGTCTACATGGAAGGTGCGGACCCCGAGCTTTTTCCCAATGGAGAAAAAGTTGGGGTTCGCAGGCCAGCAGTGGTAAACCTGCGGGCCCCCGCGCGTGGGTTTTGTGCCTAAAAACCCTCTTAAAAAATGAAATAAATGACTAAAAAAAATGAAACGGTTAAAAATGAATAGTAGGATGATGTGGATTACCTGGAGAAGACGGCATTCGATTCCAACGGTTGGATTTTCCACAATCTTCACGGGAAGTTTTCTGAGCAGAAGCACTATTTTCTCACCCAAACTCAAACGGTAAAAATGAATTGACAAAGGTCCTTTTTTATAAGTTTTTTGAGTAAATAAATTGCAAATTTGTTTATGTTTCACTTTGAAAAGGTATTTTTGCGACATTTTTATCCATTTCAAACAGGTATGAGTAATGTTTGTGTTTTTGTGCAGGATAAAGGATTATTCAGGCGAAATCTATCATTTTCGACAAAAAAAAAAAAAAAAAAAACATTTAGAGTCACCTTTAAGCTCTTTTCTGACTCCTGAAACATGAAAAGATTGCTGAGTTCTTCTTTTTAACTCGTTAAAACGGAATTAAAAGACAGTCCACTTACAGCTCTTTTCCGACCGTAAAAACATGAAAAGATCACCGGATTTTTGTCGTTTCAAATTCGATATTGGTTATAAAACGACGTGTCATTGATCGCTTTTTTACTTTTTCAGGTCAAGGGCACTAATGACGAAAAGTACTCCTTGGTCGTAAAATATCAAGCGGTTCTCTCAAGTATTATTTTATACTTTTTCGGGCTTGGGAGACACAAATTTACGAAAAAGGTCAACCCTGGAGTCTTCTTAAGATTTTTTCAGACTCTCTAAAATTGAAAAACGCCGAGTTTCTCCTATACTTGACTCGTTAAAATTTCACAGTAAAGGACCTGTTCAATTACAAACAGGAATGAACCACTCCTTCTTAGGGTTCGAATTTAAACTAAGTTGGACTCATCTGAAGGATGAGCTTATAATCAAGCAAATGTTATCCTCCTCAAGCTTGTCAAAAATAAAGAGGTACTTGCCAGAAATGGTGGGGAAAAAGAGAGGAAAATGAATCTGTTTGTCATACTTTGTAACCACTCTTGAACATGACACTTTTATTCACCTGGGTTGGGAAATCCTTTGCCTAACAGTTGATCAAACCACATTGAAAGTCTTCAGCCGGTTTTTGGGTATTAACTTTGGGTCAATTGTCACCAAACCATCTGTCGTGTCGTTATGTGTTCAAGAGGTCACTGCCAATAAGCCATTCATCTGCAAAATATCTGTCATCCATCTTGACCATCCCTGAGTCAGTCCTTGCAACTAAATTTCTTCAACTTGATCTATGATTTCGTGCTGTGGGCTTGCCTACGACGGATCTCTTTCTATCGACTTCAGCTCATTATCTAGAAATATGATCTAGAAATCATCAGTACCTTGAGATCTGCATGCCTCAATGGTAGGTTTCTCACCTTTGATGACAGTTTGCATCATTGACTTTCGAATCAAAGGATTCCGTGACATGTTCGACATCAACACATTTATTCGCATCTCATGGATTGTACTGGGTACTTTGAGAGCCATTGACATCACTGGTGGTTTCTCTCACACTTGTTAACAGTTTACATCATTGACTGGTAATCAAGTGGTTTCTACCATGTTCGACATCAACACATTCATTTGCATGGATAGAATCGTACTGTTTCGGGAAGTAGAAATGAACACCCTGGATCTAGTTTCCACAATCCAGACTGCGAGGCATTTTGTATTCATTATATAATGGACTATTCATAAACAGATGGCTGCATCCATAATGTGTCCACCTGAGTCTATACTTGTGATGTTTTACAAAATCATTCCTATATCAGAGCAGTAGTTAGTTTTTCTAGTCAGTTTTGATCTGAGTATGGGAATGCCTACCTCAGTGATGATATGATCTCATATATATATCTTGCATTGAATGTTTTTACAAGTTCCAACCGGGCTCTCCACAAGATGATCCTCTAAATGATTAAGTACTTCACTCTTTCTAAATGATCAATGAAATCCTCATCTACTACAGACTTCGCACTTTAGGGGGCAATCTGTTACACAAAAATATCGTCACCATTATTATTTGCAGTCAGTATGGGTCTATCATCACTTGTACTGTCCTCCTAAGCAAGTCTCAGACCTCAAATCTTCAAGTCAAGCTTTGGAAATGAGAGAAAGACATTAAAAATCAATGTAACTCTTGTTCTGCACTTTCTCTCACTGTCACCTGTGGTCCCGCACCTTCTGTTTACAAAAACTGCAGACTTGCCCGCTCTGTCCCTAACGGTGTGGGTGCAGACCCTTGTGAAAGTCAAAAGGCACAAGTTTTATCTTAAAAAGCTCACTTTGGGTTAATTCTAGAGGATTCTAGAAGGAATTTTGACGTGGATTGTTCGCTCTGAGGTGGTTCATGCATCCCAAAAGAGAAGGAGCTAATCCCTTGATGAGAGGAGCTATCCCTTTGAAGGAGGGCTTTATCCCTTTGAAGGAGGACCTAGTAACCTCCCTACATTGCACTATAAATACATGCATTGGGCTGGTTGCTAGAGAGCTTAGAAGCTGAACATTTTTGAGGGTAAATGCTGGTGAAATCCAGACTTCCTAGTTGAGCTTAAGAGGAGAGATCACATACCTTTTTGGCTTCATTGGGGAGTGAGTGAAACTTGTCAAAGTAGAGGAGATTTCTTGTTGGACCCTGGGAGGAGCTTGTACAAATTCAAGGCAAAGGTTGTAAAGTTCTTCTTCTTTTGAATTAATACAATCAAACTCATTTTCTCAACAAGTACCTTATGTTATTTGTTTCATGGACTCCTTGACTTTCATGTTAAATATGTTTTATGATATTGGCTTTTCAGGTGCTATTTAATTTGTTTGCCTTGTTTGTGTTTGCAGATTCGTGACAAAGGAACTCATTTGGATCAAAGGAGCGAGGGCATCCACAAACTTGCGTTGGACCTAAGGTAGGCCCTAAAAACACTTGTTTGCCATTGTTTATTAAAGCATATTTAGAGAAAGATAGTGTCTGGTTGGTTTGCTGGTCATTAGGTCTTCTTTAGATTCTAGGAAGGTCTATCTTGTCCGCAAGATCGACTTATTCAGTGTGACAGGGGTCTTCCAGAATTTCACTGTTAGATAGCTTCTCAGGTTTCAATCAGATATTAGTTCACCCGAATGATCAGGATAAAACAACCTTTACAACACCATGGGGAACCTTTAAATATGTAAAAATGCCTTTCAGACTTAAGAATGCAGGTGCCACTTTTCAAAGGGCAATGGAAATTGCCTTTGCCAAAGAGATCCATGATTTCTTAGTAGTCTACCTTGATGACCTTACCCCATTCTCAAAATCAGATCAAGAACATCTAAAACACCTAAGGCAAGTATTCTTAACTTGCAGAAAATATGGCATATCTTTAAACCCCAAGAAATCCCTGTTTGGTCTTGAGGAAGGCAAATTGCTAGGCCATATTATTTCAAAAGAGGGCATTAGGATAGACCCAGACCGAATTCAAGCCATTCTTCAAGTCCCTTATCCAAGAAACATCAAAGAACTGCAAGCTTTTCTAGGGAAGATCAATTTCCTGAGAAGATTCATTCCAAATCTGGCCGAGCTGATAAGATTGTTAAACAATATGCTGAAGAAAGATTCCAAAGTTAAATGGTCTTTAGAAGCCAAACAAGCCTTTGAGGACATCAAAATGGCCCTAACAAAGACACCAGTCCTCACTAGCCCCAAATTTGACAGAGATTTCATCATTTTTTCCTTTGCTTCTCAATACACCATTGCTGCTGTCCTATTACAGAAAGATGACCAGGGAAATGAAAAGCCCATTGCTTTCTTCAGCAGAGCCCTTAGAGATGCCCCCTTAAAGTATCAAATCATGGAGAAACAAGCATATGCCCTTGTAAAAGCCATTAAAGATTTCAGAGTTTACATCTTATACTCCCATGTCATAACATATGTTCCAAATGTTGTTGTAAAAGACATTCTAACTCAAGAAGGAATTGAAGGCAAAAGGGGCAAATGGATTGCCAATATCCTAGAATACGACATTGAGATAAAGCCCACTAAACTGATAAAAGGACAAGGTTTAGCCAAACTGATGACTGAAACCAATTTCCAATCCCTTGACATTAATGAACTGGACAACGAACAGGAGTTGTCGACTCCACAGATCAGTCAAGCTTTCTTGTAATCACCTTGGTATGCTGATATTTGTTTTATATTGTTAAACTTGCATGCTCCTCTAGGGTTGTCCAGAACCAAAAAGATATTTTTAAAGATGAAAGGATCAAAGTTTTGTGTCTTAGATAGTGCCCTGTTTTGGAAAAATCATGAAGGAATATTGCTTAATTTTCTAACTTTGAATGAAACTAACAATGTTATGAAAGAATTTCATGCAGGGGATTGTGGAGGGCACTTATATTGGAAGTCTACTGCTGATAAGATATTAAGGGCTGGTTTTTATTGGCCCTCTCTGTTTGCCGATGTAAAGAAATTTGTTGTTTCATGCCATAAGTGCCAGATCTTTGAAGGCAAAAGAAAGCTGCTGCCCTTACCCCTTAAGCCCATTTCAACCGAGAAACCATTCCAGCAGTGAGGTTTACACTTCATCGGTGAGATCCACCCATCCTCTTCCGGCCAGCACAAGTGGATTTTAATAGCCACAGATTACTTTACCAAGTGGATTGAGGCCATCCCATGTAGGCAAGCTAATGACTCAACCATTATCCAATTCCTTGAAACCAACATACTGTCCAGATTTGGTTGTCCTGAAAAAATCATTACAGACAACATTGCTGCCTTTAAATCCAAGAAAATGATCAATTTTTGCCACAAATTTCACATTACCTTAGGTCATTCCACAACATATTACCCTTAAGGTAATGGCCTAGCTGAGTCATCCAACAAAAGCCTAATCAATATCATCAAGAAAGTCTTAGAGGAGAACAAAAAGAATTGGCACAAGAAGCTCACAAATGGACTATGGGCTGATAGATTGACAACTAAGAGATCCATTGGTACAAGCCCATATGAGTTAGTCTATGGCATGGAGGCAAGATTCCCTTCATCTTTGGGAATCCCTGTGATCAAGCTTCTACAAGAAATTCAAGCTGAGCCTAATGATATCCAAAGAAGAATCAATCAAACCATCCATCTTCAGCAAACAAGAGAGCACGTGTATAACAGAGCTCAAATTTTACAAGAGAAACTGAAAATAATGTTTGATAGAAGGACCAAGGCTGAAGAATTCTTTATAGGCAACAAAGTATTAAGATGGGACTCGAGAAGAGAAGATAAAGGAAAGCATGGCAAATTCGATTTCCTGTGGAAAGGGCCATATGTTATTCAAGCGGTGCAAGGAAATAACACATATTTCTCAAGATTTTAGATGGCACAGAAGCTGAAGAAGGCCCTGCCAATGGCCGAATGCTAAAGCACTATCATGATCCCTTTTGATGAATGTAACTCAGCTCTATATTTGTACATTAATATTTGTATTTTCAGCATGTTTATTTACAACAGTCCGGTAAGCGAATAACGCAACAAATTTTGAAGGAAGGATCAAAGCAAATGCACCATTTAATCTCTGTTTTGAATTAATTTCAAAGAAAGTGCTCAGGGCAGATTTGAATATGTTTACAAGCACTCAGAAAGGCAAGAAGCAGAGCTGTAATTTTTCTGCAAATCAGCTCAAATAGAACACTGCATAACAGCTTATAAGAATTCAGTCAAAAGCATTAAGAAGAAAGAAGTTTTCAGATTACAGCAACAGTTGAAGACCAAGGCATTCTGACCTGCTGTTCTTGGCTTTTCATCTGGAAAATCCATCCCCAAGTGGAGCCACTGTTAGCCTCCTATTACAATAGGTTTCATATTTCATGATTGACTGTTTACATGCCAAATATGTTCATCCTTTCCATACTGCAAAGGTTCCATATTTCCTAGAAAAACTCAGAAAATTCAAAAAATGTAAAGAGGGTATGCCCTAAAAGAAAAATCAAAGGGTAAAAAGAAGAATTGGCCAAAGAGAAAAATAAATGAAATGAACCCCAAACAAAGGTCAGGAAAGTGTGCTAGCTCAAATGCCACTACTATATTCCATTTTTGAAGAACTATTCCATTTTTGAAGAATTTCACAGTTAAGGGAAGGCCAAACAGCTTAATCTTGGCTTCCCCAGGTTTAAATTGCTTGTTGTAGAAGATAGAGAAGCTAGGGTGCCAAACTGTTTAATCTTGGCAGATTATTAGATAGGTAGAGAAGCTAGGGTGCTCAACATCTTAATCTGAGCCCCAGGAAGGTATAAGGGTAGATTTAGATAGGAGGATAGCCAAAAGAAAGAAGAAAAGCCGGGTCTGCTAGTCTAAGTGCACCCAAACAAAAAGAAGAAAAAATGTTAGGCTAAGTAGGCTGGGTAGGCAGTTTTGAGGTGGCTGAATGATGAATCGTGATCAATTTTGTGTTTTAAAGTGTTTATCTACTTCAGATCACATGTGCAAGGCAATGTTCCCTTGGAGCAGCTCAAGCGAGGCATGATTAACTTCCCCTTGTTCCTTTTTCCCCAATCATTCACTAATCTCCCCTAGGGATGTTAAGATCTACTTGACATCACTAAAGTTCATCATTCTTCACAAACATATTGCCTAAGTAAAGGTCCACTTTGCTTAGGGGTGCTCATATTTCTTCTATAAGTCCTATTTCCCCTTTGAAGCCTAAGATTTCTATCCTTAGCGCTTTTCTGATCAAAATTCATATTAACTGCTAACTTATTATGTAAATCCCTATCTATTTCCCCTTCCCCTACTAAAAATATGATAAGAATCCCTCTATATACATATCCCCTCCCTCTGGTTGAAAAATAACCATAAATATGCCTTGGGAATTACTAAGTTTGCTTGAAACTTAGTAAGAACCCTCATCTTGCCTCTTTAACCATCTTCCAATGCTTTGGACCCTTTCTAATGCATAAAATCCGTCCTTTGATGAATAAAAAACCCTCATTTCTTCATAAATCTCCCCTCTAAGGTGTTTGGACTCCTTCCAAAGCACAAAAACCCCCTTCAAATGCTAGCGGACCCCTTCCGATGCATTAAGGACCCTTCCTAAAGCTTAAGAACCTTCCTTCGATGCACTAAAACCCATCTTCAATTGCAAAAAGCCTTTGCCAATTGAATTAACCCTTGGCCGATTTATAATGCATACCTCCGATTCAATTCCCCCCCTCTGACGCGATATCACTGTCGGAGGTCACAGCAAGTGTTGGCCCATATATATGTGCTCCTCGAAAACCATTTCGCCGATGTGAATGTCGCAATCGGCAGTCGCGCGGTATATATGCCATGTTTTATGTCTCCGGCCCTTCCTCCCGATGCGATATTGCTATCGCACCCGAAAGCATATCGCATCGTAATCCTTTCCCTATCGCAATCTCCGCCTTTATTATTATACCCCGCTTTGGCGTAAAACCTTGTTTTTCCGTAAAACTTGGTTTTACCGCAAATTTTGGCTTTACCGGAAAAACCCCTTGTTTATCGCAATTTATGCATATATCGCATCGCAAGCCCTCATCGCTATCTCATTATCACTATCGCATCGCAATAAAACAATGGCGCATACCCCATGGTTCCCCGCCAATGCGATGCGCCAATCGCTCGGCAGCCGTCGGATCTTCCCCGCTCATCCGACGGTCCAGATCATATCGCTCCATACCCATTTTGCTCGCCCATGTTTTAAAGCCTCCATTGTATCCCCCGATAGCCGATCACCGATGCGATATCGGCGATCGCTATATCTCTGATCATATATACATATAAGGCCCCGTCCCCCGCTCCCCGCCGATAGCGATATTGTGTAATTCATCGCAGCCGTTGGATCTGCCTTCGCACGATCCAACAGGCAGGATCTGTTCACAGCTACAATATCGCTCCCGCCTATATTTTCATCAGATTTTTACGTTTTATGTGTTTTTCACCTTATAAAGGAAAAGGGGCCATTTTCTCATGTTTTCTATTTGCGCCTGTTGTTATAGACATTTTTGTACCTTACAGCTCTAAGCATGAAATGTCCATAAACCAAGGGATCCTAAGTCCCTAAAAGTGTTGTTCCGACCCCTAAAGGAACAAGGTCAACAAATTACAGCTTCTCCCAGAAGTTCTCCACCAGAAACTGCTCAGAATCAGTCAAATCAGGATCATTTCAGCTGCTCCACTAGCTAGCTGCGTTGCATAGCACCCAAGTACACTAGCTAGGTGCGTTGAAACACACCTAAATGTAGTACCAGGGTGCGTTGAGCGGGAAATGACAAATGGCAATGTCATTCCGTGAGGTGGACAGACAATGGAAGCTTCCAGAATCTTCCCCAATGACACTTGCCTCACTGAGTTCGACCAAGGATGAGTAAGAGGCTCTTAGTCTCCAAGTGGAAGAAAGAACTGACAAAGAGAAGCCACTAGTCAGATCATAAGCTGACTCATCATCTTTGCATACATCTATATATGGATCCCTCATCCCAGAGATCCAGAGGTTGGAATTTTGTACATTGCAGAGAATTGCTGTTGGTTTTGAGATAGATATCAGAGTATTGGGTGATTTATGCTTTGTTGGAGGTGAAGAGGGGATTCCTTTGCTTGGAGGTTGATGCTGGATCAGGAATCATCGGTTGTAACTCCTCCTGGACCTTCTTGTTATGTCAATAAAACTATTTGAGTTTCTCCTACATGCTTGTGTATCATTGATGTTTGTTACATTTGTATGTTTAGCTTAAATCTGATCCTAAGCTATTTATGAATATAAATCCATGTCTTTGTGTAGTTTTCTTCTTTTGTGATCTTACAGGAACTTGGTGAAGCTGGGCAAGTAAGGGAGCAGGTAGCTGGAAGCTGTCAAAGAGAAGAGAGATTGGATCAAAGGACTAGCGCAAGACACAGGTTGGTTCATCCTATTCCTCTTCGTTTATAGTTCATAAAGAAGAATACGAAAGTAGTTTTCCCTGTTTGTTTCTAAGGTCACTGTCACACCTTAGTGGGATAGGGTCGTTCTGAATAGACACTTTTCCCGTTAACAAAATTGCGACTCCGCTGGGGATCGTGTCTAGTTAGTTTGTTTGTGTTTCTCTTGTTGTTTGTTTCATAAACATAGAAGTAGCAATCAAACTGCATTTGCCATTAACAAATGCAAAGTAGACATCTGCTACTTCAATCCATTCATTGGATCTGTTTATGATTTGAACAGGTGATTCACAAATGATCTGATTACCCTTTGTGATAGCTCTTAGACCTCCTTTAAATCAACCCTCTTATTGTGCATTACTGATTGCTTTTACTCGGCCAAAAACCATAGATTAAACTGCAAACCGTGACCCAGAACCCGGATAGAATTCTCGTTTCTGCCCCAGCGCAGGCTCTGTGAAGAGATTCTGCATTTCAACGCAGTTCCCAAGAGGGCTACCTGCACTGTAATCCAGTTTCTCTGTGTAACAGGTGCGCTGATTAGCCTAACCTTGTGCAGCTGAGGTTCTTTGCTTCATTTTTTCAGTTTTGTCTCTGATTTTTGCAGCCTGTGATCAGTGTGTGTCTATTTAAAAACCCCTTTTCTTTGCCTTAATTCCACCTCCTTTGTACAAAATGACGTTAGATGTTCTTTGTGTGTTTGTTACATCATTTACAATTTTCCATTGAAAAAGTAGAATAGTCATACTGTCATCCTTTGATTTAGATCTGTCGTAAGTGTCGATTTTGATCTTAGGAGAAAGTTTATTTGCTATTGACAGTCGATTATGCTTTTACTTTTGCCTTTGGTTTGAATTTGTGACTTTCTAGTGTCGAAACGAGCATTTATTTCAAAATCATAAATTGTCGTAATCATCTCTACCTTTTGATTTCGAAAAGAAGCTTGTTTGTGTTTGTCACTTGAAAGCAAATTCAGATTTGTACATCAACTTTCTTTTTAGGCATCAATATTAAGAAAGTGAAAAACAAATACATGCACATGTGCATTTGCATATTGATAGTCTGTTTGGCTTGATTTAGGAAAAGTGCATTTACAGTGTGCTCTTTTCTCTTTGAGAAAAGATTGTGTCTTTCTTTTCCCCTTGTAGCTAGGATTTTCATTGCTGAAAAGAGATAAAAGTTTGCTTATCATCTTTAGGTTGCATTTTAGGAATTACATCTACATCTCGTGGTGAACCCAAAAGGAAAACTTCTAAGAAAGATCAACTTAAAATAAATTGAATGAATCTAACAACGCTTTGGAACCTAACGCACAACATTTAGAGGTCTAGGCTAGAGACGTATTCCGGCGTCGTAAAGCCTGGTAACTGTTGTCCTCACTGATGGTTGGGTGATTCCTCCACTTTGAGACGATAAGTGCCAGTACGGACTTGTGCTCCCACGTACCGTCGAGTATATATTGGGAAACCCCTATAGGCTTAAAACCTTTTATCCATAGGAAGCCGTGTCGGCCGCCCTACTGATCGCAATGCACCGAACACAGCATTCGGGAAGATTGACTGTTGTACCGTAAAAAGTATTCTGCAGTTTTGCAATTGGTTTGGTACTCCCTCTACCTAGATCTCCAGAGTAGTCCCTTTCGTTCCTTTTCAGACTCAACGAAAAAGGTCCATCTGAGCACTTGTCACTTCAGGCTCATTAAAAATCGAAGAAGACTAGAGTCATCTTTTTTTTTTCTCGACTCTTAAAAATTGAAAAACCAAGTTGTGTCAAAGCGTCTAAAAATTTATTTTAAACGGAATATTCATACCCTTTTCCTACTTTGATCTTAGGTTGAGAAAATGGAGTCTACCAACCAAGGAATTCCCCTTGGTGGAAATCCTAGTCCCTTCTCCTCTTGGGGAGATGTTGGTGCACCCCATATGGCCACATTGTCACTTCCAGGACTGACAATTGGCTTGTCAGTCTGGCTCTTCTCAACCAATGTCGTTCAGAACACCACCATTCCTGAACAATCGAATCAGCAATTAGACGAGTCCAGATTTTCTCACCAACCTTCTACTTCCTCTAATTCTTCCTCTCCTCCTTCCTCTTCGCTTGATGGGGCTGGCAAAGCCAAAAGTCAAGTTCCTAAGGAGAAGAAGGAGAAGAAGAAGAAAGAGAAGAATAAGAAGGAGCCAAAGGCGAATGGGGGAAAACGAGTGTCGTCTAACGAAAATCCACACACTGCACCGACCAGGCCTAAATCTCCATGTGTCATTTGCAAAGGAGACCACTTTCACAGAGATTGTCCTTGTATCCCTCGGATACTAAGGGATTGGTCTCCTCGTTTGCACAATCCGGTGTTATCAACCTCTGATGATCATGTTGAAAGCACACCGTCAAATAGCGAAAGTGAAGCCCCAGGACAAAAAGGGAAAGCTAGATTTCCTTGTAAACTGTGCGAAGGCAATCATGCCGTCCACCGTTGTCCCTTCTTTGAAAAGCGAAAAGAGTTTTGGATGATCGTCCGGTTTCACCGTTACGACTTCCTCCTGGATATAAAAAACTCTTGCCGAGTCCGTCGCTAGTTGAGAATCCAGCTGGCCTGCTCAAGTGGTCAGCTGAAGCGCCTATCATCGAAGATAAACCATCTGAATCCATACCAGACAAAAGTCAAAAGGTCGAGGCGGCAGTTGACCCGGTCTTGCCTTCAGAGGTTCTATCTTCGGATGATACAGTCACTGAAGAGAACAAGGATGACACCGTCCAAATTCTCTTCATCAACACAGACTCCAATGAACATGGGGGCAATCTACCCATTCCCTTACTGCAGGAGGGAAGTTCGTCAGAGCCATACCCGGCCGTCTACTCGGTCCCACCTCCAAGCAACCTAGTTGTCTCCTTCGATTGGAATCAACTAGGCAGACCCCGTTTACCAGCAAGCATACCATTCCGAATTATCGTTCAAATATATAGAATGGTCATGGCTGGTACCATCATAGATGAGGGGGCTTCTGTGAGTATCCTTTCCTCTATTTCTGGGAAAGCGCTTGGTTCGCCATCGCTGTTGCCTGAGATGAGAAATCTGACAGGCTTTGATAAAGGAACCAGTCGACCTTTAGGGATCCTTCCCGATGTGCCCATAACATTGAGAAGGAAGACAGTTCAAATGAACGTAATGGTAGTTCAAGGACCCTTGGATTATAATCTACTCCTTGGACGAGACTATATTTATTGCATGGGAGCCATCATCTCCTCACTCTTTAGAGTAATGTGTTTTCCGCACGAAGGAAGAGTGGTCGAGCTCGTGGACTAGCTTTCATTTCCCGGATCACGCATAGCAAATAGTCATATACCATCCCTAAATGGTCTCTTCACGCAAGAAATGTCTCAATCCCAAGTCCGTCCTCCCGATGAGTGCGAGTAATTCGGAGGGATATGACTGAAACCCAGGGGGCATGCGTCCTGGTCTGCTTCGGCAGGAAAACTTCGGGTATAGGGTAGGTTTCCGCGGGAGAATATGACTAGTCTGTACCCCGTCCGTCGGTGGAAGAGGGGTTATTCTAGAATAAGATTCTCTTGTCAAAGTTATGTGAGTTGGCGGACATCATCACTCACCTTTGTTTATCTCGGTAGACACCGCCGAAGAAGTGTTTTGTTTGCCCTGCGAATAGAACAATCTTTGGGTAACCTGTAAGAGGTAGGCCTTTCCCGATAGAACAAATGTTTTGTCTGCAAATTGAGGGGTAACCTTGAAACCATATTTTATACCTGGGGGCATGCAAACCTTTTGGAGTGCAAGTGAGGGGCGGCTATTTATTTTTTAAATTTTTAGCACCTCTAACCCTTTAAACTTGTAGGATTAGTTGTCACCTAACTTGCATAAAGAAAGGATGTGGGGCAAAAATCTAAAAGTTGCCGTTTTATATGAGACATTCTTATCATATGACTGGATTAATCGAGCAGTTTTAGCACATAGTTCAAGCTCGTTAAAAAAATAAACATAAGACATGAGCAAATGTTTCCACCCGCGTTTAAGCTCGTTAAAAAATGAACTATTCCCCGGTAAATAACCACCGTGAATGAAGCATTTCAGCCATTAAAGCCTTGGTCGTGTTTGCACCGTCACCTCCACTTTTCCATTTGTAGATCATTCACCTCCATTTGATTGTTTACCCATTTTGAGGAACAGCTGCGAAGAGTGATTTCACTAGCCATCCTTGTGACACTGCCGTGATTGGAAAATTCCAACCCTTACCTGGAATCAGCTGCTACCCATTTTATCACTCGTTCCTCAAAAGACGAGTCTTATTTAAGCTCTTTTCAACTGACTCGTAAAATATGAAAAGATTGCCGAGTTTTGGCCTTCCAGCTCGTTAAAGCGACCGGAAGCATTATCCCTCCTCTAGATTTTAATCTTTTTGGACCTGAGGGATTATTGCACAAAAAGATCGAGCGCTTGTTTTGTTCGGCTCGTTAAAACTATCGAAAATTCATCCCTTCTGTATTGTTTTATACTTTTTCGGACTTAAGGGATTAGATGACGAAAAAGGAATTTTGGAGTTACCTTTACGTACCTTGTCAGACTCTCTAAAAATGAAAAGGACCGAGTTATCTTTGTCGTTAAACTCGTTAAAAAGATTAATAGCGACAAACTTGTCTTTAGACGAGAACGAGTTTCACTATCGCTAGGCTCGTTAAAACATAGCGATGGGTTTGCCCGAAGGGAAAATTATAGAACAAGCATATGTTATCCTCCTCAAGCTTGAAAAAAATAAAGAGGTACTGGTCAGCAATGACTGGGGAAAAATTGGGAATAAAACTCAAAGAATCTTTATTGGTAGCAAGTCGCTCTTGAACATGACACTTCCACTCCGTGCCTGAGTCGGGTTGGGTTGTTTCATTCACCGGTCACATCACCATGGTCACGCCATACCATCCACATTTGGGGTAAATGCTACTAATCCATCACATAAGTGTCTTCGACATGTTCAAGAGAAGTCATCCAGAGAAGTCACCCATGTCCCATCCACTACCATACATTATACTTCATTCTTTCATGACCGCCATCCTGAACCATATATCATCAGATCGTTTTCACCTCCATCAAAATCATTTGCTCCGTTCCATGTCATTGATGTGGGATTCATTAAGGCCCTCCTTTGACAGATCGCTTCTTGTCGACACCAGCTCATTATCCAAGAAGTTGATCTAGGAACACCCCATTCAGTACTTTGAAGCTTGCATGCCTCAATGGCAAGTTTCTCACTTTCGGCGACAGGTATACATCAATGACCTTTGACCGAAAGATTTTGCGTGGTGTTCGACACAAAGTCCTTTATTCACACCACGTGAATTGCACTGCAGTACCTTGAGGGTCATCATCATTATCGGTGATTCCTCTCGCGCTTGTTAACAGTTTACATCATTGACTGGTAATCAAGTGATGTCTTTCCATGTTCGACTTCAGAACATTTCTCACATGGATCGACTTGTACTTCGAGTGAAGATTGGACGAGATTGAAGACGCCGGATCTAGTCTCATCCATCCGGGCTACGATATATATTCAGGAAAATAAAGACATTGAAATGTACAACATTGCAGCACAGATAATCATCCTACCAAAAGGATGATGGCTCTATCAGAATCATCAGTCTACCATCAGACGATTGTCGGTCCTATGTACATGAAAATTAATTTATAAAGCTAAGCATGGGAATGCCCGCCTCAGCTAGATCATGAAAACAGTATGAAGATAATGTATTGTATTGTATCTTATTACAGGTCTCCTCCTAGCATTGAAAGAACTTCGGATCCTCCTAATAAAGCATTTCACCCGATAAACGGCCTCATACTTTAGGGGGAAACTGTTATAGATATTTTTGTGCCTTACAGCTCTAAGCATGAAATGTCCATAAACCAAAGGATCCTAAGTCCCTAAAAGTGTTGTTCCAGCCCCTAAAGGAACAAGGTCAACAAATTACAGCTTCTCCCAAAAGTTCTCCACCAGAAACTGCTCAGAATCAGTCAAATCAGGATCATTTTAGCTGCTCCACTAGCTAGCTGCGTTGCATAGCACCCAAGTACACTAGCTAGGTGCGTTGCAATGCACCTAAATGCACTACCAGGGTGCGTTGAGCGGGAAATGACAAATGGCAGTGTCATTCCGCGAGGTGGACAGACAATGGAAGCTTCCAGAATCTTCCCCAATGACACTTGCCTCACTGAGTTCGACCAAGGATGAGTAAGAGGCTCTCAGTCTCCAAGTGGAAGCAAGAACTGACAGAGAGAAGCCACTAGTCAGATCATAAGCTGACTCATCCTCTTTGCATACATCTATATATGGATCCCTCATCCCAGAGATCCAGAGGTTGGAATTTTGTACATTGCAGAGATTTGCTATTGGTTTTGAGATAGATATCAGAGTATTGGGTGATTTATGCTTTGTTGGAGGTGAAGAGGGGATTCCTTTGCTGGGAGGTTGATGCTGGATTAGGAATCATCGGTTGTAACTCCTCCTGGACCTTCTTGTTATGTCAATAAAACTATTTGAGTTTCTCCTACATGCTTGTGTATCATTGATGTTTGTTACATTTGTATGTTTAGCTTAAATCTGATCCTAAGCTATTTATGAATATAAATCCATGTCTTTGTGTAGTTTTCTTCTTCTGTGATCTTACAGGAATTTGGTGAAGCTGGGCAAGTAAGGGAGCAGGTAGCTGGAAGCTGTCAAAGAGAAGAGAGATTGGATCAAAGGACTAGCGCAAGACACAGGTTGGTTCATCCTATTCCTCTTCGTTTATAGTTCATAAAGAAGAATACGAAAGTAGTTTTCCCTGTTTGTTTCTAAGGTCACTGTCACACCTTAGTGGAATAGGGTCATTCTGAATAGACACTTTTCCCGTTAACACCTGTGCGTTCCCCTTCAGTAAAGGAAGCTTAATCATTCTCGGCCCATGTTTCATCACTCCGGCCCAGATTGATTCCAAGCAACAGTATTTTATCCTCAGCCATCTGATCCGCTCTCCCCGATCCAAATGGTAGACGGAAAAGGCGAGGTGGTGGGATGTTAGCATCAGATAGAGGGTGGTTTTACCGCCATACGCAGGGACGTGTGCCCTGTCTTCATTGCATCGGACCTCCTCTGACACTTACTGCCCCCGTACAAAGGCAGTCTGATAAAACCACTTACCGCCGTCTGCCTGCGTCCCCACCCTGCCACCGTGTCATGTGCCACGTCATCACCCCAGTCAGTTGCCACGTCATCTTGCCATACCTGGGACCCGTCGATGATGTCATGCTGACATCATCACAAAAAAAGGGCGCCAAAATGCCGCGGAAACCCAAATTTGCTCCGGACAACGAGCATGGCCTTAGCACAAGCTACCAATCCACAAATCCTCCACTATTATGAAGTCCTCTTCCTTTTTGATCATGTTTTGATTGGCCAGCACCGATGGACCTTCTAAGCCCGCGGAAAGCAATAAAGAAGACAGTAACAATCATATCTCGCCATAAAGTGATAAGGCAAGGGCGATTTAACAGTCTAAAGTGTATCAGTGGAAGAATAGAGCCCCGATTCAGGTTAAAGAGTATCAGAGCAGCGACAAAGAGTATCAATTAAAGATTTGCAGTGGAAGACTTAAAGCCGAGGCAGATAAGCAATAAAGGGCCTCCATCCAAGTCAAAGAAGCAGTAAAAGCCATTTAAAGCTCACCAGAACAGATTAATGAGTAGTAAAGACACATGAGAGCAGCGCTTTAGAGCCCAAGGCAAATTTATGGCAAAATGGCCAGCGCGGAGCTCAAAGGACACCTCAAAGCCTCATTTTTGATGCTTTTGCCTCCAGCGCAGCTTAGATAGATATTTGTTGCATTTATTTCTGTAGATGTTAGGTTAAAAAAATTTATTTCCTCAAATCTGCTATCAGATTTGTTTTTGTAGATATTTTGCTTATAAATACCTCCCCAAACAATGTTTTAAGGGTTGGTTGGTTGGTTTGGTTGATAATGTCATTTAGACTTGTGCTGTAAATTTTGGGAACTTTATGAGCAAAGATTGCTGGAATGCATTGCTTATGAACTGTCTGGTTGTGGATTTGATGGCTGAAGAGTAAATTATAGAATTCTAGTGCTTCTACATGGATCAATAAGTCTTTCTCCCCTGTTTTCAGTTTCTATGTTTGTAATATCATCTATGTGTCATGATCTAAGTTGCAGGAAGAAAGAATAGCTCAGATGTTGCTTAACTGTGTTCTGTGCTCAATTCCTGTTATTTCTTTATGTTTTCTGCTGAATTAGTTATGAATATGAATACTTTATTGCTCATATTTGCTCTAGTTCCTTCATATATGAATGTTGTTTAGGAATCCTTGATTGCTCCTATATAATATTCACTCACCTTGCCTCTGTTAGCATAATGAGAGCTACTTAGTTGCCTTTCATTCCCTAACCACCATTTCACCCTTATTCCAGCTTGAAATTGTTCCTTGTTTAGCTATCATGCTCTGTAGTCCCTCTTTGCCAAAGAAGACACATCTAGCAGCCCTTAATCCTTGACTCCATTCCCAATGGTCTGAACTTCTCGCTCTTTGCATGCCAAATCTCTCTGAAACATCATCCATCCATCCCACCAAACTCAAACAAAACCCATGTACATCATAACTAGCCTAAAATCATATCAAAACAAAGCTAAATCATAAAGAGAGAGCCCTCTCTAGTTGCAGGTAGGCTAGGACCTGCAACTAAAATATTGGTTTGTGGTTACCTCGGCCGTATCCCTTAAGGAGCCAAGGGACAACCTGAGTGATAACACTGCATAACATAAATAATTATGAGAGGAATATATAAGAAAATAACCAGCAACAACCATAAATACATAAACACAAATGTTTATCTGGGAAAACTCCAAATCTAGGGAAAAACCCAACCTAATAAGATCTCATTAGAATTGGCCAAAACCCTGGCCAATCCGACCAAGTGAGCCTTCACCGCTCACCTCCAGGTCTTGCATTACAATGAAGTCTTTCCAACCTTTTATAAGCTCTATTACATATAATACCATGGGCAGAATACTATGGGTGCACAATACCATGTGCCCCAAAACCATCATTGTTTAACCTGGTCAACTTTGACTCTATCCCGAGTCAAGTTTACCAAACATAAAGGTCTCCCAAGAGATGTTGAGGAGACTGATATGATGAATAACAATGATCTTGATGAGAGAGTAATGATAAAGACTGCTCATCTACTGAGGGTATGGTTTCTTCTGCACAAAATGAGCCATCTTCTCAATTTTCCTGAGCAAGAAATAAGGGAGGTTCAACATCCTCACCCTGGTAAAATGCATGAGAAGCCTGATGTGATATGTGTACAACCTAGAGAATCTGCCCTCACAAGTGAAATATTTCATGATGATTTTCATCATGGGGACATACTTGTTTTCAAGAAGTCTAAAGGGGAACAGTCTCTTCACCTCATTTCTGTACTGGGGTTTGATATAAGGCTCATAATAGTGTTCATCTAGGTCCTAGGCCTTGTACCACTTCTCACCAAGATTAGGAATCTTGCTGGCATTTGAAATGATGGAAGGTGAAACTATGAATGTCACCCCAGCAAGAGTGACTTTGTTGTTCTGAAGATGAGCTACAAAGAGTCTGGTGAGCTTCGGGTGGTATTGGACTCTTTCTACTTGTTCACAAAACTCATAGCAACCAAGATATCTGAAACATGAAACAGCCAACTGAGAAGCCTGCAATTCCCTAAGGTTTGATGGATCTTCTTTGATAATCCTGCCTCCCTTATGAGGTTTTCTCTGCTGTTTAGCACTCTCTGCTGAGGTGTCACTGTTTGTATTTTCCTCCTCATAGTCTCGGTCTTCTTTGTCCATGTTTGCAAGGTCTAAGGTTGTACACTCCTAGAAAAGGGATAAGGGGAATGAATAGGAGTGTTTTAGGAGTGAAGGGATGTGTTAGGGTAGACTAGAAAATGAAGGGTAAGATGTGAATTATAAGAGTGAGAGAGAGGGGTTTCAGGATGAGAGGATGTAATGAGGGGATATGTATGGAGGGGATATGTAGTGATGTAGGGAAGAGATTTAAGTTTTAATGATAGGTGATGGGGACAAATAGAGGGATTTAGGGTTTTTAGGATAATATGGAGTGAAACTAGGGTTTGATTTTTATCATGGTAAATTACTTTAAGCCTTGCATTTACAAATGTAATGAAAAAGTAAAGGGAGTATACTTACTTGTTAGAGGGATGAAAGGGTCAATCGAGAGATGAGAGGAAGTTTTCTTGAGAAATGGGAGGGTTTCTGGCCGTTCTGCTGAACGTGCAACGCCACCCCACAGACACGCAGTGCCATCCTCAACGCGCAGAGCCAGTGTAAAAGTACACTAGGGAAATTTTCCAGACGCGCAACGTTGACCTCTATGTGCAATGCTAGGTCCTCAACGTGCAGCACCGACTTGTCTTGCCCAGAAGCATAACGCCACTCTGCCAACGCACAGTGCCAAGCTTCCAATGCCCAAAACTCCCTCAAGTTTGCCTCTTCTTCTCACTTTTTGATTTCTTGTTTGTTAAATGAGAATAATGATTTTTGAAAATGAAATGTGAGGGCTTAAATAAGAGAAGATTTTGATTTTTCACTTGAAAAACCCACTTTTCTAATGTTTCTTGTTCTTTTTCAAAACTCTGTTTTAATTCCTTTTCTTCTTGTATCTTTGCAGATGGATACATGCTCAATTTGACTTGAATTTTGCAGTTTTTGTTTGTCTTGCAGCGAGGAGAAATGCTCTAGTGCGGCTCAGATCCTTTATTACATATATGAACTTAAAATTACAAATGAAATACAAATAAAATTGAAATACTTTGTTTTCACCTCAAAAGATGTTTTTGAGGTGAAAATTACATCAGGTTAAAACAAATAATAACTCAGTAGCTTATGAATTACAAATCATCATGCTTGTTTTATTAGTCATCCTCATGCCCTTGCTGACCTTTATTTACCTTTCAACATCAAACTTTTGACTTGGTGAAACCCTAAGACCTAATGAAATCATGCCCTATGACCTAATGAAATGATGACTACATATTGATCATAAAACCATAACTGAAGACAACCTGAAGAAGGATCAACAAGTATACTCTATGAGGGAAAAATTTAGATTTTCTGAAGAAAGAACAATCTTCAGTGGATTGGTATGTCATGACCTAATGGAATGATGCAAAATTTTCAGTATGGAACCCCTAAAATGAAAATGCAAAGAGTGAATTTTGATCCCTGATGGAAGTATGCAGATACTGACACTAAGATTGGCCTTATTGGGAAGGCAACTCCTTGGAGGTGTCAAGAACATGTAGACAAAGTGCCTCATCCATTGGGCAATACGGTCAGCAAACCTAAAAAAATGAAAAATGACTCAATACAATTGAAAAGAGACTCTCAACCAAACCGACTCAAAACTTGACTATAAACCAAATCAACCAAACTTGAAACTAATCATTCAAAATTTATAGCCTTCACTTCGGGCCCCAAGCTCAAATGATAGTGTACTTGAAACCTTGCAATGGAAATCAAACTGGTATATACAATGAAGGTGAAGTAACATCAGGGAATAGTCTCAAAAGTAGTAGTGCTTCAGGAGCCTGCCATTCACTGGCCCTCCTGAACAATCCTGACCATCCATTTCCTTCAACAAAAAGGAATTCTGTCCTCGATAGGCTGAGATTTTGTACGGTCCTTTCCATATATTTTCAAACTTACCATGCTTTCCTTTCTCCTCATTTCGTGCATCCCACTGCAACACTACATCCTCCAACTGAACGTTTCTAATTTGGTTTTGTGGTCATAGATCTTCTTTATCTTTTCTTGCAACCGGAAAGTATTTTGAGAAACCTCTTCTCTTGTTTGCTGAAGGTGAATCATTTGATTAATTCTTCGCTGAATATCATCCTCTTTGATGCTAGCTTCCTGTAGTAGTCTCATGACCGGGACTGCAAGTGACGTAGGAATACTGAATTAGTACCATAAACCAACTCAAAAGGTGACATACCTATGGATTTCTTGCTGCTCACTCTGTCGGCCCACAAGGCATAAACAAGATTTCGATGCCAATTCTTCTTATTTGCCTCCAACATTTTCTTGATTATATTCACCAAGGACTTATTGGATGACTCGACCAATCCATTGCCCTATGGGTAGTATGTTGTGTAATGACCCAATGTAATGTTGTACTTGTTGCAAAATTCCACCATTTTCTTGGACTTAAATGCTGCTGCATTATCTATTATAATGTTGTGAGGGCAACCAAAATGAGACAGGATATTAGATTCTAAAAATTGAATAATTACCGTATCCGTGGCCTGCCTTGTCAAAATGGCTTCAATCCACTTGGTGAAGTAATCGGTAGCTGTCAAGATCCATCGATGTTATGCTAATGATATAGGATGGATTTCCCCTATGAAATCAAGTCCCCACTGCTGGAAAGGTGAATTTAATTCAACTGGTTTCAAAGGAAGAGGAAGCAACTTCCTATTTCCTTGAAAAACTTGGCATTCATGGCAGATTGTCACTATTTTATAGAAATCTGAAAATAAAGTCGGCCAATAATATCCTTCTCTCAACACTTTGTTAGCTGTTGTTTTCCAAAACAAATGACCACCACAATCACCTTTATAAAAATCGTGCATCACCTGCTGAGCTTCGTCTTCAACCAAACAATTAAGAAAAACCCCTCTCGGATCTTTCCAAAAAAGAGCACTGTTTAAAATGCAGAATTTCGCTGATTTAAGTTTTAGTGATCTACCTTTGCTTCTTGACATTCTAGGAGGTGGTGAAAGATGTTGAAGAACATAAACTATATAAGAATACCACGGTGATTGGAGAAACATTTCTGAAACTTGAATGAGCAAGTCACCATCCTCATCCTCTGACATTGCTGCTATGAGATTTATGTATAGAGCATGCAGGTTTGATTTTTCCATCAGTTTTGCTATGCCTTGTCCCTTGATCAATTTAGTGGGTTTAATCTCCAGATCATATTCCAACATTGCTGCTATCCACTTACCTCTTCTTCCCTCTGGATCAGTTTGCATCAAAACATCTTTTATCGCTGCATTAGGAACATATGCTGTGGTATGTGAATGTAGAATGTACACTCTAAAATCCTTCAATTCTTTTATGAGAGCCAATACTTATTTCTCAATGATATTATACCACAAGGTAGCATCTCAAATAGTCCTACTGAAAAAAGCAATGGGTTGTTCAATATGATCTCTCTTTTGCATCAATACCGTAGCCATGGTATGATCAGATGCAAATGAAAATATAATGAAATATTGAGTGTAATCAGGACTAATCAAGACTGGGGCTGTGGTCAAAGAAAACTTTACCATATTGAATGACTTCAAGGCATCCTCGGTCCATTTCATAGTGCTGTCCTTTTTCAACATATTAGTCATTTCACGCAAATGTTCCGCCAAATTGAGTATAAATCTGTGTAAGAAATTCATCTTACCATTGAAATCCCAAATCTCCTTTTTGTTGCACGGAAAGTCTATATGGTGAATTGCCTCCACCCTTGAAGGATAAATGCAGATAATGTCTTTAGAAATCATATGACCAAGGAGCTTACCCTCATCCATGGAAAAAATACTTTTCTTGGGGTTGAGAGAAATCTCAAACTTTCTACATCTCTGAAAGACAATTCTTAAGTGGTGCAAGTGTTCATCATCAAAACCAGAAAATACCATCAAATCATCTAAATAAACAACCAAGAAAACATCCTTCTCATTAGCAAAAGCGTTGTCCATCGCTCGCTAAAAAGTGGCTTCGACATTCTTCAATTCGAATGATATTTTGGCATACTAAAAAGTTCCCCAAGGTGTTGTGAAGGTAGTTTTGTCTTGGTCTTTTTCATACACCAAGATCTGATTATAGCCTAAGTAACCATCGAGTAATGACATCCGTGATGCTCCAAATACTATTTGCAGAATATGGTCCATCTTTGGAAGTGGATAGTTATCATTTAAGGATACTTTGTTGAGGTTCTGGAAATCTATGCACAACCTTATTTCTCCAGTCTTCTTTCATATCGAGACCAAATTCAAAATCCAATAAGAAAATCTAATTGGAACAATGATGCTAGCTTTGAACAATCTATTTACCTCTTTTTCGATGGATGACAATAGCTTTGGATTGATCCTTCTCAACTTCTGTCTGAAAGGATTTTGATCCAACTTGATAGGAATAGTATGCTAAATTATATCCTTGTCATACACTTTCAAATATGAATAATCCCACGCAAACACATCAGAAAATTTAGAAAGTAATCTAACATACTAGGCCTTTACCTTAGGAGACAATGATTTTGATAGCTTTAGAAGCTAGGGCTTGTCCGCTGTTCCAAGATTGACATCCTCAACTCCTTTGTCAGTAGGAACCAAGCTCGATTTTCTAGCAACATCATCTTGATCAAAAAGCTCCTCTAAAGGTATGAGACCTCTAGGAATAATGTTATCCTTCAGTTGTAATACCTCCATCTGATTCACCTCAATCTCTTGTTCATCAGTATCACAATCATCATCCATGAAAGCATTCTTGAATTTTCCTTCCTCCTACAAAAAGGTGTTGATTTCATTATCATCCCAAAACACTTGCCAATACCTTAAATTATCCAGAACAGCAGGACGGTGTTTGACATGAATTTGAAACATGTTGCTGGAGTTCATTGGGATCTTCAAATTTCTTGCCATAGTAGCGAGTGAATCTGCAATAATGTTTTGAGTCCGGGGTACTGCTGTCAAGGTATATTCAGGAAACGTTCTCAAAATATCTAGAACTACATTTATATAAGCCCTCATTCATGGATGATTTGCTTGATATTCTCCTTTTACCTATTTAATGACCAACTTTGAATCTCCATAAACTGAAATCCTGTTTTCATTGAGCTTCTTCAAAATTTTGAGACCTGTAATCAAAGCCTCATACTTTGCTTCATTTTTACAGAAATCAAAAGCCAACTTGTAAGAACATACTCTAACATTACTTGGGAATTTGGTAGGCTGGAAAGTAGGGCTGTGAATCCAATTCCTATACCAGCATCGTCCTTACCCATAGCACCATCAAAGGTCATGCTCCAAAGGCCGACATCATCTTCTAGATGTTGAAATTCTGTTTCTTTCTCTAAGTTATCTTGGCTGATCACTTCATTTTTCTGATCTCCACTGTCCTTTTGCTTCCCAAAAGAACTTGCTACTTTCTCTTTTTCTTGATTAATGACTGCCCTTAAATTCTCTAAAATTTCGGGTACATCATCTACTTCTACAATCTGAATATTTACATCATTTAATCCACTATCATATTACAAAACAATTGATTCTAAATCAGTATCTACAACATTTATTGGATGATTCAGTGGCTTCTCTTTGCTGGTGATCATGTATTTCATTTTGTTCTCCTGGTATAATTTTCTCAATTGACTGAAAACGGGAATGGTAGCATAAGAGAAGTCAAGTTGTAAAGTACCCTTGAGTTTAGCACCCCACGATCTACACAAAAGCATATCAATTCGCGGTGGAATATCTGCAACAACCACATCCATCAAAACATTTTTAGCTGGGGTCTGATCTAAGGCACCACCAAATCTTTGGTAAGACCAATGAAACAAACTCTACCAGAGTCAATGGAGTACAAATCATGGTATTTCTGGGTGATATCCAGGCCCAACTTCTCCATAATGGCTTTAGGCATCAAATTATGAGAAGCTTCGCAATCAAACATGGCATTATGGAGAATGTATTCATGCAATCTAAGACTCAGATAAAAGGGAGGAACTTCACTATCTTCAGATTGACCTTCTATGGCTGGACCAAAAATGAGTTCAGGATGATCATCTTCGACATTTACCATGTCTGACAAAGGGTCTATTTGAAAAATTCTAGACACATGGTGTTTATAATTGCTAATATTTACCAGCTCAGTCAAAGGAATGGACACCTTTAATTTAGCAATTTCACTTTCTAAATTAAAGGATGAAACTTTTCTACCTCTTTGACAGTAAGGTCCTTCTTCTCTATTTGCTCTTTCGCTGCATTTCGCTGATTATTCTTCTCGTTTGCTATGTTATTTGTTGATGGTACTTTGCTAGAACTCATATCAGTAGGCTCTTTCCCTTTCTTCTGAATGTTTGAGGAGTCATTCTTTGATTGCAGATCTCTTCTTTTCTGAATGGGATTGATCGATACATCTCTGCTCCTCAAAGAATACTACCTCTAATGTGTTGTCAAAGTATTCATATAACCTTGCTGATAATCATCAAACTCAGCCTCCAAAACTGCATCATTTTCTAATATGTAATCTTCATCCCTTTGAATGCCTAGAACCTCTGCATATGCTTAATCTTCCGTCAGAAAAATGGGCATACCATCGGTAGTGAAAAAAGTGTTTGCTTCAATTACCGGACCATCATCATCATCTTCTCCTTCCATTCCTTGAACATAATTCTACTGCAAAGGAGTTTTGATCTACTGTTGTTGTGCTAGTTGGTTCGGTGCCTTTTGTTCTCTCTGCTTGATCCGGAATTGGGGCTGATGCTGTCCTCTAAAATTTGGATTCTTGATTGGTGGTTCAGGTCTATCTGTAATGGTCAACCATCTTGACATCTGAGTTAGATGCTTCTTCTTTTATGGTCACTCTCTTTTCAAATATCGTTCTTTCTCTTTTGGCCAACAGATTGGCTTCTACGCTTACATCGTTCTTCTACATGTCTTCTAGTGTGGTGGGATCACGTTCTCGTAACTGATATGCCATATCAGCATCGAAACCATCTGGAAAATTGAGCAAGGCTAACTCATTTGGTGGTTTAATGTTGGCCAAAATAGCATTACAGACTGCATTAAACCTCACACAATAATCTTGCACACTTTCACTAACATTCCTTCTGATATTTTCATACTCAGACAAAATTTGGAGTGGATTATTCTTTACCTCCCACCGCTCCAAGAATTTCCTATGTAGGATTGGCAAAGTGGTGATAGAGGCTGCGGGTAAATCTTTGAACTATTTTCGAACTTCACCTCCAAATCTTTGTACAAATAATCTCATAGACACATCTTCTATCTCAACCTCATGAAGGTAAAAAAAGTCATTCATTCTATCAACATGATGTTGAGCTGTAATGTTTTGAGTGGCATCAAAAAGAGGTATTTTACTATGATAATCAACGGGCATATCACCAAGATTCTGAGGTAAAACAAGGGGTGCATACCACGCAATCATGACACGAGGTGGATTCGAAACAACGGTTGGACCACTACCATTTAATGGAGTAGTTGATGGAGAAGTAGGGGTGATAGGTGTCTGATAGGATATGATAGGTTGAAGGGGAAGGGTAGGTATAAACTGAAGTTGGGAATGAACTTAAAAGATTGATGGGAATAATGATGAACTGAGGGTAGAGGACGCCGATTTAGAAAGCTCGGGGATCTTAGCAGCAATGATGGATGATTGAGGGGAATTTAGGATATAATCCTCAATTGACCAATTTTCCCTTTGGACTTCAAGATCTACAATAAACTCTGGGTCTAAAACTATATCATCAAGTGCACTTTCAGATTTGGTCCTAAACAGAGAAAGGTCAAACAACAAATCAAAAGAGAGATCTTCTAAGAGAAACCACTCATCTAGGCAGGAATATACTTTAATCGAAGGGGTCAAGTTGACTGAACTTTCTTGTCTTTCGAGTCTTCTTGAAACCAAATTAGGATTATCCACTACTAGGGTGGGATTAGGATCAGGATTGGCCCTACTGTATTTTCTCAAAGCCAGTGTGCTCAAATTTCGAAGTTTTATCTATTGCTTTACAAATTTCTATTTCAGCCTAGTAAATTCTAAAACTCATCATCGTAAGTTCAAGAATTTACATGAAAGATATTACCAGGGTGATTAGTCTTTCGTTCCCCAGTATGGTCATCACTATGTTATCACCTAGATTGACCTCAGGCTGAAGGGAGGCAATGCCAAGGTAACCACAAACCAAGCTTAGCCAAGTAGCTAGCCCTACTAGGTCGGGAGAGGGCTCTCTCCTTATGGATCTCAGTCAAGGTGACTAGATCAGGAAAATGATTTTAGGCTAGGTATAGTAGCACGAAGTTTTGATTGGATTTTGAAAGAGGTTTTGCTGGATCATGAGGAGTTGGGCAGTTTAGGTCTGGGAAATTAGGTTAGAAATGTAGGGTGTTCTATGGGGAAAGGTAGGCATAGGATTTAGCAAATTAGGGCTTGATGAGGTGAGATGTTTAAGATTGGTGAGAATCTAAGAAGGGCATGTGACAATCATGCATCCTTCTTAAACAGTAGAAAACATATAAATGTGAATATTTACCCAAAGCAGAGCAGTGTTGTGATGGATTCTACCTATCAACTTGAGAACATTCACTAAGAAGCAATGGAATGATTAATGAAACATACAAAACATTCTAGCATATGATCACAAAAGAAGAAACTGTACTAAAACTCCATACCTCATGGATCCCATAAAAATAGCTGCAATTCTTATTAGTCTCTTACCATACCGCTTACAAAGATGTACAATCAAGGTCTGAGCATCCAACTGAGTCCAACCATTTACAATGAGGATGAAGAAGAAGATATATACATTGTTTCAACCTCCTCCCATCCTCAGGAGTTGAATCGCCAAGATGAGGAGCTAATCTAACCAACATTGAACAAGAAAACATGAATATGGGCATGTCAACAACTTGCCACTAAAAGTGAAAAACTAATTCATTTGAGCTCAAACTAACTCCTAAATCAATGAATCTACCTTTTATTACTATTTATCCATCATATTTACAATCCATGACATAATTTACATATGTAAATTATCCGCCATGATAGAGAATCCATGAAAAACAGTAAAAAATTCAGAAAATGATCATCCTGAGCAAAATTTCCCAATGCGCAGCGCCCGTTTCAGGTCCTTTTTGGAGACCCTCTCGGCATCCAAATTGATTCCATGATAGCTCATTGGAAAGGTCTTCAATTCTACTTTCTAGAACACCTAGAATTTCGGCATTTGGAGCTCATTTGACCACTCAAAACTTGATTCTCCCAAGACTGGCTTCTGTGTGTCCAAAAAGTGGTAGAAAGGTCATTTTTAGGGTGTTTTGTGACCTTTCGGTGAACCAGTTCTGCCCCAAAAACTTTGAAACTTGCTAGGATGCATGTAATAATTTCTCTAAATCTAAAAATACAAGCCATTTTGTCATTGGGTCCCCCTAGGAAAAGCGCAATTCCACTTTTAGGCAATTTTCCTGTGTGTGCAATTTTCAAAATTTGCATATGGCAAAAATTGCTCAAAACCTGTCCAGAATTGGTGAACAGCACCACAAGCAAGCATCTTGATGAGCCAAGGAAGCTTCAGCAAGCAACCTAAGCCTATCCTCCTATTTCTTCCCTTTCAAGGCCCGCCTTAGCCTAACTTTCATTTTCTTGACCCTCATATTGCAAACATCATTTCGGGTCCTGTAATGATAAGCCATGTGTCTGATCATCTGATTGTTTTTGTTGGCCTTCTATAGCAGCTTCTCAAGGTGCAAGTTGACTCTCTCAAGACAAGTTTCTCTATCCTCTTCAATCTCCTTCTCAATAGGAGTCAAAATGACAGGTGCCTCTTTGCCACTTTGTCGTTTCATCTTGAGCATTTCTAGCTCCATGAGGACTTGTTTGTCACTCAATTACTTGTTTTCTTGCTCCAAATATGTGATAACATATTTGGCCCTCTCCAAATTTTCTGCCAAATCTTGTACTTGAGCTTCCCTTTCTTGTATAATGATGTCCTTGATGGTTTCTTCGTCCTGAGCCTCTAAGTCAATGATTTCAACTCCATGACGAGTATGACGCTACTCCGGCTCATCATGAACAGTCAAGTCAAAGTCCCTTTGCTCCTCATCATCAATAATATTCTCTAGCATCTTTTCCTTCTCTTTGTGTAGCTACTGCACCTGTACCTACTGTGTCGATGAATCAGGAAAAACCCCTTCCACATCCTGCGGAGCTAGCATTTTCCTCTGAGCTGATGAAGAAGGCAAGGTCCCTTCCACCTCCCGTGGAGAAAACACTTACCTATCTGCTGCAAATAATATCCTTGTGCCCCTTTGATATGTCATGTAAACAGGCACCTTAGCTGTTCTAGTTTCCTTGGCCTCCTCATCTGTTTTCACTTGGCTAGAGGTTCCTCCTACTTTTTGAGACACTTGTGAAGGAATTTGAGGACCCTTGAAGATATCATGAGAAATAAAGGTCTCCTAAGAGATGTTGAGGAAACTGAGATGATGAAGAATAATGATCTTGATAGAGAGTAATGATAAATACTGCTCATCTACTGAGGGTATGGCTTCTTCTGCACAAAATGAGCCATCTTCTCAATGTTCATGAACAAGAAATAAGGGAGGTTCAACATCCTCACCCTGGTAAAATGCATGAGAAGCCTGATGTGATATGTGTACAACCTGGAGAATCTACCCTCACAAATGAAATATTTCATGATGATTTTCATCATGGGGACATACTTGTTTTCAAGAAATCTGAAAGGGAACAGTCTCTTCACCTCGTTTTTGTATTGGGGTTTGATATAAGGCTCATAATAGTGTTCATCTAGGTCCCGACCCTTGTAACACTTCTCACCAACATTAGGAATCCTGGTTGCATCTAAAATGATGGAAGGTGAGACTATGAATGTCAGCCAGCAAGAGTGACTTTGTTGTTCCGAAGATTGGCTACAAATAGTCTGGTGAGCTCCGGGTGGTATTGGACTCTTTCTACTTGTTCACAAAACTCATAGTAGCCAAGATATCTAAAACATGAAATAACCAACTGAGAAGCCTGCAATTCCCTAAGGTTTGATGGCTCTTCTCTGATAATCCTACCTCCCTTATGAGGTTTTCTCTACTATCTAGCTCTCTCTGTTGAGGTATAAGTGTCTTTATTTTCCTCCTCATAGTCCTGATCTTCTTTGTCCATGTTTGCAAGGTATAAGGTTGTACACTCCTAGAAAAGGGATAAGGGGAATGAATAGGAGTGTTTTAGGAGTGAAGGGATGTGTTAGGGTAGACTAGAAAATGAAGGGTAAGATGTGAATTATAAGAGTGAGAGAGAGGGGTTTTAGGATGAAGGATATAATGAGGGGATATGTAGTGATGTAGGGAAGATATTTAAGTTTTAATGATAGGTGATGGGGACAAACATAGGGGTTTAGGGTTTTTAGGTTAATATGGATTGAAACTAGGGTTTGATTTTTATCATGGTAAATTACTTTAAGCCTTGCATTTGCAAATGTAATGACAAAGTAAAGGGAGTATAATTACTTATTAGAGGGATGAAAGGTTCAATTGAGAGATGAGAGGAATTTTTCTTGAGAAATGTGAGGGTTTCTGGCCGTTCTGCTCAATGCACAACGCCACCCCAGAGACGTGCAACGCCACTCTCAACGTGTAGAGCCAGTGTAAAAATACACTGGGGAAATTTTCCAGACGCGAAACGCTAACCTCTACGCTCAGCACCAGGTCCTCAATGCGCAACACTGACTTGCCTTGCCCAGAAGTGTAGCGCCACTCTGCCAATGCGCAACACCAAGCTTCCAATGCCCAAAACTCCCTCAAGCTTGCCTCTTCTTCTCACTTTTTGATTTCTTGTTTGGTAAATGAGAATAATTATTTTTGAAAATGAAATGTGAGGGATTAAATAGGAGAATATTTTGATTTTTCACTTGAAAAGCCCACTTTTCTAATGTTTCTTGTTCTTTTTCAAAACTCTGTTTTAATGCCTTTTCTTCTTGTATCTTTGCAGGTGGATAAATGCTCAATTTGACTTGAATTTTGCAGTGTTTATCTGTATTGCAACGAGGAGAAATGCTGTCGTGCAGATCATATCCATTATTACATATAGGAACTTAAAATTACATATGAAATACAAAAAAAATTGAAATACTCTGTTTTCACCTCAAAACATGTTTTTGAGGTGAAATTTACATTAGGTTAAAACAAATAATAACTCAATAGCTTATGACTTACAAATCATCATGTTTGTTTTATTAGTCATCCTCATGCCATTGCTGACCTTTATTTACCTTTCAACATCAAACTTTTGACCTTGGTGAAACCCTAAGACCTAATGAAATCATGCCCTATGACCTAATGAAATGATGACTACATATTGATCATAAAACCATAACTGAAGACAACCTGAAGAAGGATTAGCAAGTATACTCTATGAGGGAAAAATTTAGATTTTCTGAAGAAAGGATAGTCATCAGTGGATTGGTATGTCATGACCTAATGGAATGATGCAAAATTTTCAGTATGGAACCCCTAAAATGAAAATGCAAAGAGCGAATTTGATCCCTGATGGAAGTATACAGATACTGATACTAACAATTACCATAAAGTTCATCACCAAGCTACCAAGGATAACAAGGTGAGATGATTCCATCATGGTAGTGATGGACAAGCTTATGAAGGGCACACATATTATTTCAATTAAGTTGATTGATAAGGAATGCAATATTGTGGAAATTTATATAAAAAGGAAATTGTGGAGTTATATTTTGAGTTGGGATAACCTGGAAAAAAAAGTGATTGTTGGGCTATATATTATAACAGAGTTGTAAGAACATATGTTAAAAATAAGTAAAAATATAAAGGAAACATAAGATAGGTAGAAAGTTGCACAAACAAAGGAATAATTCATAGATAATTTAGATTGGTTGGGCATGTGTTTTTTAAAGTGAAGGCTAAAAAGAGCTTACTAAAATTGGGAAGTTACCCAGAATCAGTAGCACAATATTGTGGGCCATTTGAAATCATATATAGGATAAGGTTGGTTATATACATTCTTGCATTACTTGCATCCATGAATATTCATAAAAGTTACCATGAACAGTGACACCAACGGTCACCTTCCAGCATACCCACGCAGCAGCGCAACCCCTTATGCACGGTCGCGACCCATGTGACATCCAGATCCTAGGTGCAACCTCCGTCTCATGCATCTCCCATATAGAATCTTTTATAGTCCCGTGCTCTCTTTCAAATTCTTGGAGCGCTGAGACTGTGCTTCCTACGGATAGTCAAGTGGTCGCACCACTGGTGCGAGGCTTCAATTTTCCCGCTAGCCTGGGCCGCAGGCACCCCTCAATTACCCTTGCATCCGTTAGTGTGTCATGTTCTTCTTTGTATGGTATGCTCCCCTATTTACTTTGTCTAATAAGGTGCGGTGGCAGCCATGGTAGCAAGGTCACAACTTCTTCTAATGCAGTAGTATGGTTCACTAGACCTTGTCCCATCGTGCTTAGTTTCTTAGTGCAGCCTGCTTGCGCAACTTTGATTTCTAATTTGCTGATTTCTTCATCCAATGTCATGCTTTTGTTTCTCAGCTGTACCCAATCTTCATCAAGTTCACAAAGTTTCAAGTCCCCTCACTGAATGGCTTCTTGTAACTGCATAATTCCTTTACCTGAGTCCTCACGTATTGTCCCAACTGCGGGAGCTATTGTATGGGGACTCTTCTATGCTCTTATGGTTTCGTCTCTTTGCGTCAGTGTTGGGTTCATTTCCATGCTCCAGTCTTTGCTTATGGCCTTGTAGGCCCATCGAACCGCTGGTATGCACAGGTCCCAATCAGTTCGTGTCACTTGGTGAAATCTGTTCATGATTCCGTATAGCTTTTTGAATTCTCCGCTGTGGAATATGTGTGGTGTGCATTTCCGCGTCTAGTTCTGATTTTCGATCCTCAGTCTGGGATGTGCTTGCATAGCACACATCAGCACCCATCAACACAGGTGGGCATGCCAACTACTTCGTTCTAGCTGCCCGGCTCTCATTTGATGTTGAGGGCTTCCAAATCGAAAATGCATCCGCCTTCTACATTCATGCTAGTTTACAATGGTCTTCTGATGTGTATTCCACCATCGTGCAAGTGTTGCGCGCGGCGCCCATTCTAGCGCACTGTACCACTGCTGTTTCGGTACTGCAATTTTAAATTTTTCCAGGAATTCATCCACTACTGTCACTCCATCATATGTTGGCAGTTCCCTTGCCTCTGTCGTCATGCAATGCAATGATCTAATCATCATGTTGCAAGTCAGTGTTGTCACTTCGTGCAACCGGTTTTTCGAGTGTTCTACTTCTTTGTCTGAATTCGAAGTATAGGAACTATCGCGCTCACATGAGATTCTGCCATCTGTAGTCAGGTTCACCTACTCTTGGTCTCGCGTGGTTATCTGGTAAATATAGTCCAACTCATTATTGATTTCATCGTCGTGCACTGGTTCACTGTAGCATGCCCCTTCAGTTGGGTCTAGTGGAACTACTATGTGTAGGGACTTTTTCTCGAATATCATCTTCCACTTATTCAGATTGATGACTCCATTCATATCAGTGGCCTTGTCTATTCCTAGTAATGCGGGATAAGGATTGTTGTCATCAACAATCTCTATTACTTCAAAGTCCGTCTTCGTGCTCGCACCTTCGATATCAATTGTTACCCCTTGCAACCTCCCCATGGGAAAAATCTTCTGTTGGTTTGTCGTTCGTAATTGGATAGGAGACCACTATAACATGGGCCTGCCCATGCATTCCCATGTCTACTTCAGTAATACATTCATGTCCAAACCCAGGTCTAGGATTACCTGATCCATTTCATACTCACTAATCTGTGTCGTGAGTCTCATTTCCCTCCCGGTGCACAATGCATGCTTTCATAGTTTCCAAACTACGTGCGGTTCTCCTGACCCTGCGCACCTGGTGATCAAATCCTGTAGTCCCTTCACTACCTTATTGTCGCGCATCAGTTTCGTGCATGTCTCCAAAAAGGTAGAAAGCATAGAAGGATCCATCCTTGGCTTTGGTTGATCCTTACTACCTAAAGTGGAGGCCTCTGCAAAGCTCTTCTTAGCTTCCATGAACGTCTCCTTTGCGCATTCCAAGTCGAACTCAGGTTCCTTTGTAGGAGCCTTGCGAACCCATGTATCTTTGTTATGAAACCAGCTCACAAAAAAATAGAAAAGATAGATCAACGCCTTCGAATTCAGCCTCTTCGAGTGGGCAACCTCCTTTACATTACATAAATGAACAATTCTTGGATGATTCAAATGAAAAAAATTCCTTTCTATATATAGGAGTCTAAGAGGTCACAATATAACCAAGCCGACCTAATAATAATAACATAAGGGCACAAAAATAACAATAGAGGGATTCTATGGGACACAGTAATAACAATATGGGGATAACAGGGGCACAACAATATTAATAAGGGATACAACTACAATATTAATGGGGGCATCACTAGTATTATAGGGACCTAACATGCCCCTCTCCTTCAAAAAAGTGTTGTCCTCAACGCTTGAGTAGTTTTGGATGCTTTTGTATAAAATTCTCATCCTCCCATGTGGAATCTTTAGCGGATAAGTTCTTCCACTTGATGAGATACTCTGAAATGGATCAATTTCATAGTTGTCAAGTTCTTGTTTCTATGACTGCTTCTGGTTCCAATATAATTTTTCCTTCCTTGTCAAGTTCTGGTAATATTGTTTGAATTGGGAGCTTGTCACCTATAACCTTCTTTAAACATGAAACATGGAAAACTGGGTGCACTCAAGAAGTTGCAGGAAGCTCCAATTTTTATGCCATAGTACCAATCTTTTGCAACACCTTGTATGGACCATAATACTTTGGTGACAATTTTTTATCCCTCTTAGCTTGCTTGAGGGACATTTGTTTATATTGTTTTAGCCGTAGGAATACCCAATCACCTACATCAAAACTTCTTTCACTACGATGTTGATTTGCCTGTTGTTTCATTCTATTCTGTGCCAAGACAAGGTTATCCTTTAAGAGTTGGAGAACTTGTTGTTGATGCTCGATGTCATGTTCCACTACTTGAGCCTTAGAATTTTCTCTTAAATATGATGTGATGGATGGTGGCTGATATCCATAAAGTGCCATAAATGGGGTAATTTTTGTTGCAGTATGGAAGGAAGTGTTATACCAAACATTTGTTTACTATCTCTGTTTGCCAATTAGATTGAGGATGATAAGATGAGCTATGAGCTAAATGAGTACAAAGACAAGAAAATAATTCTGTCCAAAAATTTCCTATAAAAAAGGGATCTCTATCACTTACAATAATTTTTGGGTTTCCATGTAGATTTTGAATTGTTTCCATAAATGTCGTAGAAACTGTAATGGCTTTAAATGGATGTGATAATGCACAAAAGTGTGCATACTTGCTAAGTTTTTCAACTACCACCATGATGACACTCTTTCCCTCAGACTTGCGTAATCCTGTGATAAAATCCATTGAAACCTCCTCCCAACGTTGGCTTGGAATGGATAAAGGTTGTAATAGACGTGGTGTCTTTATTGTTTCAACTTTATTTTGTTGGCATACCAAACATTTTGCCACAAAATTTTGAATATTCGATTTAAGGCCATTCCAAAAAAATTCCTTCTTAACCCTGTGGTAAGTTTTTAAAAATCCTGAGTGCCTTCTTAAGGGAGAAGCGGGCAATTCCAGAAGAATATTTTGTTTGAGGTGGGAATTCTTACAAAGGTATAAACGATCTTTGTACCATAACGAATCATTTTTCCAACTAAATGTATCAGATGTACTGGAATCTTGTTGTAACTTTTGAATAAGTTCCCACACTTCTTCATCATTCTTCCATTCCTCCCTTGCTTCGTTTATCCAATCTGGTTGGATAATAGAAATGGCGCACAACAATGCTTCCACATCCTCATCCTTTCTTGAGAGTGCATTTGCCACCACATTTTTCTTCCCTTTTTTGTATATGATTTGAAAATCATAACCCAACATCTTTGTGACCCATTTTTGTTGTTCTTTAGAGGATAATATTTGTTCTAAAAAGTATTTAAGGCTATCATGATCCATTTTTACCTTGAAGTGTCTTCGCATTAGGTAGGGTCGCCATTTCTTAAGTGCATGTAGTATTGCCAACATTTCCTTCTCATAAATAGCTTTGTGTAAATACTTTCCCTTGATTGGATGACTTTCAAAAGAAATGGGTCTTTCATCTTGCATTAAAACAACACCAATTCCATTTCCAGAAGCATCACATTCCACAATAAAGGTTTTTGTGAAGTCTGGTGTAGCTAAGACCGGTGCTTGGCACATTGCCTCTTTAAGATCTTCGAAGGCTTTGTTACTTCTGGAGTCCATGAAAATGCATATTTCTTCAACAATGTTGTTAGAGGTGCTGCTATTTTCCCATAATTCTTAACAAACGTGTGATAATACCCTGTCAACCTGAGAAATCCTCGCAAATGCTCTATGGATGTGAGGATTTCCCATTCCTTAATGGATTTAATTTTGCTAGGGTCTACCTTAACTCCTTCATGAGATACAATATGACCTAGATATTCCACCTCTTGTACTCCAAAGAAGCATTTGGATCTTTTTGCATATAATTGTTTCTCCTCCAATAGTTGTAGCACCTTGTCAATTTGTTCAACATGATCATTCCAAGACTTGCTGTAGATTAGTATATCATCAAAAAATACTAACACAAATTTTCTAAGGAAGGGTTTGAAAATGGAATTCATCAAACCTTAAAATGTAGAAGGTGCATTGGTAAGGCCAAAAGGCATGACCAAAAACTGATAGTGACCCTCATGAGTTCTAAATGCTATTTTCTGAATGTCTTGAGTCTTCATTATGATTTGATGATATCCTGAACGAAGATCTAACTTGGTGAAGTAAATTGATCCATGCAATTCATCCAATAATTCATCAATGACAGGAATGGGAAACTTATCTTTAATAGTGAGCTTGTTGAGCTCCCTATAATCTGGACACATGTGTCATGATCCATCCTTCTTGTGCAAAGAAAGAACTTTGGCTAGGTTGAATTATACCAGCCTCAAGCATTTCTGCAGCCATACGTTCAATTTCACTCTTTTGGGAATAAGGATATCTGTACGACCTGATGTTTGGAGGAACACTTCCTGGAATCAAATGAATAGCATGATCATGATCACGAATAGGTGGGAGACCTTTGGGAGTCTCAAATACCTTCGGATGATTGTCCAAGACATTTTGGAGATCTGGAGCAATAGATGAATTCGATGTGGAAACATCTAGCGAACATAATTGTGCAATTACACCTCGTTGTTCCTTTTTTATAAGCTTTGTCATACCGTTAGAGCTTATTATCTTTCCTGGTTTCCTTGCAATACCCCTTAATTCAACTTCCTTTCCTTATGCATAAAATTTCATGAAAATTTCTTGAAAGTTAAAAGCTATTGTACCCAAGGATTGTAGCCATTGGACTCCTAGTACAACATCAGCACCTCCCATTGGAATGGAAAGCATTGGGCTTTTCAATACACATTCTCCCATGGATAACTTGATATTATGGCACTTTCCATTTGTAACCATCACTTGACACTCTGGTGCTGGATATAGGAAGCAATTCAATTCTTTTGCTATCTTACAATGAATAAAATTGTGGGTACTTCCTGAATCAATCAACACTATTACCTTTTTCTTCTTGATTTGTCCTTCTATCTTGATGGTTTGAGGAGTGGTAATTCCAGCCAATGCATTACAAGATATGGTCAAATTCATTTCTTCTTTATCTAGGCTTTGTTCCTGGAGTATATCCTCTTCAGTTGACCTTTCTTGCTCCTTTTCTTCTTCCTTTTCACAATCTATGTAGAATAATTTCTTCTCAGCACACTTATGACCTTTAGTGTATTTGCTATCACAACTGTAACAAAGCCCTTTTTCTCTGTTTTCTTCCAATTTTTGTGGTGTCAACCTTATAGGCTGTGGAAGACTAGGGGCAACAACACTTCCATGTTTATAGTTGTGAGCGGTATGCTTCCTAGTTGCCATAATTTTGCTTTCCATTTTCCTTGCTAACCTGAATGCCTTCTCTAATGAATCAGGTTCCCAAAGGCGAACATCATGTTGGATATTATCCTTTAAAGTCCCTATGAACACATCAATCCTATGATCCTCTGGAATATTTTTGACCCTTATGTTCAATTTTTGGAACTCCTCAATGTGATCCATTATTGAACCCTTTTGTTTGAGACTTATCAATTGGCTAAAAAAAGTGTTGCTTTTTGTATCCTCATAATGTGCTGTCAATTCTTCCGTAAAAATTGCCCAAGTGATAATTTGTTTATGAGAGAAAAGCCATTGATACCATACAAATTGATTTGGTTCCAAATATAAAGTTGCAATACGTACCTATTGTGTGTTTTTCACATTATTGAGATTGAAAAATTACTCCATATGTAATATCCATGTTGCGGGATCCTTGCCATCAAACTTCCTCATATCGATTTTTGGAATATGGTGAGTCTTCGATCCAACATTAGAGTCTATGGAAGCATGATTAACATTTCTTTTGTTTTCATCATGAGTTTCCTTTCCTACCCTTTCACCATTAGTGACCATTTCTTGTAGCAACTTATTCATATTTATCTTCAATTCTTCCATCTTATCATCCATGCCATCTATTTTAGCATCCATGCCATTCATCTTAGCTTCCATGCCATCCATCTTAGCTTCTACGCCTTTCTTTAAACAATCCATCTTAGCTTCTACGCCTTTCTTTAAACAATCCATCTTAGCTTCTACACCTTTCTTTAAACCATCCATCTTAGCTTCTACATCTTTCTTTAAACCATCCATCTTATATTCTGTTACTTTTTGTGCAAGTGACACTTGTTGCACTTGGTCTCGTAATTTTGATATATCATGTTGCATTTCTTCCTCTTCTTCATGAGTCATGCTATATCTTTCAAGTTGCTTACTAGGTGTTTGCATTTTATTTCCTCAGGGCATCAATTACTGATAATAATGCTTTAGTATGCCCCTTGAATTCCTTCAAACTAATTTTTCAAACCAAGCTTATGCAAAAATTTAAAAAACTACACACCATTTTTCACTTTGTAGGAGCTTGATATTGAATCTGATGTATCTCTGTAATTTCAGATCATCCAGTTCTAAAATTGCAACCTGTAGTAGCCCTCTGCGTCCTCTTTCCAATGCCACTAGTCTGATCCAAATTGAATTCTCCAAGGAAGAGTTATGCACAATCTCCCAAGATGACCTGATTATAGACCTTTCCCGAAGAGTGAATTTGTATGAAGTGCCATGTGTCACTGGTTCGACCTTTGGCTCTGAAAAATAGATATAAGAAACTAAAATCCATCCTCTTTCTTTACCTTCTTACAGAATTTCAATCCGATGCTCATAGAGAAAGTTTTGACAATTTTCCCCAGGTCACCTGTTTGGAATGTAATTCCGGAGTCTTCCAAAAGACCAACTTCCTCAGATCATATATCTGCAAATATAGTGTGAAAAGCTCTGACATTCAGACCCGAGGTTCAGTGCGATTTCATCTCAAATGGGTTTTTTTCTTCACTTCTGAAACGTCGCAGAAATTTTTTTATAGAGAAAACTCCATGATGACCTCTTTGGAGTAGCAAAACCCTAGAATCAAAAGCTCTGATACCAAATGTTATGAAACCAGCTCACAAAAAGATAGAAAAGATAGATCAACGCCTTATAATTCAGCCTCTTCGAGGGGGCAACCTCCTTTACATTACATAAATGAACAATTCTTGGATGATTCAAATGACAAAACCTCCTTTCTATATATAGGAGTTTAAGGGGTCACAATATAACCAAGCCGACCTAACAATAATAACATAAGGGCACAAAAATAACAATAGAGGGATTCTATGGGGCACAATAATAACAATATGGGGACAATAGGGGCACAACAATATTAATAAGGGATACAACTACAATATTAATTGGGGCATCACTAGTATTATAGGGACCTGTGCACCTAGTGATCAAATCATGTAGTCTCTTCACTACCTTATTGTCGCGTAGCAGTTTCGTGCATGTCTCCAAAAAGGTAGAAAACATAGAAGGATCCATCCCTAGCTTTGGTTGATCCTTACTACCTGAAATGGAGGCTTATGCGAAGCTCTCCTTAGCTTCCATGAACGTCTCCTTTGCGTGTTCCAAGTCAAACTCAGGTTCCTTTGTAGGAGCCTTGCAGACCCATGTATCTTCCTCGGGTTGCTTCCCCTTATCCTCCCCTATGTTTGCATGACTTCTGAGCACCATATTCACATTTGGCTCTTCTTCGCGCGGTTCAGACCTTTCTCGTGCACCTGTGCGATCAACGTAGGACAATCTACTGCTTCATGATCGAACTGAGCACAGTATGAACAAGATATTCTTGTTGGGTTGGTACAATCATGGATGTAGTGCCCTGGTCCTCTGCAATTGTAACAAATTAACTAGCCACGGCCCCTTCCTAGCCCCATTCCTCCTCGTCCTCGACCTTGCCCCTGAAATCCAGTGCGCGCCATTCTGAACTGCAGGTTTTGTGGAGCTGGAGTGGGTGGAGATGGAGGTGAAGGAGGTGAAATGGGTGGTGGCGTGGGTGGGGTTGGTAACTGCAGAATGCGCTGCCTTATAAAACTGTCCACACTTCTTAGAGAGATCCAAGCGAGCTTTTCCTCGCTCTCTCGCAAAGGTGAGATTAAGGGACTATTTCTTAATTCCTCGCTACCTTTGTATATATTTCCGCTCCGCGTCGTTCCAAACATTAATGTATACACATAACCCGCTTTTCACATAACAACATCTTAATCCAGGTATTCAAAGATTTAATGTACTTACTTCATGGTCCCTTGAGAAAATGTTGTTCTGCTTCGCTGTAGCTCACGGTCGTGTCTATTACGAACCCAGTGATAAATCCCCCTATTAGCCAATTGAGCCAATGGTCCACAGCTCGTGCGATCTTATCTTCTGATGCCTCTAGTCTACGCACTAATTCTAGAGTCCACACTATTGGTTGGTCGAGCTTACACCTTCCTTGGTTGTTGGCTAACCTTGTGATCCACTCACACAGTTCAGAAGGAAAGGATGTGAAGAAGATCTTGTGGATTTCCGTATACATGTAGCGATCTAGCCACCTTTTCTTGGATACTTGCGGAGTTTTGTTTTCATGTGTCACGAACTCATGAATCTTCTTGTCCAACTACTCTTCAATTTCCTTCTTTGCTGGGTTCCAGTGGCACGACATCAAACATCCCTTAGGCAAATCCTGGTCCTGGCAACGGAATCATTTATTGGCTTGTTGGGGCCTGACCCAGGTTCAGAAGTGATTTAGCCAAACAAATCCCGAAACTACCGGCCCTTTCGGCAACAGTGCGCGGCGCACAGACTGAGGTCTCACCTGAGGTAGTATGGGAGGGTGCTGGAACTAGGTTTCCACACCCTAGGGAAGTCTTGATGAAGTCTAGGAAGTTCGCAAACCGAACCTGCATGCTTGCGCTGCTCTGCACAGTCGTCTGCCCTTTGCAACTTGTCAACTGCTTCCATGCAGCTCTGTAATGAGCGTGAAGAGGTGCTGTCTAGATCCTTTATACTTACTGTGCTATTATTATAGATCTTACTTAATTGTGTGGGCCCAATATTCTCATTAATCATTAAACATTCATAACAAGTGCACGTAATCATAAAACTGTAAAGAGATGCATAAATATAACAAAGGCATAGACACACAATATTTCAGAAGCAACTTATCTTTTATTAATTCTCTGTCCAAGTACAATCCCAACTCCACCCTGCGCACTCAGCTGAAGGGATCTGCGCACACAGCTACGAAGTCTACCAGGCCTCTACGCACTCAACTATAGAGCCTCTTACTACTACTACAACCCAAGACTTAGAATTACAGACCCAGAGCTAATTCCTCATCCAAAAACCATATCACTCTACACTTAGAGCCTCACTCTATTTATACAATCCCATGGTCCCCAGACCATGGGTAGGCCGACACACTTTACATTAAATTACATTATCTTAGGGCGGACAACCATAGACTCTTGTGCTCTGCGCTGCATTTCGTGGGGTCTTTCCATTACACTTGACCAAAATTCAGGCTTCAAGCCCCAAAAACCTGCTATGGGGGGATCCGCTACCCAAAAAACAGGCTATGTGGGAGGACTACCCATATATTTTTCATATTTTGAGGAAATATAAATGTACATTTTGCATAAATGACCAAAGACTCCATTTTTTATAGCTAGGATTACTAAATTCCATAGCTTGGATATTCCATATCCAACCAGGGGTTGAGCCCTCAAAGGTAAGTGGGACAACCTAAAGGATTGTGATGGAGAGAAGGGAGTACTCTTCCTTGGATTATGTAGGTTGAGGGGAGTGAGAGTTGGGCATTTCAAATTTTTGTAGGATTTACTAAATTGTCAAATTATAGAGTGCTAAGATGTAGTTTTTTTTATGTATATACATGTAAACCTATATGGTGATGTGCACCAAATATAGTGAAAAAATGTAGGGGGAGGAAAATGTAACACCCCGGTTTTGATCACTAGATTAGAAATGTATATTTTTAAATATGATGAATGTGTAAATGCCAAGATATATAATATGTAAAAATGTAGCCAAATATCACTAGCATTATTGGATTTCAATGGTTTCATTATGTAAGGTGACCAATGTACGAAACTTGCAATAGTCGGGAGGAGACAAAAAAAAATTTATCCATGTTAAGGGTTAGTGTGGTCTAGGCCTAGTGTGATCGTCAAGTGATTTTGACAGCGTAGATGCCTTAGGTTATGGTTTCTTAGATCACATGATAGTCCCACAAGTAATGGACACAATATAAAACAAAAAATTAGAGGTAAACATTTATATTGAAAATAATAATATAAAATACATCACTAGTTATAAAATGGGCAAGAACATATTCATGGAGGACCTATCATTCCATAAAGGATGGGGATAAAAATCAGTCCAAGGGTAAATCACACATGCATAAAATCCCATGTTATTAATATCAATTAATTATCATTACCATATAATCCCCATTTGACTTATTAAAATTGATCATTGAATGCATTTTTGAGGTTGGTAGAAGAGTCATATCAATTAGTTATTGAAGCATGGGCTAAGTACACTCATGAGGGGAGTGGTTTTATTGAATGCATATAAGAGGTGGGTGAGAGAGTCATATAACCTAGATGTGAGAACATGTGATGAGTAAAATTATCTTTTGAATCTTCTAAGTCAAAACATGCATAAGGAAAGGAATTTGAGTAGAGGATATAGCTAACTTTCAAAAAGAAAGAGTAAAGAAAAGCTAGAGTTTTGGTGCTACAAGAGGAGGAAATAAAATTTGTGTTGAAAATCAATCTGTAGTGTTCATATTTATGATAAGAACTAGCTTCACGTGTTTATGAGGGGTTCTAATTTAGAAATCACTCAAGTTCTTATGTAAAGGTTGTTGTAAGTGCTCCACTAGTAGCTAGATTTCCTAAATCCCATAACTAAGAGATTCCTTAGCAATCTATGTTAGAGCCCTAGAGGGGATGGATATTGTCTAAGGGGCTATGATACATAGAAATACATATCATCCTTAGATTATGAAAAATGATGGGAAAGAGAGTTGGCTAGTAGGAATTATTGTAGGGGTCACATCACTCTTAATTTACTAGGTATTGGTCTCTTATTTTTTACTATAGACATCCATAGGAACATGCTCACCTTTGTGGAATCATAACCCTAGATTAGGGGTGGCCTACTGCAGAGAGAATTAGTCCAAAAATAACTATGGCTGGATGGAATATTTGACATTTGTAGCTAGTTGTGTAAACATTTATAAGGATAAATAGTCTAATCACTATGTTATTTAATATGTAAATTTTATGCTTGAATGTTATGTTCAATTTATGTTGTGTATGTTTAAATGTTGTTTTGAATGATTAATTAATCTACATTCTTGAATTTTAAAATCATGGATAGTCACATGAGCCTATATGTCAAGCAACATACATTCATTTCTTTCAAAATGGTATTAGAGTTGGTTTTATGGTAACATTCCTTAGGCTAAGGGTCTAGGTATGTCACTCATCATCTTATTGGTATGTTGTCAAAACCTAGAAAATTTTCAAGTAGAATAATAAGTGTGATGAGGTTTAATGATATTTATCTCAAACATCCACAAAGAAATGAAAAACAAAAAACCCAGAGAATAGAGAAAGTAAATCATAAATGAATCCCAAAGAAAAATTATTGGTTCTTATTCATTTGGCAATGGATTTTTTTATAGTTTTACAAAGAGATCATCAATTGAAGAGTCAATCCTTAAATTTGGCATGCATACAAATTAAAGGCTAGAAGAAACAACAAAATATGAAACTAACTAACAAACTAGCATTTAAGAACTAGAAATGGATCCTTCATGAGAGTTGAACTACTAGTGATGATGCTCCTTGGCGATTATGGCCTAATGTGTCACATTAGGTCCTCCCATATTAGATGGATATTTTCCCCACTTTATTCTTAATTTAGTGATGGAGACATGTATGTGGAATTGTTACTAGATAGGTTATCACTAAACTTGTGAGCGCTACTAAAAATGATATGATGAGCAAGGTTACAATGATGTGCATGAGCATATGAATCAAACCCTACTCAATGTGCAAATGCAAAAAACTATGCTATGAAAAAAATGAAAAATATGTTGTTGTTGTAAGATACCAAACACTACTAACATCATAGATGCAAAAAACTATGCTATGAAAAAAATGAAAAATATTTTGTTGTTGTAAGCTACCAAACACTACTAACATCATAGTGTGCCCATTGGAAAATTCTAATATATAAAGTGAAACAAAGATCTTATCCAAAATGTAAAAACTCATTGTGTCAAATATCTCACTCCTACATCTCAAATATTTAAGCTCTTAGAAGAATTTGACCTTCATGGTGATCAACATGCATACTTTTGTGACATTTCATAATAAATAAAAATTATTATTTTCCACACCATTTAAAAAAAAAAATGTCCAGAAGAAAACAAATGTTGAAAATCTTCAAATAAATTTAAAACAGATTGCTCAAAATTGAGCGCCTTCAAATATATATATCCATCCCATAATTTAACACATATTGCTCAAAATTGGGCGCATTGTTAAACATATTTTACCATGATCTAATTCCCACCAGAAAAACAAAGGCCATAACAATAGTTCGGCACAACAATATTGATCTCTAATCTTCCCTGGGAATATATGAAAACAGGTACAAGTCACTGGATTGATCTTTAGGATATCTAGATTGATTTTCGTTCTTCAAATCGATTGAACTCTGATGCCTTAGTTGTAGATTTGTTCTACGTTTTCATAGGAAATGCAATAGTGATTCACCGACAATTAGGGTTTTAGGGTTGAATTTCGATACATTGAGGGATCGACGGATGGAGGAGGATCTCTTCAATAGCTCGCCCCACAAAACATTGATTTGTTTGGCACCTATTTTCGTGAATAAATAGTGAAATAAAAATGAGCAGAAGAGCAGAGAGAAGTGGCAACGTTATAACCCTAAATTATGCTTTGCTTATTTCTCTGTTATTTGTTTAAATTGACTTAGTCGAAACATAATTAATTTTGACTATTCTCACGACAGAGTAGAGGACGCGGTTACAGTCAATTACCCGTGGATATTTATTTACATTCAAGATATTAGTGTCACATATGAATAATTGGAGGTGCACGGATCCATTTCCATGACGCAAATCTAATCTGGAGGTGCGGGGATCGATTTCCATGACGCAAATCTACTATGTCACTGATTCCTTCTACTCCATTGCTTTGTTCATGCCCTTGGACGGACCAATTTTCATAACATCCATACATTAGTGCCTCAAGGAGGAATAACTTCTGTCTGGTAAGTTCATAAACTTCGAAGCATTTTCTTTTGGCATTTACGTTGATTTGATTCCTCTGCAGTAGCACAAATTTGGGTGTAATTAGTTTTTAGCAATAAAAATGGATTTTTATCTCCAGAGTTGCATGGTACCTTTAGATTAATATTAATGGCACTTTATAAAGCCCTTCTCCTTCCTTTTAATTCCCCAGTGTTTCTTTCCCTTTTGGAGATCCAAACTATTATTTTTTTAAAGAAAAAAATCCTTATATTTGATATTTCTGAGAATGAAATTAGAATATACATTGTTCAATCTTGTACGGACTCAAGCCTCTCTTGTTCTTTGCATTGTCTACCCTAGCCAGAAGACTAAATCCACAATTTTAATTCTTCTTGTATTGTCTTATAGACAACTATTCCATCAAAAAACATCAACCAAACATCTTACTTATCCTGTGAATTTAAAACTCACAGTTCTTACAATGGATCTGAAAAACCTCTACAAAAAACCACCATCTAGTACCAAAAGACCAGTTAAATACAAATTTCTTTTTGTAGTTGAAACGAGGGTGCCTCCTCTGAATTAAAGTTAAGTTAAGAAACCATAATACAAGGGAGAAGATTCTTTAGACAACTTATGTCTTGAATTCACGGTATACATGTGAAAATGAAGTAATTTCAAAGGAGGCTTATATCTCTTGGGCAATCTTCATAATTTGGAGAAGACTGAAATTACCAATGTTCCATCTCCATAGACCTGGATTTATTTATTTATTTATTTATTTTATTTTATTTTTAATTTTTAATTTTATTTATTTATTTATTTATTTTTTCAGTCCTCTTTCCTCTATAATTATCAACAAAAGCCAAGGGGTACATAATTCAAGTTGATTGTTTGAACCTTGGCTAGTAGCATACTCAATCTTAAGGTAGTTCATAGAGTCAAAACAACCCTTGCTCCACATATACCAGGGTTTCCTTGAATTTATCCGTTGAAGAAGCCTCAAGGCATTTCATTGTAAATACATGGTATTCATGAGATTCTAAGAGAAATATATTTGAAAAGTACTTCATTATCATCTCAAGACATTCTAACCTTGCGTGCTACCTTTACAGATGTGATAATTAAATCCTGAATGATCATCTGATTTCGGGTCCTCCAAATCCCATAAGAAAACAAGCAGGTGAGAGCCTTATATGTTGTTATTATATTATCATATAACCAGTCAAAAGTCTAATCAGCCAAAGTCATCTTTTCCCATTTAGATTTTCCCATTGTGGCTTGAGTAGCCTCATTCCATACTGCTTTTGAAAAAGGATAAGTCAAAGACAACTTATCCACAATTTTCTCACTACTATTGTAAAATATACATCTGCCTGTCCCCACTTATTTCCTCTTCTGTTCCTTATCCAAAATGAACATTTTATTGGCTAGGGCTAACCACAAGAGAATGATGTAGATTAGATATGGTGAAGGAATCTTGGAGGAGAAGAGTTTAAAAGAAAGAGCCAAAAGAATAAAAATCCTATTCAACCCAATCACACTGGAATAGGTGCATAAATTATATAAGGGAAAGGTTTTCCATATAATATAGGAAGTACATAATCTATTGGAAAGAAGAGGAAAACATAATGAAAGGAGAAATGCATCAGAAAAAAAATTTGGTGCTAAAAAATCTCAAACAGGACATTGACATGTATGACCCAAGGTCCACTAGAGAAAGTGGGAGAGGTGGGGGAAACGGGAGGTATTTTGTCGACCATGAGTCGTTGGGTGAGAATGATTCAATCCAATCTTCTTGTCATTGAAATATGCAAGGATGCTACTTGTGCTTAGGGATCATTGAGTTTATTGTGGATTCTTTGGGTTGATCGCATTGGTTCTTGTTAAAGTCGTAGCATTCTTGAACATTAAAGTTAGGAGCCATTAATGTTTAAGTCACATTATATGGTGAATATGTGACCAATGCAATATAATATCACTTTATGTTAGAGGTTAAGTGGCTAAGATACATAACAAGTAAGGGTGCTATAAATAAGTTAGATATGATGAACAATGTGTGTGTTGGAGATGTAAGGATGAAACTTTATCATCAAATATTTTATATTATTTGTCCATGATTTTCTTACGTCTATGTGTGTGCCTTGACCACATGCCCTTGATTTTGGTTGAATATTATTCCCTTGATATTTTTTGTTTTGTTTGGATCACTATTTTTTCTAATGATTGTGAGATTTTCTTTGACCTCCAGAAAAGCCCTCTCAGTTCAAGTACTACTTGTGTCTCTAAATTTCCATGATGGATAGTGTACTACTATGTTTGTTGTAATTAATGATATTCCTCAACAACTATATGAATTTATATAATAAATATCCAACTTAAAAATGTTTTTTCAAGTTTAGGTAGATACATGATGGATTTGGCTAAACTGATGAAGAATCTTGGCACAATAATGAAATAGATTTACACTTATGATTGACCGCATCAATGGAGAGGAACCTGCTGTAATAAAATATTAGAAACTAAAAGTTGTCCTTCTTACCTTCTTGATGGTGAATACTGTATAGGATATACAAATATAGTTCATTGTCCAAATATCTTTTTGGCATTGTTTCCATTTGTGTTAGATATGAGGTGTCTTTCCCTATTTATTACTTGATGCAAAACCAAACTTGTATGAAGTTTTTTTCCTTTAGCAATGGCCTCAATTCATTACTGCATCTCGTTGTTGGTTGCTGCTACTTATCACAGTTGAGGTAATCCATTTCAAGAATTGTAAAATCTCTCTAGTGACAACATTTTAAACCAAGGGTTGAATTCCTTAGGTCTGGTTTCAAGGAATGAATATGCATTATGTAGGTCCATGTAAGAGATATGAAATGCAGATATTTGCACATAGGTTGGTTTGTTTGAAAATTTACCATATCGTTAATGTTTTGGGAATTCTATGGAGAATTCTGTCCTTGCACTGTCAAGGTTTCATGTGCAATTTGGAAGTTGCAGTTGTTTAGTGAAATTTGTAGAAATTTTGATGTATCTTGTAAATTTTTAATTCATTTGGGAAAAAAACATTTAAGTTATAGCCTAGAAGCACCACTTGAACTCAAATATGGTAGCAACATTAGGTTTGAATGGGCATGCCATACACATAATGCAGTGGAGTTTTTATCAACTACTGAATGGCCACACATGTGAGATTTGTTAATGGCCTGCCATAATATCCATGTAGAAATAGAGGAATTTTTTAATTAACTAAACACAAAGTTTATTAACTTCAAACATGCTTATTTGACTGAAATATTATCTTACTATAAACAAATGCTAGGGCCTGAGGAGGACTTGTTTTAGAATGAGCGACCTCAATTATCTACTAGTAGTTTGCGACTTTAGAAATGTATGTGGTTTAAGATTTATTTGAGACGATCCAAGAGGATACATGAAGGAGAAAAGAGAATTTTGGATTTAAAACTACTGCTAAATTTTTTTGATTCTTGTTTTCTTGAATTAGATCCTCAAGAGTGTGATTTGTTGTTTTTATTAAAAAGAGTGTAATTAAAATCTCACATTTTAGAACTTAACAGAAAACATTGAAGAATTTTCAAATAAAATATTACACATTTTTTATCAGTGGACTTTTGTGTCTAGATGATATTGCCTTCAATTGTAAGAGTTCGCATTCCACATAACCATTTCAAGAACATGACCAATAATTTTGATGTTTTCATTTGGGTATTGTTTCTTAAAAGTTTAAGCTTGAAGTTTTGCATGATTCCATTGCTAAGGAAGTGGATTTTAAATTTGATGAAAGCTTGGACAATGATTTGTGGAGGATAGCATTGTTCACATCTTTTGAGAGGAAGCAAAAAGAAGAATAAGAAAATAATCTCAAAGGTGGTGAAAATAGGTTTAGAAAAATTTGACAATCATGTACTGAAACAATTTTTGTGGGACTTGTAGTTCAATACTATTGTAATCCACCAGGAAAGTCTTCTCCAACATTTGGAAATAAAGTGTTGACTTCATGTGTTGTGAATATTGGTTATAAAGTTGCAACTTTTTTTGTATTAAGGATGGATTCACTATGACAACAATAGGTGTGTCTCTCCCATCTAGTGGGGAAGATATATCAAGGTGTAGCCCTGATCGCAATTCTCTGATGATGACCCTCAAGCAGGTTTGGTGTTATTTCTTATGTTGTTGGTGAAATAATCAATGACCCACATTGTCACGTGCCAAAAAAATATAGTGCATTGTATTTGATAAAACAAGTACCCTCACAAAAGGAAAACCCTTTGTTACTAGTGCTAAAGTTCTATCATATATGCAACTGGGAGAATTTCTCAAAATAGTTTCTCCTTGGTGTAATATTTAACAATAGAATCTTAACCTTACCCATGTAATTATGACCTTATTGCAATCTTCTAACTTCATCTTCCCATTCTAAAACTAGAGGTATTACTAAATTCCCACCAATTATAGCCATGAATCCACAGTCATTGTCAATAGCATTGAAGCACCAAAAACACGTGATATTTTTCAAGAATTCAATGCTAGATTTAATCCTGACCATTTACACAACTAATCCAACAATCCTCAGACTTCCTAGAGCATTGAGTTAGGGTTCACTCTATAATTTCAGTGGTTTTCAAATAGAGGTTGGATATAAAATGATTCCCAAGCTAGCAAAAATTGTGCCACTCTTCCACATGCAATAGAGGTTCAGATCTAAAATGATTTATTGTTTTCACTATGGTTCAAACAAGATTTCATTAGATTTCTATGGTGACCTCCACTTCAAACACATTCAACAAAATTGATTCAAACAGAGTTGAGCAGTGAGCATCCATTGGCAAGGGTAGTGGTAGACTACATATATCACTTTCATTTCTTTTGCGAGCCACCTACAACTACGTATATGAAGGGGCTTGGGACCAAGAATACTGCTTGATTAACTTCCAAAAAAATTGAAGCTCTTGCTGGAAAAGATGTAAGATGTTTAATAGATGGGATAGATATTTTGGTTGGTAACTAGAAGTTGATGTCTGATTGTGGAGTGTTTGCACCTTCATTTGAAAAGGATTATTTAAAGGATATGGAATAACATGCCAGAATAGGAATTTTGGTAGCCTCGATAAAAGACTACTGGCAATGTTGGCCATTTCTGATCCATTTCAAAGGGAGACCGTTGTTGTCATAGAAGGTCTAATTAAAATTTCCATACACCCAATCATGGTTACAAGAGATAACTAGAAAACAAGTCAATTTGTTCTGCATGAATTGGGTACTTAAGATGTCAAGGCTAAGCTCATTCCTACTAAAAAAGTTGAAACAATTAGTTCTCTTTAGAAGGACGAAGTGTATGATATATAATGGGAAGCCATATATAAATCCTAGGAACTCAATCGGATGAAAAAGAAGCACTTCTCATTCTCAGTTTCTGTTGGAAATACTAAAAGGGGGGGGATGAATCAGTATTCCTTAGCAATTAACACTTTTAAATCTTTTCAGAGAATTAGTTAATCTTAAATTATTAATAATGTTTATCCAGTAACAACAGTAAACAAAAGAGCACAATAGACACAATAATTTTAGGTGGAAAATCCCCTCTAGGTCAATAAACACCGAATACTTTTCTAATAAATTATTTAATCTTTATCCCCAACTGAAATTAAAGTTACAACTTCCTAGAATTCTAGAAAAGCATTCTTCTCCAGCTCCCACTGGAAGGACGCCCCAATGCTTTGTGTTAGGTCCCTATACTACTAGTATAACTCCTTATTGTTATTAGTACAACCCCCTTATTATATTGTTGTGCCCATGTAGTCCCCATATGGTTATTATTGTGCCCTAAAGAAGCCCACTATTGTTATTATTGTGCCCTTACACTATTATTGTTATGTCGACTATGATTATATTATGACCCTTTAGACTCCTATATATAGAAAGGAGGTCTTGTCATTTGTATCATCTAAGAATTGTTCATTTGTGTAATGTAAAGGAGGTTGCCCCCTTGAATAGACTTATTTCTAAGGTGTTTATCTCTTTTTTCTATCATTTTGTGAGTTGGTTTCATAACATTTGGTATCAAAGCTTTTTATTCTAGGGTTTCGCTGCTCCAAACATGCCATCATGGAATTTTCCCTATACCTTTTTTTTGCGATGTTTCAGAAGCTAAAAAAGAAACCCATTTGAGTGGACATTGTTTGGAACTTTGGGTCCAAATTTCAGAGCTTGTCTCGCTATATTTTCGGATATATGATTTGAGGAAGTTAGGGTTTTTGCAGACTCCCGAATTACATTCCAAACAGGTAACCTGGGGAAAATCGTCATAACTTTGGTTCTGAGTATCAGATTGAAATTTTATAAGAGGTTTCAAAAAGAGGACATCCTGTAGTTTTCTGTATATCAGTTTCAGGCACTAAGTTCAAAACAGTGACACGTGGCACTTCGTATAATTTTGTTCTACTGAACTAGTCTATAATCAGGTCACCATGGGAGATCTGGCATAACTCTTCCTTGGAGAATCCAATTGCGATCAGACTTGCAGACTTAGATAGAGGATTCAGAGGGCTATTACAGGCTGAAATTTCAGAATCTAAAGATCTGAAATTACAGAGTTACAGTCGTTTCAAGATCGAGCTCCTAAAATCAAGAAAAAGCAAGATGAGGAAGTTTGATGGCAAGGATCCGGAAAATTAGATACTACAGATGGAGAAATATTTTGACCTACATGGTGTACCATTGTTACAAAAGGTAGGTATTGCATCTTCATATTTAGAATCGGATAAATTTTTATGGTATAAAGGGCTTTGTTCTCGTGAACCAATTGTTACGTGGTCAATTTTCACGGAGGAAATGATAGCACATTATAAGGATACAAAGAGAAACACCTTCTTTATCCAATTGATAAATCTAAAGAAAAAGTGTTCAATTGCAGAGCACATTGAGGACTTTCAAAAATTGAATTTAAGGAAAAATGATATTCCAGAGAAGCAAAGGATTGATGTCTCCATAGGGACTTTAAAGGATAACATTCAACATGGGGTTCATCTTTGGGAATCTGATTCATTGGAGAGGGCATTCAGGTTGCCAAGAAAATTGGAAAGCAAAATTATGGCAATAAGGAAGTCTATCCCTCACAACTATAAATATAAAAGTGTTGTTTCTCCTAGCCTTCCACAACCTACAAGGTTGATGCCACAACAATTGGAAGAAAAAAGAGAAAAAGGGATTTGTTACAATTGTGATAACAAATAAACTAAAGGTCATAAGTGTGCTGAGAATAAATTATTTTCCATAGATTATGAAGAGGAGGAAGAAAAGGATCAAGAAACATAAAAAGTAGAGAATATACACCAGGAACCAACCCCAAAGAAAGATGAAATGAATCTGACCACATCTTGTAAAGAATTGGAAAGAATTACCACTCCTCAAACTCTCAATATAGAAGGACATATCAGGAAGAAAAAGGTTCAAGAAGTGAAAGATCACATCGAGAAAGAAGAAATGAATCCTAGCATATCTTGTAATTCAATGGCCGGAATTACCACTCCTCAAACTATCAAGATAAAAGGACATATCAAGAAGAAAAATGTTCAAGAAGTGAAAGATCACATCGAGCATCAAGAAATGAATCTGACCATATATTGTAATGCAATTGGAAGAAATTACTGCTCAAACTCTCAAGATAGAAGGACATATCAAGAAGAAAAAGGTTCAAGCACTGAAAGATCAAATCAAGCATCAAGAACAAGTTATCCAACTTTTAAAGGATAATGCCACTTTGGTGCAGAATCGAATGAAACAAAAGGCAAATCAACAGCGCAGTGAAAGAAGTTTTGATGTAGGTGATTGGGTATTTTTACGGCTACATCTCAAGAAAGATATTGATGAGAAGGAAACGTTGGAAATACTACACGCACTTAAGAAACGACGATCTTACCTAATGGGAAGACACTTCAAGGTAAAATTGGATCATGATAGTCTGAAATACTTTTTAGAATAAAGATTATCTTTAGAAGAAAATAAAAAATGGGTCACAAATATGTTGGGTTATGATTTTGAAATCATCTACAAAAAAGGGAAGAAAAATGTTGTTGTAGATGCACTCTCAAGAAAGGATGAGGATGTGGAAACATTGTCTTGTGCTATTTCTATTATCCAACCAGATTGGATAAACAAAGCAAGAGATGAATGGAAGAAGGACAAAGAAGTGTGGCCACTCATTCAAAAATTGCATTAGATCCCAGTTCAAACAATATTGCCAGAACTTGACGAGGAAGGAGAAATCATATTGGAACCTGGAGCAGTCACAGAAAAAAGAACCTAACAACTACGAAATCAATCAATTTTAGAGTATATCATCAAGTGGAAGAATTTACCCACTGAATATTCCACATGGGAGGACAAGAATTTTATACAGAAGCATTAAGAACTACTCAAGCGTTGAGGACAACACTTTTTGAAGGAGAGCGGCATGTTAGGTCCATATACTACTAGTGTAACCCCTTATTATTATTAGTAAAAACCACTTATTATATTGTTGTGCCCATGTAGTCCCCATATGGTTATTATTGTGTCCTGTAGAATCCCACTATTGTTATTATTGTGTCCTTACATTATTATTGTTATGTTGGCTCTGATTATATTATGACCCCTTAGACTCCTATATATAGAAAGGAGGTCTTGTCATTTGTGTCTGTTATGGAACCAGCTCAAGAAAAGATAGAAAAGATAGATGAACGCCTTAGAATTCAGCCTCTTCGAGGGGGAAACCTCATTTACATTACATAAATGAACAATTCTTGGATGATTCAAATGACAAAACCTCCTTTCTATATATAGGAGCCTAAGGAGTCACAATATAACCCAGCCGACCTAACAATAATAATATAAAGACACAAAAATAACAATAGAGGGATTCTATGGGGCACAATAATAACAATATGGGGGCAATAGGGGCACAACAATATTAATAAGGGGTATAACTACAATAGTAATGGGGTAATCACTAGTATTATAGGGACCCAACATGCCTCTCTCCTTCAAAAAAGTGTTGTCCTCAACGCTTGAGTAGTTCTGGATACTTCTGTATAAAATTCTCATCCTCCCATGTGGAATCTTCAGCGGATAAGTTCTTCCACTTGATAAGATACTCCGAAATTGATCGATTTCGTAGCTGTCGAGTTCTTGTTTCTGTGATTGCTTCCGGTTCCAATATAATTTTTCCTTCCTCGTCAAGTTCTGGCAATATTGTTTGAACGGGGAGTTTGTCGCCTATAACCTTCTTTAAACATGAAACATGGAAAACTGGGTGCAATTGAGAAGCTGCAGGAAGCTCCAATGTTATAACTCTGAAACCACTTGTTATAGATTTGATACCACTTGTTATAGCTCTGATACCACTTGTTATAGATCTGATACCACTTGTTATAGCTCTGAAAACATTTGTTATAGCTCTGATACCACTTGTTATAGATCTAACCCAGAAATATTATAGATATGATATAAAAATATAAGACAATGCAAATAAACCCAAAAATAATATGAAATGCTTCTTTATTATCAGACCCTTAAGGTAGGGAAACACCAGACATTCACTCCTTAAGGAAGGAGAACACTCCACAAGCCATATGCTTGTTCATACAATAATCCTTGACTATATTCCTTGACATGGAGTCTCTAGCCTCTATATAGGCCTGATACATACAATACCATGGGTCATTACCATGGTTCCCTCATACCATCAAACTAATACCATGGGCCCATTACATTATTACTAACTACTTGTGGTCCCTTACATGATATGGGTTAACCACCTTATTTATTACTATGGCCCATCCCATTATTACATTATTACCTTGGGTACCTCCCTTGGTACCCCATGTTATCCCCCCTAGGTATATAACATCCAATTTGTATGCCATAGTACCAATCTTTTGCAACACCTTGTATGGACCTTAATACTTTGGTGATAATTTATTATCCTTCTTAGCTTGCTTGAGGGACATTTGCATATATGGTTGTAGCCGTAGGAATACCCAATCACCTACATCAAAACTTCTTTCACTGCGATGTTGATCTGCCTGTTGTTTCATTCTATTTTGTGCCAACACGAGGTTATCCTTTAAGAGTTGGAGGACTTGTTGTTGATGTTCGATGTGATGTTCCACTGCCTAAACCTTAGAATTTTCTCCTAAATATGATGTGATGGATGGTGGTTGATACCCATAAAGTGCCATAAATGGTGTCATTTTTGTTGCTATATGGAAGGAAGTGTTATACCACCATTCAGCCAGAGGCAACCATTTGACCCATTGTGTCTGTTTATCAGATACAAAGAAACGAAGATATCCTTACAAACATTTGTTTACTATCTCAGTTTGCCCATCAGATTGAGGATGATAAGATGAGCTATGAGCTAACTAAGTACCAAGACAAGAAAATAATTCTGTCCAAAAATTTCCAGTGAAAATGGGATCTCTGTCACTTAAAATAATGTTTGGGTTTCCATGTAGCTTTTGAATTGTTTCCATAAATGCAGTAGAAACTATATTGGCTTTAAATGGATGTGATAACGCACAAAAGTGTGCATACTTGGTAAGTCTGTCAACTACCACCATGATGACACTCTTTCCCTTAGACTTGGGTAAACCTATGATAAAATCCATTGAAACCTCCTCCCAATGTTGGCTTGGAATGGATAAAGGTTGTAATAGACCCGGTGTCTTAACTGTTTCAACTTTATTTTGTTGGCAAACCAAACATTCCGCCACAAACTTTTGAATATCTGATTTAAGGCCATCCCAAAAAAATTCCTTCTTAACCCTGTGGTAAGTTTTTAAAAATCCTGAGTGCCCTCCTAAGGGAGAAGTGTGCAATTCCATAAGAATCTTTTGTTTTAGCTGGGAATTTTTACAAAGGTATAAGCGATCTTTGTACCATAACGAATCATTTTTCCAGCTAAATGTATTAGATGTACTGGAATCTTGTTGTAACTTTTGAATAAGTGCCCACACTTCTTCATCATTATTCCATTCCTCCCTTGCTTCGTTTATCCAATCTGGTTGGATAATAGAAATGGCGCACAACAATGCTTCCACATCCTCATCCTTTCTTGAGAGTGCATCTGCCACCACATTTTGCTTCCCTTTTTTGTAGATGATTTCAAAGTCATAACCCAACATCTTTGTGACCCACTTTTGTTGCTCTTCAGAGGATAATCTTTGTTCTAAAAAGTATTTAAGGCTATCATGATCCGTTTTTACCTTGAAGTGTCTTCCCATTAGGTAGGGTCACCATTTATTAAGTGCATGGAGTATTGCCAACATTTCCTTCTCATAAATAGCTTTTCTTAAAAACTTTCGCTTGATTGGACGACTTTCAAAAGCAATGGGTCTTTCATCTTGAATTATAATAGCACCAATTCCATTTCCTTAAGCATCGCATTCCACAATAAAGGTTTTTGTGAAGTCCGGTGTAGCTAAGACCGGTGCTTGGCACATTGCCTCTTTAAGATGTTCAAAGGCCTTTGTTGCTTCTGGAGTCCATGAAAATGCATCTTTCTTCAATAATGTTGTTAGAGGTGCTGCTATTCTCCCATAATTCTTAACAAACTTGCGATAGTACCCTGTCAACCTGAGAAATCCTCGCAGATGCTTTATGGATGTGGGGATTTTCCATTCCTTAATGGATTTAATTTTGCTAGGGTCTACCTTAACTCCTTCATGAGATACAATATGACCCAGATATTCCACCTCCTGGACTCCAAAGAAACATTTGGATCTTTTTGCATATAATTGTTTCTTCTCCAATAGTTGTAGCACCCTGTCAACGTGTTCAACATGATCCTTCCAAGACTTGCTGTAGATTAGTATATCATCAAAAAATACTAACACAAATTTTCTAAGGAATGGTTTGAAAATTGAATTCATCAAACCTTGAAATGTTGAAGGTGCATTGGTAAGGCCAAAAGGCATGACCAAAAATTCATAATGACCCTCATGAGTTCTAAATGTTGTTTTTGGAATGTCTTCAGTATTCATTCTAATTGGATGATATCCTGAACAAAGATCCAACTTGGTGAAGTAAACTGATCCATGCAATTCATCCAGTAATTCATCAATGACAGGAATGGGGAACTTATCTTTAATAGTGAGCTTGTTGAGCTTCGTATAATCCGGACATATGCGCCATGATCCATCCTTCTTGTGCACCAATACTATTGGAGCAGAGAAAGAACTTTGACTCGGTTGAATTATACCAGCCTCTAGCATTTCTGCAACCATACGTTCAATTTCACTCTTTTGGACATAGGGATATCTGTACGGCCTGATGTTTGGAGGAACACTTCCTGGAATCAGATGAATAGCATGATCATGATCACGCATAGGTGGGAGACCTTTGGGAGTCTCAAATACCTTGGAATGATTTTCCAGGACTTTTTGGAGATCTGGAGAAATAGATGACCGATGTGGAAACATCTAGCGAACATAATTGTGCAAGTACACCTCTTTGTTCCTTTTTTAGAAGCTTTGTCATACCATTAGAGTTGATTATCTTTCCTGGTTTCCCTACAATACCCCTTAATTCAACTTACTTTCCTTTCGTAGAAAATTTGATGAAAAGTTCTTGAAAATTAAAAGCTATTGTACCCAAGGATTGTAGCCATTGGACTCCTAGTACAACATTAGCACCTCCCATTGGAATGGAAAGCATTGGGCTAGTCAATACATATTCTGCCATGGATAGCTTGATATTATGGCACTTTCCAGAGCAATTTATTGTTCCTCCATTTGCAATCATTACTTGACACTTTGGCGCTGGACATCGGAAGCAATTCAATTCTTTTGCTACCTTACAATGAATAAAATTGTGGGTGCTTCCTGAATCAATCAACACTATTACCTTTTTCTTCTTGATTTGTCCTTCTATCTTGATGGTTTGAGGAGTGGTAATTCCCACCAATGCATTACAAGTTATGGTCGGATTTATTTGTTCTTCATCTAGGCTTTGTTCCTGGAGTATATCCTCTTCTTTTGACCTTTCTTGCTCATTTTCTTCTTCCTCTTCACAATCTATGTAGAATAATTTCCTCTCAGCACACTTATGACCTTTAGTGTATTTGCTATCACAACTGTAACAAAGCCCTTTTGCTCTTTTTTTCTTCCAATTGTTGTGGTGTCAACCTTATAGGTTGTGGAAGACTAGGGGAAACAACACTTCCGTCTTTATAGTCGTGAGTGGTATGCTTCCTGGTTGCCATAATTTTGCTTCTCATTTTTCTTGCTAACCTGAATGCCTTCTCTAATGAATCAGGTTCCCAAAGGTGAACATCATGTTGGATATTATCCTTTAAAGACCCTATGAACACATCAATCCTATGCTCCTCTGGAATATATTTTACCCTTATGTTCAATTTTTGGAACTCCTCAATGTGCTCCATTATTGAACCCTTTTTTTGAGACTTATCAATTGGCTAAAAAAAGTGTTGCTTTCTGTATCCTCATAATGTGCTATCAATTCTTCTGTAAAAATTGCCCAAGTGATAAATTGTTTATGAGAGCAAAGCCATTGATACCATACAAACTGATTTGGTTCCAAAGACAAATTTTCCATACGTACCTTTTGTGTGTTTTGCACATTATTGAGATCGAAGAATTGCTCCATCTGTAATATCCATGTGGCGGGATCCTTGCCATCAAACTTCCTCATATCGATTTTTGGAATATGGTGAGTCTTCGATCCAACATTAGAATCTATGGAATCATTATTAACATTTCTTTTGTTCTCATTATGAGTTTTCTTTAGTACCCTTTCACCATTAGTGACCATTCCTTGTAGCAACTTATTCATATTTATCTTCAATTCTTCCATCTTATCATCCATGCCATCAATTTTAGCATCCATACCATTCACCTTAGCTTCCATGCCATCCATCTTAGCTGCTACACCTTTCTTTAAACAATCCATCTTAGCTTCTACACCTTTCTTTAAACCATCCATCTTAGCTTCTACATCTTTCCTTAAACCATCCATCTTAGATTCTGTTGCTTTTTGTGCAAGTGACACTTGTTGCACTTGTTCTTGTAATTTTGATATATCATATAGCATTTCTTCCTCTTTTTCATGAGTAATGCTAGAGCTTTCAGGTTCCTTACTAGGTGTTTGCATTTTCTTTCCTCGGGGCATCAATTACCGATAATAATGCTCTACTAGCCCTTTGAATTCCTTCAAAATAAATTTTCAAACCACTCTTAAGCAAATATTTAAAAGAATCTACACACCTTTTTTTCACTTTGTAGGAGCTCAATATTGCCTCTGATGTATCTCTGTACTTTCAGATCATCTAGTTCTAAAATTGTAGCCTGTGGTAGCCCTCTGTGTCCTTTTTCCAATGCCACCAATCTGATCCAATTTGGATTCTCCAAGGAAGAGTTATGCGAAATCTCCCACAGTGACCTGATTATAGACTAGTTCAGTAGAGCAAACTTGTACGACACACCACGAGTCACTGTTTCGTCCTTTGGCTCTGAAAAATATATACAAAAAACTACAGTCCATCCTCTTTCTGTACCTTCTTATGAAATTTCAATCCAATGCTCAGGGAAAAAGTTATGATGATTTTCCCTTGGTCACCTGTTTGGAATGTAATTTAGGAGTCTGTAAAAAGACCAACTTCCTTAGATAATATCTCTGCAAATATAGCGCAAAAAGCTCTGAAATTCGGACCTGCGATTCAGAACGATGTGTTCTCAAATGGTGTTTTTTTTTAGCTTCTGAAACATCACATAAAAAACGTTATAGCGAAAATTCCACGATGACCTGTTTGGAGCAGTGAAACCCTAGAATCCAAAGCTCTGATACCAAATGTTATGGAACCAGCTCAAGAAAAGATAGAAAAGATAGATCAACGCCTTAGAATTCAACCTCTTCGAGAGGGCAACCTCCTTTACATTACATAAATGAACAATTCTTGGATGATTCAAATGACAAAACCTCCTTTCTATATATAGGAGTCTAAGGAGTCACAATATAACCCAGCCGACCTAACAATAATGATATAAAGCCACAAAAATAAAAATAGAGGGATTCTATGGGGCACAGTAATAACAATATGGGGGAAATAGGGGCACAACAATATTAATAAGGGGTATAACTAGAATAGTAATGGGGTAATCACTAGTATTATAGGGACCCAACAGTGTCATCCAAGAATTTTTCATTTGTGTAATGTAAAGGAGGTTTCCCCCTCGAAGAAGCTTATTTCTAAGGCGTTTATCTCTCTTTTCTATCATTTTGTGAGTTGGTTTCATAACACTTTGGTTTTTTCAGTAGTCAACTAAATGGATGCCCCAACATCTTAGACCAACCTACCACCCTGAAGTGTTCACATGCTCCAACCTATATGCGACTTCATGCACCTGCCTAACACCTCACTGCCACCCTATAATGATCAGAAGTGAGACAAGAGTGTGGAATCCCCTACCAGGGACAATAATCAATGATACAATATGATTTACAATTATTTTTGGTACTTGAACGAACACCCAATCACACTATGACCTGCAACCCAACCATGACATTATCCCAACAGTGACTCCTATACCTCCTAACAATGCCTCTTTGACTCTAGACATATTGACTCTTTTACAATAATGAATCTTTCAATGATGACACTTTTACAAATTTACAATGATGACTCTTTTACAACACTGGATTTTTGACAAGACCTGACACTTGACTTGACATTTCTTCTTGGATCACTTGCAGCTATTGAGGTACTATTGTGCTTGCTTCAAGTAATGGTACTTTGGCATTGCATGTCCTTCTAGTATGTGTTTGAGTTGTTCTAAAGTGTCATCCTTCCTACACATGCATTAAGAAGCAAGACCCAAACAAATACAAAACAATATACTTACACTATCCTGCAAAAACATATGTTAGAGATGATACTAAAAATTCAAAATGCAAAATTCAAGGGTTTATGCGCACCTCCAAGGGGGTCCAGGGGAGGGTGACGACGATTTTTTAGAACCCACCCCCTTAGTGCGGGATCAGGGGCAGCGCCCCCGAACCTAAAAATAGATGTAAAAATTCCTTGTAAAATGTTGTAATTTCTTAATCAATCTGGGCCATTCATTAGGCATAAATCTGAAGGTAGAAGTTATGTTTAATTTAGGGTTTTTTGCACTAGAAGGTAACCCCTCGCTATATATGAGGGAATTGTATTACGGTTAAGTAGATGCATATTCTGAGTGATAAAAAGAGAGGATATTGTGTGAGAGCGAAGAAGGAATTACAACGGATCTACTATAGGTTGTATCTCTTCATTTTGATGGATAATATAAAAGGAAGGACTCGCTGTTTCTCTGTGGACATAGCCCAAATTGGGTGAACCCTATATACTTGTGTCTTGTTTTTTTATGTGTTTTTTATTTTTATATTTCTACAAAATTCCATGTGTTCCATTGCTCTGTAATATATAATTTTCTAACATTAGAAGCTTATGAAGGCCAAAAAATTATAGAGTTCTTCTCACAAGATAGTTCATTGAAAAGTGCTTGCTAGAGGAGGATATGAGGGTCATTATTTATAGAAATGTCTTGAGTTGAGAGGGTCCTCAACCATTGAATGTTGGAGGGTTTTTAGGAGCATATAAAATGATTAATTATTGACTATTCAATGACCACAACCAATGATGAGTTCCATGCCACAACCCCATGGGGTTTTAGCCCACTAACTGGGGTTACTAACGTCAAACATGAATAAATCTCAAACCATGAAGAACTATGTGGTGTCCCATATATCAACAAAAACAACTTGACGAGTAGAATCCATATAGAATATCCTTGACTTAGAATAGGATGAGTTGTCAAGTCAAAATTCCGGTGAAAGATCGAGGTATCCCATGGTGCTACTTGGGTTGACATCAATGACAACCACTAATCAACAATCTCCCCCTTTGGTATTGATGGTAACATAAGTACCCCCCTGCGATCATGACACCTATTCTTACTACCTTCTCTCCCCCTTTGTCATCAATGGCAAAGGGTAACTCCACTTGACAAACTGTCATCCTACAGATCTGTACACACCTCCACTCCCACTTTCTATGTAGTTAGGTAAGAGAAAGAGTCTAATGAGAACTTGGGAGAATCCCAAGATTTTGGTGAAGATACTCAAATTCTCCAGGAGGTAATGGTTTGGTAAATATGTCAGTAATTTGTTCCTTTGTGCCAACATATTCAAGCTTGATATTATTTTTGGCGACTTTCTCTCTAACGAAATGATATTTGATCGGAATGTGATTTGTTTTGTAATGCATTGCAGGATTCTTGGAGATACTAATGGCACTTGTGTTATTGAAGAAGATGGGAATAGGCTCATCAAACTTGACTTGAAGATCTTGCAAATTTGTCTTCATCTAGAGAACTTGAGTACAACAAGATGCTACTGCAATATATTCTGCTTCCATTGTGGATAACGAGATTGAAGACTACTTTTACTTAACCATGAATAAGGAAATCACCTAGATAGAATGTTGCTCCACTAGTACTCTTTTGATCATCAACACTTCCTGCCCAATTTTCATTTGTATAAACTTGGATAACTAGATCATTTCCTTTGGGATACCATAAACCATATTATGTTGTGCCCTTAAGATAACGAAGAATTATTTTGATGGCAATAATATGATATTCTTTTGGTTCTTCTTGGAATCTTGCTACTTGTCCAATTGCTTGCATTACGTTTGGCCAAGAAGCTGCCACATATAGAAGACTGCCAAACATAGATCTATATAACCTCTGGTTCACATCCTTTGATGAATCTTCTAAAGTTAACTTGCAACCTGTTACCATTGGGGTAAGGACAGGCTTGCAGTCTTCCTTCTTGAATTTCTTGAGCATTTACTTGATGTACTTGGTTTGATATATAAATATTCCTTTGTCTAGCTAATATATCTGAAGCCCTAAAAAGTAAGTCAGCTCACCAAGTAGAGACATTTCAAACTCACTTTGCATCTTTGTGGCAAAGTTTTTACTTAATATGTCATAATTTCTTCCAGAGATTATATCGTCCACATATACCTCCATAATTGTTAGGTTATCTTGATCATCGATGCTTCCTTTCTTGAATCCTTGTTGATGTAGATATCCATCATGACAAGCATACCAAGCTCTAGGAGCTTGTTTGAGACCATATATTTCCTTCTTTAATTTGCAAATGTAGTCTTCCTTGTCAAAGAGAAGAAAACCTTCAGGTTGTTCAATGTAAACTTCTTCTTCCAATTTACCATTTAGAAAGGCTGACTTAACATCCATTTGGTACACCTTGATTTTTCTCGAGCATGCATAAGTGAGAAACATCCTTATAGCTTCCATTCTAGAAATAGGAGAAAATGTTTCTTCAAAATCAATTCCTTCTACTTGTGCATATCCTTTGTAGACTAATCTTTCCTTATTCCTGGTAACCTATCCATCCTCATTCAATTTTTTTTCTGAAGACCCATTTAGATCCAATAGAATTTTTATCCTTTGGTCGTGGAACCGATTCCCAAGTGTCGTTCTTCTCAATTTGATCAAGTTCTTCATTCATAGCTGCTACAAATTGTTCATTTTGACTAGCTTCCTCAAAATTGCTAGGCTCAAAAGTTGCTAAAAGAGCAAGGTGGGCTTGTTGTGATGAACAAAGTTGTTGACTTATTTTGGTTCTAATTCCTTCATTTATGTTTCCGATGATTTGATTTGACGAATGATTTTTTCACACCATTCTTTTAAAACGTTTGGAGAAGTTTCTTGTACATCTAGCTAATCATTTCTTACTCCCTCTTAGTTGACTATTGTTTCCTTATTTGACTAGTCTTGTTCATCCTTCACAGATTCTACCTCAAGCCCCTCAGAGACAATCTCATTATTATCCTTTAGAACATTGTCTTCATCAAAAGTAACATTTGTGCTTTAAACTATTTGTTTTCGCCTCAAATTGAAGCATCTATAAGCCTTTATTTTGCGTGAATAACCAACGAAAAATACCTTCGTCAACACGAGAATTGAACTTGCCCAATATTTGGTCTTCTCTTTTGATGTAGCATTTACTTCCAAATATTTTGAAGTATTTGACATTAGTTTGTCTTCCCTTCCATAGTTCGTACAGAATCATGTTACAATTGTTCCTGAGCAGACCTCTGTTTATAATGAATACAACTGTATTGATTTCTTGAACCCAGAATTTATCATCCAATTTTGAGTTATTTAACATTGTTCTAGACATTTCCTGTACGGTTCTGTTTTTTCTTTCAGCAACTCCATTCGGTTGTGGTGTTTTGGCTATTGAGAATTTCCTTTTTATTCCATTTTCCTCATAGCATTGCTGAAATGCTCTGGACATGAATTATCTGCCATTATCTGATCTCAGACATTTGATCTTCAAATCGGTTTCATTTTCGACCAATTCCTTGTAGATTTTGAAACATTTGAATGCCTCATATTTTTCTTTAAGAAACTGATGGTTGTCATTCTGGTGTAATCATCTACCATTGGCATAAAGTATAATTCACCATCTAAACCTTTTATTCTCATGGGAACACATAGATCAATATGTATTAATTCCAATGGACATGACGCAAAGTGTTTCTTTGTCTTGAACTCAACTTTGTTCTGTTTGTTGTGGCAACAAGATTCACATATCATATTGGCAGGTTTTGAAATTTTAGTCATTTCTCTTACTTCTTCCTTTTTATTTATCTTGACCAAATTGTCGAAATTTATATGTCCCATTCGTTTGTGCCATAACCAACTTTCATCTTCTTTTGCTAAAAATCACCCTTTAGGTGTTTCATCCAAAATGTATATGTCATTTGGAGCTCTGATTGTTGTAGCCACAATTTTTCCAAATTTGCCTTTCTTGATTTAACATTATAGCATCATGTGTCCTTGATCGCACATATATCCAACACTGAGCAGATTGTGATTCATATTTTCAAACAACAATACATCCTTTGCTAATGCATCCTTGCTTCCAAGTGTGATTGTACGTACTCCTATGACATTTAAAGACCCGTCATTTCCAAAAAACATTGTTCCATCCTTCTTTTCCTTCAAGGATATGAACTTAATTTTATCTCTAGTCATATGCATTGAGCAACCACTATCAACATACCAAATGTTTCTATTGCTTTGAGCCTTGAGAGTGATAACACATTTTTCAGTCTTCTTTTTCCATACTTGTTCATTATGATTTTGCGAGAATTTCTTTGGAGAGCTTCCAAGTCTGCAATCTTTAGTCAGATGTACAAAATTGTTACATTTGTAACATTCGACATCATCTCTCAAATGATCAAATATGTTGATATTCTGTTGAGTTCTCAAATATCCATTTCTGAAAGATCCCCTAGAACTATATTCATTCCAAACATACATGCGGCATTCTATAGCTCTATTTCCAAACCTTCCACATGAATAACAATGATGATAAATGATAGTTTGATACTTGAGAGGAAATCTTCTTTGAGGAATTATTTTCCATGGTTCTTCTTGTGAGTCTTGATCTCTTGATTTAGATGAGAGATCTACTTTCTTGGTAGATTTTTCGTATCCATCTTCTCTATTTGTCATAGAAGGACTTGACTCCTTTTCAGATTTTTCTTTGTAACTAAGACCACTCTTGTCATTTCATGATTGTTTATTGTTGATGAGTTCTTCCAATGCCTTTGAGTTTTTGGCGTAGTTTTGAAGAGTTTTTCCATTTTTTACTTCCTTTCACAGAGAGACTATTTCAGCTTCCAATGCCTCTCTTTCCTTTTTGATTTCCTTTAATTCTTTCCTAAGAGATTCTTCAATTCATTTGTATTCTTCAACCTTGATTTTAATATTTAGGACACGTTCCCTTTCTGACTTTAATTCGTCTTCAAGAGTGTTGATGTACTTATTTTCGGCATTGAGCTCTTTGATAAACCTGATGACTTTGTTTTGAAATTCAACCTCAGTTATCTCTTCTTCTCCTTCATTGTCATATGTCTCTTGCTTATTGTGCTTGGCCATAAACAATACTCTTCCATTGACTTTTTCTTCGTTATCACTGTCTTCACCAGATGAGGATCTATCTTCTTTGGAGAAGAAACTCTTCTTAAACCATTTCTTCCTTCCTTGCTTGTTGTAATTCCTAGGATATTTCTTCCCCTTCATAACAACATCATTTTTGTGTGGACACTTGGATGCAAAATCCCCAACCTCATCACAATCAAAACATATTAATGGAAGTTTACCTTTGAATTTTCCTGTACCTATTCTCATTTTCCATGTGAAGTAGGCAAATTATTTATCTGAAAATTCTTCTTCATCCTCTTCCTTTTCGTCATCCTTACAATTGCAAATTTTTTATTTCGGAGTCTGCCTGTCCTTACTAGTCTTCTTGCAAGCAGAAAATGTTGTTTCTAACTAAGATGTGCCATCCTCTTCTTCAATCCTCATTTCATATGCAATTTAAATTCCCCTGCAATTCATCTATGCTGAGATTGGTCGAATTCGTTCTATCTTCCAAGACAGATACATTTGGGTTGAATCTTGTTGGCAAGGTTTTGAGGATCTTTCGGACAACAAATTTTGAGTCGATATGTTCTCCCAAACCTTCTAATGTATTTTTTGTTTCATCAACATGCTGAAATTATGCAACAATATCTTCATCTTCCTTCATTATGAGTTGCTCAAATTTTGCCCTGAAAATTTGAAGCTTTGCTTCTTTCACCTATGAGTCACCTGCATATATATTCTCAAGCTTGCCCCATACCTCTTTAGCAATTTTTTAACTCAATGCCTTATGATAGACAAATTCAATAAGCCCACTAATAATAAGATATTTAGTCTTTGCATCATATACCATATTTTTCTTACCTTGTTCATCTAGGGTCGATGTGAAGCCTTTTTCAATGATTTCCCATAGTTCGTATCCTTGTGCTAGAAAATGAACCTACCTTCTTCCACTCCAAAGTGCATAGTTATTTCCATTGAATAAAGGAACTCTTTTCTTGGTGTATTCCATGATCTCCTTCCAGTTGTTAGACTATTACTGAAGCAACCAAGCTATGAAACCAATTGTTGGAAATACTAAGAGCGGGCGTATATTAGTATTCCTTAGCATTTAGCACTTTTAAATCTTTTTCAGAGAATTAGTTAATATTTAATTATTATTAATGTTTATTCAGTAACAACAGTAAACCAAAGAGCACAATAAGCATAATAATTTTAGGTGGAAAACCCCCTCCAGGTATAAAACCATCGAACACTTTTCTAATAAATTCTTTAATCTTTAGCACCAACTGAAATGAAAGTTACAACTTCCTAGAATTCTATAAAAACATTCTTTTGTGACTCCCACTAGAAGGACGCCCTAACAACCTAGTTTTTCAGTAGTCAACTAAATGGATGGCCCAACATCCTAGACCAACCTACCACCCTGAAGTGTTCACAAGCTCCAACCTATAGGCAACTTCATTGACCTGCCTAGCACTTCCATGCCGCCCTATAATGATGAAAAGTGAGACAAGAGTGTGGACGCCCATACCAGGGACAATGATCCATCATACAATAGGATTTACAATGATTTTAGTGTACTTGACCGGAAACACAATCACACTATGACCTGCAACCCAACCATGACATAATCCCAACAATGAATCCTATACCTCCCAACAATGTCTCTTCGACTCTAGGTAGATTGACTCTTTTAGAATAATGACTCTTTCAATGATGAATCTTTTACAAATTTACAATGATGACTCTTTTACAGCATTGGCTTTTTGACAAGACCTGACACTTGACTCGACATTGCTTCTTGGATCACTTGTAGCTACTGAGGTACTATTTTTCTTGCTTCAAGTAATGGTACTTTGGCATTGCATGCCCTTCTAGTATGTGTCTTAGTTGTTCTAAAGTGTCATCCTTCCTGCACATGCATTAACAAGCAAGACCCAAACAAATACAAAACAATATACTTATGCTATCCAGGAAAAACATATGTTAGAGATGATACTCAAAATTCAAATGCAAACACTAATCATACGTACCTTGTTGTAGAAGACTTACCTGCTAGGATATTCCGACACATAGGAAATAGTTAAGTATAACTTGGTCTACTGTAGAGTTACTAACCTTACTCTTTTCCAAAAATTACTAACCTTTTAATCTAGCTCACTTAGTCCAAAGCTACTTTATGAGAATAGAGGTCTTGATTTCAAGTCTTTCTTTTTGTTGAGCTAATTAGATTAAGTTTGGAAAGGGGGCAATTTTTTTTTAAATATAACATTATCATTCATTTCCGCACATTCCCGAACTTCAACGGCATCTTCAACAACTTTTCTTCAAAAAGCCATAACTTCTTTATCTGGAAGCTGTTTTCAGAGCCGTTTTTTTTTAATCAACCTATTTTTTCGAGATCTTTCCATAGGAACACTTAGTTTTAGCATCTATAGCTTCAGTTTATGTTAAAATGGAAAGTCCATGCCAAGTTTTTCTTAATAGCACCAACTACTTCCAATGGTGGTCCTACATTGTGGATTTACTTAGAAGTAAAGGTCTTTACAGAATAGCCTCAGGCTAAGAAACCAAACTGAAAGATGAAGATAAGGCAGCCAAATGGGAAAATAGGCAAGATCAAGCACATGGGTTGATAGGGATATCTATTTCTCTGGACCTTAGATTCCATATCGCAGAACTTGATACTCCTAATGAAGCAATGAAACAGATCACTAAAGTTTTTGGAATTAAAAATGAAATTAGAGCCCATCAACTCGAAAATGAGTTGCTTACATTGGACCCCAATAATTTTTCTTCCATTGAAGATTTTTTGTCCAAGTTCAAGACCCTTAGACTTCTATTGGAAGGTGTTAAGGTTAATAAAGAAGATGGTAACCTTATTTATTCCATTCTTACTAAGTTGGGACCAACCTACTCTGTGTTTGTTTCCACCTTCCATTCTACAAGAGAAGCCTTCATTTCTCAAGGACAAGACTACAAGACCCCTTCCTTTGATGCCTTTTGTGATTCTTTAATAAGATAACAAGAAAAACTCTTACATCTGGGTCTTCTTAATCTTGGAAACTCTTCTAAGAAAGCCTTAGCTGCCCAGTAGCAACCAAATTCAAAGAATCCTATGAAGCTATATCCTAAAAAGAATGGTCCTAAACAAAACAAGGGTCCTAAGCCATTTCAGTCTCAAAATGAAAAATCATTTCAACAAAATGATAAGGCAAATAAAAACAAAGGGAATAACATTGATAGACATTGCCACTTTTGTAATCGAGATGGCCACTTAGAATCCAAATGCTTTAAGAAGATGGAAGCCTTGGAAGCAGCAATGAAGAAGCATAACATCCATTTGGAGCACTCAACAAATTCAACTTCATCTTCAGGAATAAAACTTTCTGCATGTGGTTGTCAAGCATCTCAGTATAGATATGCACTAAATGTATCTTCTTCTTCTTCTCATTCTCATGAGTGACTCATTGATTCTGGAGCTTCTTATCACATGGCCAAAAACAAAGCCATGTTTTCTTCTTTAAATGATTTTAACACCAAAAATATATATGTTGGTGATGATAGATCTCTTAGTGTTGTAGGGACTGGAACTGTTCATATAGACAATGGTCAATTCAATTCAATGATTTATTATGTGTTCCAACCTTATCCTGCAACCTTCTATCTATATATCAGATAACTCATTCAGGTGAAGGTAAAATCGTTGAATTTTCACCTCATGATGTTGTAATTAAGGACTTAAGAGATCCTAGATAGATTTTAGCTACTAGCATTGCTAATGATTCTACAAGGTTGTATATTTTTAACAACTTTAGGTCATCAAATCTTCCCTCGGTATTTGTTGCTCATAATGATGAAGTGAGCAAAGTTTGGCATGAGTGATTTTGTCACTTAAACTAATGCTCCCTTCAGAATCTATGTAAAGAAAATATGGTGACAGGTCTTCCAATGGTATCTTGCAGAGATGGTGTTTGTTCCGGATGTGTACTCGGAAAACATCATCGTGATAGTTTTGTAAAACGTGCCTCTTGGCACGCCTCAGGCCCTTTACAGGTTGTGCATAGTGATTTATGTGGTCCTTTTCCAGTTGTTTCATTTTATGGCTACAAGTATTTCTTAACTTTCATTGATGATTTCTCCAGACGCACTTGGGTATACTTCTTAAAACTCAAGAGTGAAGTATTTTACATGTTCTTGGCCTTTAAGGCCTTTGTTGAAAATCAATCTGGACATTAAATTCTTAAACTAAGATCTGATAATGACGGAGAATATGTTAACAACAAATTCATCAACTTTTGCACTGAGAATGGAATTCAAATGCAACATACTGTTCCATATACTCCACAACAAAATGGTGTAGCTGAAAGGAAGAATCACATCTTAAAGGAAATGGCTAATTGTATGCTTCAATCTAAAGGACTTAGTCTCAATTTTTGGGCAAAAGAAATTAATTGTGCAAATTACATAATAAATCACACTCCTACTAAGGTTTTAAGGAATATCACTCTAGAAGAAGTATGGAGCTTAATTAAACTAGATGTAAGTCACTTTCGTGTTTTTGGAAGTGAAGCATGGGCCCATATTCCAGATGAGAAACATAAAGATTTAGAACCTAAGAGTGAAAAATGTATTTTTGTTGGATATTCTGAAGATGTCAAAGGATACATACTTATTCCACTTAAGTCCAAAAATGTTATCATTAGAAGAGATGTAAAGTTTGCTGAAAATATATCAGCTTACGAGCCTAGTTCGGTGGATGTGCCACCTCTCTCTATCGCTTCTACTTCTGAAAATATTTCTTCTTCAGATGATGACAGCGAGGACGAAAATCCTCTCCCACCTTCTCAGGATCCTCCTTGAGATCCTCGGCTTCCAAAATGGGTCTGTGCTACTTGGGATGCAGTAGGTGCTCTTTCCGGTGATCCTACAGATCAACGACGTACACGTTCTTAGTTCGATAGAGCTTCTTCTTTACTAGCTCAAGATTCAGCTAATTATGATCCTAACACCTTTATAGAAGCTTCAGGCCATCCAAATTGGGATGCAGCTATGAATGAAGAATATTGTTCATTATTGGCAAGTGATACATGGGATCTTGTTCCCCTTCCAAAGGGATGAAAACTTGTTAGATGCAAATGGGTTTACAAAACCAAGTATGGACCAGATGGAAAAGTTAATAAACATAGAGCTCGTCTTGCTACTAAGGGTTTTTCACAAGTTGAAGGCATTGACTATACTAAAACCTTCTCCCTTGTTTCCAAAATGAACTCTGTCCACCTTGTTATTTCCCTTGCTGCCTCTTTCAAATGGGAAGTCCATTAGATGGATGTTAAATCTGCCTTCTTACATGGGGACTTGCATGAAGAAATATATATGGAACAACCTACTGGTTTTATACAAACAAACTCCAGCCTTGTATGTCGGCTTAAGAAATCCCTTTATGGTCTCAAGCAAGCCCCTTGGGCTTGATATGCCAAAATGGATAGCTTTCTTTTAGAAACTGGATTTTCTAGGTGTCATGCTGACAATACTGTCCGCACCAAGAAAGTGGGAAAGTCCCTTATCATTCTTGTTCTTTATGTTGATGATCTTATCCTTACTGGTAGTGATCCCAACCTTATAAGCCATGTGAAGTCCAGCCTTAAAAAGAATTTTGAAATGATAGACTTAGGACACTTGCATTATTTTCTTGGTCTTCAAGTCTTGTGGTCCAAGGAAGGTATTTCCCTTTCCCAGTCCAAGTATGCATGTGATCTTCTATACCATTTTCACATGGAAGACTGTAATCCAACCCCTTCTCCCTTTCAGTTTGGAGCCAAAATTTCTGTCACTTGTACTTCCCTTGAAGTTGATGCTACCTTATACTTTCAACTTGTAGGAAAAATTTTGTATCTGACCCATACTCGTCCTAACCTTTCCTTTGCTATTAGCCTTATTGCTCGGTTTATGCAAAACCCACATGAAAGTCATTGGAAAGAAGATAAAAGAATAATTCATTATGTTCGAGGTACAGTTCAGTTTGGGATTCATTACAGTGCAGAAGCATCTCCTCTATTGGTTGGTTTCACTGATTTTGATAGGGCTAGTGATCCTGATGATCGGAAGTCTACTTCCGGTTGTGTGTTCACTCTTGGTTTAGGACCTATTACATTGCCTTGCAAGAAACAAAGTGCCATTTCTTTTTCTTCAGCAGAAGCAGATTATCGTGGTGTCGTAGAAGATAGTAAGGAAGCCCTGTGGCTTCTTCAGATCCTGTCAGAGTTTGGCTTTCAGCAACAACATCTGACTGCACTTTGGTGTGATAATCAAAGTGCCATTCAACTATGCAAAGATCCAGTCCAACATCAGAGCAACAAACACATTCAACTGCACATGCACTTCATCAGAAAGCTCATTCATGACCATGTTCTTGAAGTGCAATATTTTTCAACAGATGATCAAGTTGCAAACATCTTTATAAAAGCTCTCACAGAGGCAAAGTTTACTAAACTTCGATTTATGGTTGGAGTTCAGGAAGTTGTCACTAAGGGGGGTTAGGCTCTAATGCCTCCTTCCTTCTCCTATTGTGTCATATTTGTACATCCTTCAATCCTATCCCAAGTTTTTCTTAAGGGGGATGTTAGGATATTCCGACACATAGGAAATAGTTAAGTATAACTTGGTCTCGTGTAGAGTTAGGTAAATTGTGTTTATTTACTATGTACTTCAGTAACTTACAATCTGACGGCCACGATATGTAGTGATCCGACGGTTCATTCTCTCCTCGGTATTATCGACACTTGATCCATGGCTTAACACTCGATTGGTCCATGATCTCTATTTAAATAGCTTGGAGGGTCATTTGTAGGGTAACCATTCATGAGAGAAGCTTATGTAAATTTTCATTCTTTTATTAATAAATTTCCTGAAGTGGCCACGTTGGCTCAGGCTGTGGACTATTTCCCTCTTTGAGGGTTTTAACCACATCAACAATACTGGTGTATTGATCTGTGATCTGTTTATGAGTGGTATCCTTTGGTGTTTTGTTTGAGGAACTTACCCTGTAAATTCCTACATTACCCTTGAGTGTTGATGTGTGGTCCTTACTGCAATGATCCTTGAATGCATACTTTTTCTTTCCTTGTAGGAGCTCTATATTTAATCTGTTGTATCTATGTAATTTTAGATCTTAAAGGTCTAAAATTTAGTCTTGTGGTAGTCCTCTGAGTCCTCTTTCCAAAGCTACATGTATGACCAAGATTGGATTCTTCAAGAAAGAGATACGCTCAATATCCCATGATGACCTGATTATCGAAGGGTTCAGTAGAGCGAACTTGTACGAAGTGCCACGTGTCCCTATTTCGACCTTCGGCCCTGCAAATGATAACAAAGAAACTAAAGTCCGTCCTATTTCTGTCACTATTTACTAAATTTGAATCTAATGCTCAAAGAGAACTTTATGACGATTTTCGCGAGGTCACTTGTTTGACATGGAGTTCAGGAGTGTGAAAAAACCTTAACTTCCTCAGATCACATCTCCCAAAATATAGCGAACCAAGATCTAATATTTGGTTATGTGGTGCATCATGATTTCGGCTCAAATGGGTTGTAATTTCAGATTCTGAATATTCCTATAAAAAAGGTTATAGTGAACATTCCACGATGACCCGTTTGAATTAGCGAAATCTTAGAATCCAAGGCTCTAAACTTGCTTCAAAACAGACTTTAAAACTTGATCATAATTTTGTGCCCTAACCAGACCTCAACAAAACCTTAAAATCCCTACAATAGCCAAAAAATTACAAAGGTATTCTCACAATATTGTTCGTTGAAAAGTGCTTGCTAGAGGAGGATATGAGGGTCACTATTTATAGAAATGTATTGAGTTGAGAGGGTCCTCAATAAGTGAACATTGGAGGGATTTTAAGAGCATAAAGCATTATTAATTATTGACTATTCAATGACAACAACCAATGATGATTGCCATGCCACAACCCCATGGGGTTTTAGCCCACTAACTGGGGTTACTAACTTCAAACATGAATAACTCTCAAATCATGAAGAATTAAATGGTGTTCCATATATCAATGGAAACATCTCGATGAGTAGAATCCATCTAGAAGATCCTTGACTCAGAATATGAGATTCGTCAAGTAAAAATTCCCATGCAAGATTGGCGTAGCCCGTGGTGCTGCTTGGGTTGACATCAATGACAACCATTGATCAACAATTTCTTGGATGAAAACTTTCCAAAAATTAAAAGTAATCCACCATTGAAATGAAACAAAATATCCCACATTAATATCATCTTACGAATATGTAAAGATAATAATTTTGTAGTAGTCTAAAGTGCTCTCAAGAAAATGAAATCAAAAGGCTTCTACCTGAATCTCACATTCACAATACTTATAAAATATATGGGTGATGAGGGATGTTCAAAAACACATTGTTGGTTCTGCTCCAGATAAAATCCTTTAACTGGAAATCAAGATCATCCAAATAGACATCTTAAAGTGGTTCGAGCTCTAGATATGCAAAATGTAGGTGCCCTACCCCTGCCATACACCTTGCCTTGGTAGAACAAGGTTCCCTAGAAGATTGATTCCTACTCATCATAGGAGAGCCAAAACTAACCATTGGTTGTGCTTTTTCTATCATCAGTACTTCTAGGTTAATCAGAAAAGCATTGCAACCCAATTGGCCGCTTGCACATGATGATTATAGACCTGCAATAGAATCTTGATATCATTCTTCCCTTGCCGAAGGGAAACTTTAGACTTCCAATTCCAAATAGGGAAACAACCTGTTATCGTTTTGTAGTTTTTAGGTTGAGGGAGTAAATACATTGGACAACATCAAACCACTTTTGAAGCTAGGATCTAGCCCTGTCATCTTCAGAGAGGGCTCTCTCTTTATGATTTAACTTTGGTTTTTGGTTTATTTTAGGCTAGTTATGATTATGCTTGGTTGTTTGTTTGAATTTGGTTGATTGGTTTGGTTGGTTTATCTGATCAAATTATTTACTTTCCATTGGGCTATGGAGTCAGATAAAATTGGATATTGCATCAAATGTTTAAAAGAGTAATCACAGGGCAAGCTAGTTACATTTACTGGATCCTTAAAGTGAATTATGAAATGGAGAAAAGGTGTGTTTAGTAATGATCGAAAAGCATTTAAGAATTTTTCAATCAGACTTTAGAAGAAAAACATACAGATTGTAAAAACAGTCCAAATAAGGTGTTCAATTAACAAATCTTATTTTTCACATTTCCTGTTTTACAATTAGATTTTCAAATGATTATAATGTAGAGAATAACAGTGAAAACAACAATTACAACAGGAAAAATATCACCAGTAAATTATAACACAAGAACCCTATGAAATTCTTTGTATTAATGATGCTCCAGCAATGTGGAAAAAGTACAATGCTCAATAAGAAGAATTACAATGATCAGGAACCGACCCTCAATACTTCAAATGAATGAAATATTTAAACTCAATTTCCAAAAAGATTACAATGAATGCCGCATCAACATGGCAATCTATTATTAACTAATAGAATGACTAATGTAACAAAAAAAGGTGAATTTGGTGAAGTGATCTGGATGTCTGGCACTATTTTAGTAGAGAATAGTTTCTGAGTTCCCACAATTGGGTGTTGCACTGGATGTAGCTAACCTCTTCCTTAATCTTGAAATTCACATAGTTTATCCCACTGTTCTTCATCCAGGATGGTGATTTTTGTTTCCTTGCTTCTGTATATTGAGAAAATGTAGGCTTTACTTCAAAAATATGCTTTATCGCATGCTGAATGAAAATAATGTTGCTGGTAGCTTCGAAAAAATATCTCCCTGTCATATCACCTTTAATGTGGGAAGATTTAGCAGTATCCTTTGTAATGTATTTAAGCTTCTTCATATAATCTTCCCTGGTCATTAGTTTGTTATTAATTACAAATGAAGAAGGCATGCCCCTCTTTGTTAATGTCTCTATTTTGTTGAAAAACCTGTTGACTGCTATTTCCAAACTGTGACATTTTTTTGTAAGCTTCAAAATCAAATTTTCCTTTGTAAGAACTTTATTTACTTCCAATATTGTTTATGTCCTGTCATCCACTCCAAAATCATCCAACTTTTGTAAGGCAAGCTTGAGGTTGTTTCCCTAAAAATACAAAAACATATATACTAACACAAAAGCATATTTAAATACTTCCTCAGTTTGGAATTTGACAAACATTTCATGGATGGAATCTGCAAGGAATTGGTTGAAGTTGAATAAGATGGAAGGCTTGGAATCTGTAGAGAAAATAGAAATTAAACCTACAATAACCTCATCTACCCATTGATCTGAGTAATAACCAAGGAGGTAGGAGATGACCGTAATGATTTTCTTGGCTCTCTCAGGGAAAATGGAGGATGGATAGGGAGGATGTTTCTTGGGTAATGGGGCATCTTCAGTCAAGCAAAGCTGAAGGATTTTGGCTCTTTTTGCAAAGTCCGACTTCTGATACAATTCAGTGAGTGCTTCATGAGAGAAAGGAGTGGCATTTTGTGTAATAGGTGCTTGCACCATTTGATTTATTGATTGGGAAGTTATAGAGAATAAAATTTATCATGTAGGGGCAATAACCGCTCTTTGACTGGGTAGATAACAAGAATGACATTTCCTAATGAATTCAAGGGAACTATGGATACGGGGAAAGATATAATGGGGCAAATTGGATTCCCACAATCCAATATCATCAGACTTATCAATGAATTTGTCTTCAAGCCTGTAGTACATTTCAAATAAATCAAATTCACATAGGGTTTCATGGATATTGTAGTCCATGTCCACCAAAGGTATATGATGAAAATCAATCGGAGGGTGGATTAGAGGACTTACAGGTTGCTCCTGTCCCTTATCTTTAGGAGGCATAATTGGGTAAGGATAAGAATACTAATGGAATCTTGATTATGCAGTTTTACAGGGCGTGGAGATTGAATTGGAAAACCTATCAGGGGAAAAGTATTAGTAAAGTGTGGTGTTGGTAACCTGTTAATAGGTGAAAAGAGAGAGTTTATAGATTTCGGGATTTCCCGTTTATGATGGCGTGGGTGCGTTATATTTATGGTTAAGTAATTAACATACTTAACGGGTTGATTTGGAGGGAGCATATGTAATTGGCAGGAGAAACAGATAGATGAGGTGGCAATGGGGGATTGGTGGGAGCATAACAGATAGGGTAGTGGTTTCGTATGGCAGAGAAAATAGTTTTTGGACGGGGGGGGGGGGGGGGGAGGTGGTTAATGGTTTTGGAAAAGGGTGGTGTGAAAACATAGAATGACGCCATGTCGCAGTAGGTATGAGGTTGAATATCGCCCATTTCAGACCCCCCCCCCCCCCCCCCCCCACCTCGACAGTAAAGTTCAGATGGTGAGGGGGGGTCGAAACATGATATTGGTCGTTGGATATCAAATGCGGAGTTAGGATGAGGTGAAAGGTGGGGAGGCTTTATCACGACATGATGGACGTATGGTGGGGTAGGGAAATGAACGAAATATATAAGCAGAGAAATGAATTTGGGATGGTGAAACATAGGAATATTGGAATAATGGACCAAATATCATTTGATATATTGAACCTTAGAACAAAACCTTTATCCCTTTGATTTTCTACTGCGCATGAAAATTAATCTTTAACATTTGACTTAGGATAAAATTTTCATGCTTATTATAAAATCATCATTCTATTTGTACCTACTCTCTCATTTCAATTCTTTTTCTAAGCTAACATTTTTTCTTCTTGCTTTGCAGGGTGCATTTAAACTAGCAGACCCAAATCACTTTTTTTTAAATGAAAATCTACCTTATCCTATCACTTATCTCACCATTGATTCAGATTAAACTATTGAATCAATTTTATTTCTACCTAGCTACTGATTTACCAAGATTAAACTATTTAGCAAATATTTATTCACTAATCTATTCAACTAAAATTTAAATGAGTTCTATCATGATCAAACTGTATGATTTGAACATAAATTTTGTCATTGTGGCATTCAAAAACAAGTTGCACACAACCTCATTTTATAATGAACTACAAGAACTAACTTATGAGTAGTGGCATTCAGACTTGTAGCACTTTCCGTATTATTTTCTATTTTTTCTTTTGTGGGGTTCTTATCTCCTCTTCTTCTTTTTTTAACATACCCTCTTTACATTTTCCTTTTTTCATATATTTTTGGAAATAATTTGAATATTGAAATTATTTACAATATGAAATTACAAATAAAAAATACTCAATCACCTTGAGATCCTATAATTTATAGGAACTGAACAGTGGTTCCAGTTGAGGATGGTACTTCTGCAAGTGAAGTGTCATGAACATATGACCAGTAGCCTTAAGTACGCCATGTCTGTAATGTCTTCATCTGATTTCTTTTGTTGTTTTAATATACTTTTGGTAGCTCATCAATCCAGGCTTAGGGCCTTCACTGTGGCCTTCAATCTTTGTTAATAAGTTACCAATCAAAACCATAAAGATTATAATATTTGCAATGATGTAAGAAAAATCTGTAGGCTAAGAGATGTAGTGCTTCAACATCTTGCCATTGATAGGACCTCCAGGTATCTCGACTCCTTCTAGCTCTTTAAGGAAGAATGCATTATTTCCCATGAAAGCATGAACAATTTATGGCCCTTTCTAGATATCATCAAACTTGCCATGTTTTCCTTTATCTTCGCTCCTGGAATCCCATCTCAAAACTTGGTCCCCAATGTTAAAGTCATCAGCTTTTGTTCTTCTGTCAAAGATATTTTTAATGTTCTCCTTAATAACTTGGGTCATGTTGTATACTTCTTCCCTAGATTACTGCAACTGGATAGTTTGATTGATCCTTCTCCATACATCATTAGGTTCAACTTGTACTTCTTCAATGATCTTCATGACTAGAACTCCTAAAGATGATGGAAAAACTGCATCCATTCCATATACCAATTGGTGTGGTGACATGCCAATTGATTTTTTAGTAGTAAGTCTGTCAGCCCAGAGTGCATTGACTAACTTGTCATGCCAATATTTTTTGTTGTCTTCTAACAACTTTTTGATGATGTTCACCAAACTTTTATTTGAGGATTCGGCCAACCCATTACCCTGAGGGTAATAAGTTGTTGAATGTTCCAATGTAATGTGGTATTTATGGCAAAATTCAACCATTTTTTTAGATTTAAAGGCTGCAGCATTATCCATGATGAGTTTACTAGGACAACCAAATTTGGAGAGGATATTAGTCTCAAGGAATTTAATAATGACAACATCAGTGGAAACTCTGGAAGGGGTGGCATCTATCCATTTGGTAAAGTAGTCAGTGGCTGTAAGAGGGATGAATTTCACCAATGAAGTCCAATCCCCATTACTGGAAGTGGCTTTCAACAGAGATAGGCTTTAATGGCAAGGGTAACAATTTTCTCTTTCCCTAAAAAATATAGCATTTATGGCATGAGGTGACTTGTTTATGAATGTCAGGGAAAAGAATATGCTAGTAGAAACTAGCTCTAAGGATTTTATTGGTGGTGGTTTTCCAATAAATATGTCCATGGCAATCTCCTTCATGGAATTCCTGCATAACTTTTTCTACATCATCCTTTAACAAGCATTTAAGTAAAATACCCCCAGCATCTTTCCAATACAAAACATTTTCTATCATGCAAAATTTAACAGCTTTTAACTTCAGAAATCTTTCCTCTGTTCTTGTCAAACTAGGAGGAACATTTAAATTAAATAAAACATAAAGCAAGTCTGCATGCCAGGGTGAGTTCAGAAATGCCTCATCAATTTGTGGAGCCGCCTGTTCCTCTTGATTATCTAATGGATCAATCAATTTAATGTCTAATGCATTGAAATTTGACTCAACCATCAATTCGGATTGTCCCTGACCTTTGATGAACTTGGTGGGCTTGATTTCTAAGTCATACTCAAGAATGACAACAATCCATTTGCCTCTTTTTCCATCAAAATGTCTTTAAACACTGAATTAGGTACATAAGAAATAATGTGGGAATGCAAAATATATACTCTAAAATATTTTATTGCTTTAACCAATGCAAAGGCCCATTTTTCCATAATGTTGTGTTTCAAAGATGCATCTCTTAAATCTTTACTAAAGAATGCAATAGGCTATTCAAAACCTTCATTTTTTTTTTTTCTGTAGTAAGACTACTGCAATAGTGTGTTCAGAAGCAAAAGAGAAGATTATGAAGTCTTTTGTAAAATCTGGGCTAATCAACACTCGTGATTTGGTCTAGGCCTATTTAGCTAAATCAAAGGATTGTTTAGCCTCGATATTCCACTTGATTTCTGAATCCTTTTTAAGCATGTTTGTTATGTTTCTAAGAAGTTCTGTCAGGTTAGGAATGAATCTCCTTAGGAAATTGATTTTGCCAGTAAAAGACTGAAGCTCTTTGATGTTTCTTGGATGACTAATTTTTAATATTGCTTCAATTCTATTGGGATCAATCCTAATTCCATCCTTGGAAATAATGTGACCAAGAAGTTTTCCTTCCTCAAGGCCAAACAATGTTTTCTTAGGATTTAGCGAGATGCAAAACCTTCTACATTTTTCAAACACTCTTCTCAGATGTGCTAAATGTTCCTCATCAATTTTAGAATAGACAGTAATGTCATCTAGATAAATCACAATAAAATGGCCAATTTCATCAGCAAAGGCAATATCCATTGCTCTTTGGAAATTGGCTCCAGCATTCATTAACCCAAAGGGAATTTTCACATAAACGAAAGTTCCCCATAGAGTAGTGAAGGCAATTTTATCCTGATCATCAGGATGCACTAAGACTTGGTTATAACCTAAGAAACCATCCAATAAGGAAATTCTACTCGACCTTACTACCTTTTGCAACATATGATCCATTTTAGGTAAGGGGTAGTTGTATTTAAGGGATACCTTATTAAGATTTCTGAAATCAATACATAATCTGATTTCTCCAGTTTTCTTTCTAGTAGGAACAATGTTAGACACCCATTTAGAGTATCTAAGAGGAAGTATAATTTTATCATCATACATCCTTTTCACTTCTTTCTCAACCAGTGGCATCAGGACAAGATTTATCCTACAAAGTTTTTGTTTGAATGGTTTTTGATCTTCCTTGATTGGGATTTTTTGTTGTATGATACTAGTGTCATATGCTTTTATATCCTCATAGATCCATGCAAAGACGTCTATGAACTCTTTAAAAAGGGATATATATCATTGTTTTGTGACAGTAGGAAGTGATTTCGAGAGTATTATCATTTTGGGATTCTGGTCATTGCCTATATTGAATTCTTCTATGTTTGCCACTCTGGGTTCCATTTTTGGCTTTTTTCCTACATCATTAAAATAAAAAAGTTCTTCTAATGGAACTAAACCCCTAGGAAAAACATTATCCTTAAGATGAAGTACTTCAAATTCTTCTTTTTCTAGATTTATTTCATGCAATTCTAATTTATGTACAAATTTATTGTATGAACTATTTATATCAGAATCATCAAACTGTTTATCTATACCAACATATTCCACAATATGATGTTCTACTTCACACTCTAAAGATATGCTACTATCTTCATACTCATCCTTGGATTGCAAAAAGTTTTAAATCTGCTTATCACTTCCGAATACCTTCCAATATATCATATTATCAGGTACCGCTAGACAGTGTTTAATTTCCACTATATATTGTCTATTGGGATGATGCATTTTACATGTGCTAGCTGAAAAAGCTAAACCATTAGCCAAGACATTTCGATTTCTGGGAATGATAGCAAGATCATATTCTACAAAAGTTCTTAGAAAGTCAAGCACAACATTTCTGTAGGCTCTCAACCTAGGATGTTTTGCAGCATATTCTCCTTTAATCCTTTTTAGAATTAATTCAAAGTCCCCCTGAATTGAAATTCTTTTAGCACCTAGCCTTTTAAATAATTGCAATCCTAAGAGAAGTGCCTCGTATACTGCTGGTGGGCTCCAGTATTGTAGCAATAATGCTACAAATCCTGGAGCTTCCTATCTCTAATTTTATCAACCCGGTAGTTCGTAACAAACTTGGAAGCGACGGTGCTGTATGCACAAGTACTAGCTCTTGTCGCAGCTGTCACTTGGTCAGCTGGCACAAGTCCGCTAGGGCTCAAGCCAACTTCTATATGTTCTCAGAAGAAGCTTTTTAAATGATGAATGAAGGCTATCTCAAAGGAAATTAACCTACTTTGCAAGAATGAACTGAAAGCCAACCAAACATGGAAACCCTAGTAAACCCTAATCTGACTAGCTTAACCTCTATGATGCAATGGTGGGAATGCAACTTCTAGAAATGATGCCATTACTTCTAGTGAGATGAGATGCATGAATTTAAACTACTTCCATTGAAGAGAACACGTTTTTGTATTTTTGCTCAAGTGGGTGGAGTTATTATGATTGTGCTTCTTACTGGGTATTGACTGTGCAGGGGTAGTTCGAAGGGAAGGAAGGCTTGGGAACAGTTAGGAGGGCTCTGAGAGGTTCCAGGGGATCCCTCACATCATTCCACAAAAGTCCACAACATTCAGGTGCTCGACAACCGTGTTTGCAGGCTTCTACAGGATGTCTGCAGGGGATCATACAGGAAACTCGGGATTTCTACAGGATGTCTGCTAACTTCTACAAGATGTCCTACAATCGGAGTTTTGGGTGATGGACGAGTGAAGGAGCTGTATGGATGGATAGGTAAGATGAAAGAGGAGCTTGAGATGGCCTATGGATAGAGAGATGAGATGGAGAGAGAGTGGATAGAGCTGGTTGGTCGATAGAAGGGTAGGGGCAATGGAAGGTCAAAAAGATTGAGCAACGTGGATAATAGAAGGGTTGGAAGGAAAATGATCTGAACAGAGGATGAGTAGGTGGCTTAGGCACGGTTCAGAAGGATAAGAACACGATGAAGTGGTGCTGCGCAGTGTAAATGAAACAAATCACCCTTATCTTGCATGTAAACGAAAGTTCACCAACCTATTCTAACTGTTTTATTAGGAATCAAAGAACAACAAGGTAAGTTGAAAGGAATTCGTGCATGATGCTGAACCCAAGAGTCATTACTCAAGATATAATCGCATGGACAATTCTTCAATCGAAAACATTACATCAATACTTGCATGCATATGTTAAAACAGTGTTTTTTTTGGCAGTTTGCACGGTCTACACTTCCGGTCCCCAAACAGAGGTGAAAGTGAACATGCATTCAACCTTTTTGGACTCAATGTAACTTCAATCTCCCTAAGCTAATTCTAAACTACTGAAACAACTGCATTCATGAAACTAACCTACATAACAAAACCGAAACAGCCAACTCAGCAAACTGTATTTTCAAGTGCATGCAAAGGAAAGAAATGCAATGATAAAGAAAGACAAGTAACAATACAAAGGAAAGGAGGTCTATTGCTCTCAGGTTGGGCCCTAACCTGAGAGCTATAGCTCCCCTAAGAACTCAGAATCGAATCCAAATCTGACTGCCTTTATTAAAATATCATAATCATGAGTCTAACAACATGCCAAAATTGGCTTACAAAGAGCAAAAACAGAGCTACAGCTCGTAATCCAAAATCTATATCAAAAGTTCAAGAGTCTCATCGAAGGCAACAACCTTAATATTTATACATGATGAGGGCCAAGCTGGCCTCCTCAATTAGTGGAGCTTGGCTGTCCAACTGAAAGTAAACTGCTGTTCCTGTAGAATCCGTTGGCTGCCTTCTAGCTCGGTGATGATAGCTATTGGAGCTCGGAGTTGGGGTGGTGTATCAACCTCGTTAAAAAAGGAAACAAGGGGCACGAGGATAGTTTTCTCCTGTATCAACCTCGTTAAAAAATGAAACAGGCTAGCATGAGGATAGTTTTGTTACTGAGTCAACCTCATTAAATAATGAATCAGCTAGATTTTAGGATATGTAGGTAGATTGTAGAAAGTAGGGTTTTGAGGATAGTTCCTGTTACTGAGTCAACCTCGTTAAAAAATGAATCAGCTATGAGGATAGTTCTTTTCTTGTGTCAACCTCCTTAAAAATGAAACAACTCCCTTTTCAAGTTAAATATTGAAAGTAAAGCTTCATTCCATCCATCTGCTTGAATGCAATGAAGCCTGGGGGGCATGTACCTCGCTTTGCATCATTATCCTGGGGGCATGTGAACTTTTTGAGCATAGTTCCTTGTCTTGTGTCAAGCTCGTTAAAAAATGAAACAAGGGTAGGTTAAGTAGGTAGATTGTAGAGAGTAGTTATGAGCATAGTTCCTTGTCTTGTGTCAAGCTCGTTAAAAAATGAATCAAGGATTAGAGCATAGTTCCTTTTCTTGTGTCAAGCTCGTTAAAAAATGAATCAAGGTTTTTTAGAGTAAGTTTTTGTTAGGTAGATTGTAGAGAGTAGTTATGAGCATAGTTCCTTGTCTTGTGTCAAGCTCGTTAAAAAATTAAACAAGGGTTTTGAGGATAGTTCTTTTCCTGTGTCAACCTCACTAAAAAATGAAACATCTCCCACAAGTCTTTCCAAGATCTTGAAAGTAAAGCTTCATTCCATCCACCTCATTGAATGCAATGAAGCTTGGGGGGCATGTACCTCGTTTTGCATCATTATGCTGGGGGCATGTGAACTTATAACAAGCATAGTTTTTCGTTTCAAGCTTGCGTAAACATGAAACCGAATCCGAGCATAGTTCTTTTCTTGTGTCAAGCTCGTTAAAAAATGAAACAAATCCTCCTCTACTTGAGTCGAGAGATTGACTAGATCTCGTAGATGTTAGGTTGTATGTTTAGGTTAGTTTTTTCAGTTTTTTAGGTCGAGTCTTTCAAATGATCTCGTAACTGAACCTTCATTTCATCCAACTGGTTGAATGAAATGAAGCTGGGGGGCATGCGCTCTAGCAGTTATGCTTAGGGGGCATCAAGCACAGTTTTATCTCTGTTTCAAGCTTGTGTAAAAATGAAACTACTTTGAAGCATAGTTTTTCTCTGTTTCAAGCTTTTGTAAAAATGAAACCTATCTCAAGTCAATTTCAGTTATTTTCAAGACTCGTTAAACTCATGAAAATCCCGAGATTATTTTGCTATCTTTCATTCTCGTAAAACAAATTAAAATGCCGAGTTCTTTCCGTCTTTTCCTGCTCGTAAATTAAATTGAAAGTCGGCCATATGAGTACATTTTTATCCCTTTTTCGAACTCATTAAAACTTATGAAAAAGTGAAAACCATGAGTACATTTTTATCATTTTTTCGAACTCGTTAAAACCTACGAAAAAATGAAACCTTGGAGTTCTCTTTTAAGCCCTTTTCAGACTCCTAAAATATGAAAAGATTGCCGAGCATTTCTTTTACACTCGTTAAAACGGAATTAAAAGACGGTCCCCTTATAGCTCTTTTCTGACCGTAAAATCAGGAAAAGATTGCTAGGTTTTTGTCGTTTCAAACTCGATGCGGAAATAAAACGACATGTCCTTGGTCGCTTTTCACTTTTCAGGTCAGTGGCACTAATTATGAAAGTACTCCTTGGTCGCAAGATCAAGCGGTTCCCCCAGGTATTATTTTTGTTGGAAATAATACTGAGAGGGGGGGTGAATCAGTATTATCAGATCAATCAAACTTTTTCAATGCTCAGAAACATATACGCTACTTCAGTTAGGTGAACCAGCGTGTACACGCTACTGTGACTAAATAAAACAGCGTATAAGAAGAAAACTCATAATTTAGTTAGCTTATTCTTCAGTTAAGTTCATCAGGACATTATTCACCACATTAACAGTAAACAGGTGCAGTATAACAGAACAAATCAAAAGCCACACACATGAACACCAAGATGTAAGGTGGAAACCCAATGTGGGTGAAAACCACATGCTGCAAGTTGTCTCTATCTTTCTTGAATATGAAACTTCAGTTTACAATCTTTTGTACTGGTGCAGCCTTATACCAGTACGCAGGCTACAACCTGCAGAAGGCTACAACCTTCTCTCGTTCTCCAAACTTCCTTGGAAGGGAGCTCCAACCCCCTTTGCTCTTGTACTAGCCAAGATACTAGTACGTAGGTGCTGACCTACAATCTTCTTTCCTTCAGGTACCACCTTTCATACATTTTCAGACTGGATATTCCTGAAGCATAACATTACAATCTGTAGACCCCAATTCATTCAACTTTCACAACAGATCATTGAAGCATAAAACAACCAATACTTGTATTATCAAACTTTGAATCACTGAACCACTGAACCCTGTCAATCACCAGTTACCAGAACACAGAGCAGACTACAGAACTCTGCAATAACAGTCAGACCCCACTGTAAACCCAAAATCAAGCTTCAAAAGATATACGCTACTTCAATGAGCAAAACCCGCGTATACACGCGCTTTTACCGAAGCCAACCTGCGTACAGATCTAAAAATAAACTTTCTCAATTTGCAGCTGTACCAGACATCAGTTAGACCCAGAACATAACATTGCGACAATATGCAGATCTAGAAATACGCATAATCAACCATATCATGATAGTGCATTTCAAACCATTAGATCCCGATCTATCCTTAGATCTAGTCTTCCATCAACTGATGTGATCTCTCCTTGGCTTAGATCAAGCAACCCAGAACCTGCATATCAGATCTCTTTCTCTCTTAGATATTCAAGCCTTGTCGAAAGATGATATTGCCTAATGATCTTCTTCTCCTTATATAGTCTTAGGCCTTGCTCAATACCAAGAACCAAAACCATAGTAACACAATACCATCAACTTCAAAACTAGGGATCGACACGCCCGTCGAGACACAATGGTCCGAAATCATAGGCACAACTTCCAAGGACTAACCACCATGGACCAAAGGTACTTTTCCACATACACGCGCTTTTTCTGAATCCAACTAGCGTGTACACGCGACTTGGGCTTAACGAACCTGCGTATATTAACTTCCTTGGCATGCTGTACTAAGATCTGTCTTCTGATTAAGTTGCCATCACCTGTACCAACCTCTGAGCACCTGTACCAACCTCTGAGTGAGTTGCCATCAAGGACAACACTTGAATCATAATGCCAACAATCTCCCCCTTTGGACTTGATGGCAACCACCACACCAAGTCACTCTCCCCCTTTGACATCAAGGGCAAAGGGCTGTGCTCCCCCTGAGGACATGCTGATACCTCTGCTTGGCTGTGCTGACTCATGCTCCCCCTGACAGTAGGCCAGATCTGCAAAAGATGTTCTTCAACAAGAACCAAGACTTATACACCATAAGGGACTTTCCTATCACCAAAAAACTCAATACTTACATCCATACTCCCTACCAAGAGGGGACATATCAGAAACAACCAATTACATTACAGCATTCATCCCAGGCATAGTGGGGAAACCAACATAGGCCGTTACATGACCTTGACACCATAAAAGAGATATCACAAGAGAGATATATGACATAGAGACAACAGATCTAGACCAAGACTTATGAAAGTCATCAGCAGCATATTATAAACATCTTTTTAGATCAGCAACCAGGATTTCTTTCTGAGCTCCTTTTCTTGAAATCAACAACCAAAACATCTGAATGCCAACAATGTTTTATGAGACTTTTAAGCTGCTCCCCCTGAACCTGTGCCTGCTGCACCTCCTGAAACCGTGCCTGAAGAATTCTGACATACCCACTGCTGTTCAGAACTCCAGAGTTTGCCCTTGCTGTTCAGAACTTCATATACGCGATTCCTCCTGCATGAAACGGCGTATGGACGCGGATATAATCTCTGCAACATGCGTACACCATACACGCGACTTTCCCAGCATAAATCCGCGTGTATACGCGTATATACCTTTCGTAACTTGCGTATACCAACTTTTCTGTAGAACAGACAAGCTTCAACAGCAGGATGAAGCATCAACTACTCCCAGCTTTTGTCTGAGATATTCAAAAGTTTCCCTGGGCAGTGGTTTTGTGAGAATATCAGCAACTTGTTCCTTAGAAGGAACATACTCCAACTTGACCTTCTGCTCAAGCACTTGTTCCCGAAGAAAATGGTACTTGATTGGTATGTGCTTGGTCTTTGAGTGCATGACTGGATTCTTTGAAATGCTGATTGCACTTGTATTATCACATAAGATAGAGACGGGTGGAGTGCAAGTGATTTGAAAGTCCTGCAAGGTCTGCATCATCCAAAGAAGTTGTGTGCAACAAGATGCTGCAGCCACATATTCTGCTTCAGTTGTAGATAAGGCAATCGAACTCTGTTTTTTGCTGAACCAAGATACTAATCTGGAACCCATGAAGAAAGCACCACCACTTGTGCTTTTCCTATCATCCACACTTCCAGCCCAATCTGCATCTGTGTAAGCATGAAGAGTGAGATCTGTATTTCTAGGATACCATAAGCCATAGTTTTGGGTCCCTTGAAGATACTTGAAGATTCTTTTGACTGCCTGAAGATGAGTTTCCTTTGGGTTGGCTTGAAATCTTCCAACCATTCCTACTGCATGTGTAATATCTGGTCGAGTACCTGTCAAATAAAGCAAACTCCCAATCATGGATCTATAAGTGGGTTGGTGAACTGCTGCTGATTCATCATTTGCACTGAGGCTGCATCCTGTAACCATGGGTGTACATACTGGCTTTGACTCTTCCATGCCATACTTCTTCAAGATCTGCTTGAGGTATTTGGTTTGAGATAAGAAGATACCTCCTTCATTTTGTTGGATTTGCAATCCAAGAAAATATGTCAATTCTCCAAGAAGTGACATTTCGAATTCTTTCTGCATAACCAAGGCAAAGTTTTGACTCATAGTCTCTTCATTGCTGCCAAAAATAATATCATCTACATAAACAACAAGAATTAGCAATTTGTTATTTTCAACTTTTATATAGAGATTGCTATCTGCTGCTCCTTTTGAAAAGCCTTGTTGGTGAAGATATTTGTCCAACCGATAGTACCAAGCCCTTGGAGCTTGTTTGAGTCCATAGAGTGCCTTTTTCAATCTGCATACAAGGTTTGGATCATTCCCAAGAATGAAACCATCTGGCTGCTCAATATATACTTCTTCTTCTAAGTCTCCATTCAGGAAGGCTGATTTCACGTCCATTTGAAATACCTTGAAGTTTTGAAAGCTTGAGAGAGCAAGGAACATTCGGATGGCCTCAAGTCTTGCCACAGGAGCAAAGGTCTCTTCAAAATCTATTCCTTCTTGCTGTGCATACCCTTTACAAACAAGTCTGGCCTTGTTTCTAATTACTTCTCCATTTTCATTTAATTTATTCTTGAAGACCCATTTTGTTCCTATTACATTCTTATCTTTTGGTCTAGGAACTAATTCCCAAGTGTTGTTCTTTTCGATTTGCTCAAGTTCTTCATCCATTGCTTTGACCCAACATTCATCTTTGCATGCCTCTTTCACATTTTGTGGTTCATTGGAGGAGAGTAGTGCCAAGTAGCTTGAAGCTTCTGCAAGTGTCCTTCTTGTTTGTACTCCTGCTTCTTTCTGCCCCACAATCTGAGTTTCTGGATGATTCTTTTGAACATATCTGGATGGAGTCTTCTCTTCTATTCTTGTCTGCTCCTCTGGTTCTTCTTGAGATTCTTCTTCTTCTTGAGGTTCTTCTTCTTCATCATTTCGCCTTTGAGAGTAACCTTCATCTTCTTCAATGTCTTCATGATGAACTTGCCTAGGAATATATCCCTTCTCATCAACCACTATATCAATACTGTCAACAATTCTGCCAAGTCTTTTATTGTAGCACTTGTATGCTTTGCTATGTGGAGAATAACCAAGAAGAATGCCCTCATCTGCTCTAGGTTCAAGTTTGCCAAGTTGCTCATCAGTATTCTTAATATAACATTTGCTCCCAAAGATTTTGAAATGCTTCACGGAAGGAGTTTTACCACTCCAAAGCTCATGAGGTGTTTGAGTGCTGTTTACTCGGACATTTGTTTTGTTAAGAATAATAACAGCAGCATGTGCAGCTTCTCCCCAGAAGGTTGCAGGAGTACCTGATTCATCGAGCATAGCACGAGCCATTTGTTGGATAGTTCTGTTCATTCTTTCCACAACCCCATTTTGCTGAGGAGTTCTAGCTGTAGAGAATTCTCTTCTTATCCCATGTTCATCGCAGAAATCGAAAAATTCATTTGATGTGAACTCCCCACCTCTGTCAGATCTGAGGCACTTAATTTTGTGTCCTGATTCATTTTCAGCCAATGCTTTGAAGGATTTGAATTTTTCGAATGCTTCATCTTTGTGCTTCATAAGCCCTAACCAAACAAACCTTGAGAAATCATCAATGAATAATATCAGATATTCTTCTCCTCGAGGTGTCCTTTTCCTAAATGGACCACATACATCTGTATGGACTAGCTCAAGAGGCAAGCTAGCTGATCCTTCCTTCTCTGGAAAGTTAGTTCTGGTTTGCTTTCCAAACTGACAAGATTTGCATATGGTGTTGTCTGGAATTTTGATATCTGGAAGATCGTGAACTGCCTGATATTTGCATGCTTTCCTTATTTGTGAGAAGCTTAGATGTCCCCTTCGATGCCATAACCAGTGCTCTTCATCCTTGCTAAGATAGCATTGTTGTTGTCCTTCTTCAAATATGTACAGATTATTTGGAGTTCTTTTGCCTTTGAGAACTGTTTTACCTGTATCAAGATCACGAACAAGACATCCATTCGATCTGAAAATAACCTCGGTTTTTTGATCACACATCTGGCTGACACTTAGTAGATTATGCTTCAATCCATCAACATACAAAACATTTCCAGCCTTGACCTTTTCTTTCAAAGGAGCAATACCTTTTCCTTTTATAGTTGCAGGAGTATCATTTCCAAAAGAAACTTTCTTTCCCTTTTCTAAAGTAGAATAAGATTCAAGTTTTTCTTTATCACCTGTCATATGTTTCGAACATCCACTGTCAATGTACCATAGATTTTCCTGTCCTTCTGCATAAAAAGCTATCCCACATCTTTCTGTTTGAGGTTCCTTTATTCTCCATTTTTTGGTGCTCGTGGCTTGTTCCTTTTTCTCCTGAAACCTGCTCCTGCATTCAGAGTCTTTATGACCAAAATTATTGCAAATAGAACATTCAACTTCATTTTCAAGAACCGAAAAGTTGTTATAGGTCCTCTTTATAATCCCTGTCATACTTCTTTGTTTTTGAGCTTCCCTAGTCATGATTGTTTTATATGCAACACACTGAGCTGCTTTGTGACCAAAGTTATGGCAAGAAAAGCATTGTCCATTGAAGAAGCTTCTGCGGTTATTGAATCTACCAGCCAACTGATTGTAATTTCTATTTTCATCTATTCTTGAGCCAAACTGAGAAGATTTTACCTGTGGTTGGTTGTAGCTTTTGTTCACCTTTAAGAAGGATTGTCCCTGATAGTTTCTGTTTGTAATTCGTCCCTGCTTTACCTGATTATCTTCATTGTTCTTCTGCTCATTTCTTCTTGCTGCATCAAGATAACTTTTTGAGGTGGATGCTTTAGAGGTTTCTCCATTATAGCCCAAACCTGTCTTGTTTAGAGGAGACCGCTGCACATTGATAATCTCATCCAAAGTTTCAGATCCTTTGACAAACTTAAGATTAATAGCTTTTGTTTTCTCAATTTCTTTTCTGAGACCAACAATTTCACCTTCTAGTTTTTCAAGATGTTTTTCCTTTTCATCAATTTGAAATTGCAAAGTATCAATGATCACACTCTTTTCTTCTATGCATCTCTTGAGTCTAGTAATTTCATTATAGAGATTATCCACATCTACAGCATCCTCATAATCATCATCTTCAAATGCCATTAACAGCTTATATTTATTACCTTGTTCATCTTCATCACTGTTTGATAAGCCATCACTATCTTCATGGGTGTAGTAGCTTTTCTTATTTGCACTTTGTTTCTTGTTCCATCTAGCAGGTTCTTTTCCTTTATCCTTATAAGGACATTTTGCAGCATAATGACCTACTCTTCCACAAGCAAAGCATTTGAAAGGTAGCTTACCTCTGAACCTTCCAGAACCCCTTTGAAGATTTCTGACAAAATTTGATTCTTCTTCCTCTTCTTCTGGAACATGGCTTGCTTCATAGTAATCTTCTTTTCCTGATGCCTTAAAAGCAGCTTCCCTTCTATCAGATGGACCTCCCTTTCTCATTTCATAAGCAGTTAGAATTCCATGTAGCTGAGACATAGTGAGAACACAGAGATTTTCTTTTTCTTCTATTGCAGATACTTTAGATTCAAACTTGGGGGATAATGATCTTAGAATCTTTTGAACTACTATAGTCTCTTTTATTTCTTCACCCAAATTTTTCATGCAATTAACAATCTCATCTACCCGAAGAAAATAATTAGCCACACTTTCATCATTATACATCTTGAGAGTCTCATATTGAATCCTGAGAGTTTGAAGTTTAGCTTGCTTTACCTGTTCATCTCCTTCATAGCTAGTGATCATTTTGTCCCATATCTCTTTTGCTGATTTGAAGTGCATGACCTTCATGAATTCTGTTTGGGATATACTTCCTAATAGAGTACTGACTGCTTTTGCATTTGTTTCATACTGCTTTTTCTCAGCCGGATCTGTAGGAGTAGCTGAAGGAAAAGCATAGCCTGTTTCTACAATGTTCCAAACTTCTGTACCAAGAGATTGAAGATATGCAGTAACTCTTACCTTCCAATAATTGAAATTTGTCCCATCAAAAATCGGTGGCCTGATTGATGCTTCTTTCTCGTAGTTGCTCATGATGAATGATCTCCCTTCAAGCGATCAAGCTTCTCTGAAGGACCTGCTCCGATACCAATTGTTGGAAATAATACTGAGAGGGGGGGTGAATCAGTATTATCAGATCAATCAAACTTTTTCAATGCTCAGAAACATATACGCTACTTCAGTTAGGTGAACCAGCGTGTACACGCTACTGTGACTAAATAAAACAGCGTATAAGAAGAAAACTCATAATTTAGTTAGCTTATTCTTCAGTTAAGTTCATCAGGACATTATTCACCACATTAACAGTAAACAGGTGCAGTATAACAGAACAGATCAAAAGCCACACACATGAACACCAAGATGTAAGGTGGAAACCCAATGTGGGTGAAAACCACCTGCTGCAAGTTGTCTCTATCTTTCTTTAATATGAAACTTCAGTTTACAATCTTTTGTACTGGTGCAGCCTTATACCAGTACGCAGGCTACAACCTGCAGAAGGCTACAACCTTCTCTCGTTCTCCAAACTTCCTTGGAAGGGAGCTCCAACCCCCTTTGCTCTTGTACTAGCCAAGATACTAGTACGTAGGTGCTGACCTACAATCTTCTTTCCTTCAGGTACCACCTTTCATACATTTTCAGACTGGATATTCCTGAAGCATAACATTACAATCTGTAGACCCCAATTCATTCAACTTTCACAACAGATCATTGAAGCATAAAACAACCAATACTTGTATTATCAAACTTTGAATCACTGAACCACTGAACCCTGTCAATCACCAGTTACCAGAACACAGAGCAGACTACAGAACTCTGCAATAACAGTCAGACCCCACTGTAAACCCAAAATCAAGCTTCAAAAGATATGCGCTACTTCAATGAGCAAAACCCGCGTATACACGCGCTTTTACCGAAGCCAACCTGCGTACAGATCTAAAAATAAACTTTCTCAATTTGCAGCTGTACCAGACATCAGTTAGACCCAGAACATAACATTGCGACAATATGCAGATCTAGAAATACGCATAATCAACCATATCATGATAGTGCATTTCAAACCATTAGATCCCGATCTATCCTTAGATCTAGTCTTCCATCAACTGATGTGATCTCTCCTTGGCTTAGATCAAGCAACCCAGAACCTGCATATCAGATCTCTTTCTCTCTTAGATATTCAAGCCTTGTCGAAAGATGATATTGCCTAATGATCTTCTTCTCCTTATATAGTATTAGGCCTTGCTCAATACCAAGAACCAAAACCATAGTAACACAATACCATCAACTTCAAAACTAGGGATCGACACGCCCGTCGAGACACAATGGTCCGAAATCATAGGCACAACTTCCAAGGACTAACCACCATGGACCAAAGGTACTTTTCCACATACACGCGCTTTTTCTGAATCCAACTAGCATGTACACGCGACTTGGGCTTAACGAACCTGCGTATATTAACTTCCTTGGCATGCTGTACTAAGATCTGTCTTCTGATTAAGTTGCCATCACCTGTACCAACCTCTGAGCACCTGTACCAACCTCTGAGTGAGTTGCCATCAAGGACAACACTTGAATCATAATGCAAACAATTTTATACTTTTTCGGGCTTGGGGGACACAAATTTACAAAAAAGTTCAACCTGGAGTCTTCTTAAGTTTTTTCAGACTCTCTAAAATTGAAAAACGCCGAGTTTCTCCTATACTGGGCTCGTTAAAATTTCACAGTAAAGGACCTATTCAATTACAAACAGGAACGAACCACTCCTTCCTAGGGTTCGAATCAAAACTAGGTTGGACTCATCTGAAGGATGAGCTTATAATCAAGCCTATGTTATCCTCCTCAAGCTTGTTAAAAATAAAGAGGTACTTGCCAGAAATGGTGGGGGAAAAGAGAGAAGAATGAGCCTATTTGTTATCTTTTGTCTCAGAAGAAACTTTATTACCACTCTTGAACACGACACTTTTCATTCACCTGGGTTGGGAAATCCTTTACCTCACAGTTGATCAAACCACTTTGAAAGACTTCAGCCGGGTTCCGGGGATTAACTTTGAGTCATTTATCACCAAACCATCTGTTGTGTCGTTATGTTTTCAAGAGGTCTGCAAACAAAACTTTCATCTGCAAAATACCTTGTCATCCATTTGACCATCCCTGAGTCAGTCCTTACAGCAACATTTCTTCAACTTGAACAATGATTTCGTGTTGTGGGCTTGCCTGCAACGGGTCACTTTCTATCGATATCAGCATATTATCTAGAGAGATGACTTAGAAATCGTCAGTACCTTGAAGTCTGCATGCATCAATGGCAGGTTTCTTGCCTTTGACGTCAGTTTACATCATTGACTTTCGATCGAAGGATTCCGTGAAATGTTCGACATCAACTCATTCATTCACATCTCATGGATTGTACTGGGTACTTTGAGAACCATTGACATTACTGGTGGTCTCTCTCACACTTGTTAACAATTTACATCATCGACTGGTAATCAAGTGGTTTCTACCATGTTCGACATCAACTCATTTATTCGCATGGCTAGAATCGTACCAATTCGGGAAGCAGGAATGAAGACCCTGGATCTAGTTTCCACCATCCAGGCTGCGAGGAGTTTTGTATTCATTATCTAAGTAGACTAATCATAAACAGATGGCTGCGCCCATACTGTGTCTACAAAAGTCTATGATTATGATGTATTACAAGATCATTCCTGTATCAGAGTAGTTAGTCAGTTAGTTAAAGTTTTGATCTGAGTATGGGAATGCCTACCTCAGTGATGATATAATCTTATACATGTATTTTGTGTTGAAAATTGCAGGTTCTGACCAGGATCTCCATGAGATAATCCTTGAAATGATAAAGCGCTTCACCCTTCCTAGACAATACAAAACCCTAATCTATTACAGGCTTCGCACTTTAGGGGGCAATCTGTTACACTAAAAAATGTCACCATGGCTATTTACAGTTAGTATGGGTCTATCAACAGTCATGATATCCTCCTGGGCAAGTCTTATGCCTCTGCTCTCCATGTCAAACTCCAAAAAGAGAGAAAGTCTTTATAAATGTATTTATCTCTGGGTACGCAGGTTCTCTCAACCTTACCTGCGGGTACGCACCCAATGTTCACAAAAGCTGCGTACTTGTATGCTCTGTATGTAAAGGGGCAGGTGCGTCCCCCTGTAAAGGTCAAAATGCGCAAGTTTCATCTTTAAAAAGTTACTTGTGGTCATTTCTAGATCATTCTAGAAGGTTGTTTGACGTGTATTGAGCGCCTCCAGATGGTTCATGTACCCCTACCAAAGAGGAACTTATCCCATCAATAAGGGAGCTATCCCATCCAAAGAGGGGATTATCCCATTGATGGTGGACCTGAATAACTTCCTCTAGACCACTATAAATACAGGCATTGGGCCAGAAGGAGGAGAGGTTGGAAGCTAAACATTTCTAAGGGTAGATGCTGCTGGAATTAGGACTCCCATTTAGAAGCTTGTGAGGAGAGATTACCATCTTTGCTTGTTCTATTTGGAAGTGGGTGAGCTTTGTCAAAGTAAAGGAGAACTCTTGATGGACCCTGGGAGGGACTTGCACAACACCAAGGCTCAGGTTGTAATTGTTCCTTTTGTTTCCTATTAATGCAAATGAGTCCATTCTTCTCAATAACTTGTTGTTTATGAGTTGTTTCATGTACTCCTTGGTCTATGTGTTAAATATGTTTTATTCTATGAGATTATCAAGTGTTATTTAATCATTTGATTGTTAGTGGATGCAGGTTTCAAAGTGAAGGAGGAGCTCATCCGGATCAGTGAGGCTGGACTGCTACAACAGCGTTGGATTACAGGTAGGATCTAAACACTTGATTTCTTATATAGTAAATGCATGTTTAGAGAAGGATTGCTCTTGTTTGTCTTGTTTGTCACTAGAGAGTCTTAGGCTCCTAGGGAGGTTGGTTGTGTCCGCACTATCGACTCTTTCCGCCTGACAAATTGTGACAAACAAGACAAATAAGAGCAATCCTTCTCTAAACATGCATTTACTATATAAGAAATCAAGTGTTTAGATCCTACCTGTAGTCCAACGCTGTTGTAGTAGTCCAGCCTCACTGATCCGGATGAGCTCCTCCTTCACTTTGAAACCTGCATCTACTAACAATCAAACGATTAAATAGCACTTGATAATCTCATAGAATAAAACATATTTAACACATAGACCAAGGAGTACATGAAACAACTCATAAACAACAAGTTATTGAGAAGAATGGACTCATTTGCATTAATAGGAAACAAAAGGAACAATTACAACCTGAGCCTTGGTGTTTCGCAAGTCCCTCCCAGGGTCCATCAAGAGTTCTCCTTTACTTTGACAAAGCTCACCCACTTCCAAATAGAACAAGCAAAGATGGTAATCTCTCCTCACAAGCTTCTAAATGGGAGTCCTAATTCCAGCAGCATCTACCCTTAGAAATGTTTAGCTTCCAACCTCTCCTCCTTCTGGCCCAATGCCTGTATTTATAGTGGTCTAGAGGAAGTTATTCAGGTCCACCATCAATGGGATAATCCCCTCTTTGGATGGGATAGCTCCCTTATTGATGGGATAAGTTCCTCTTTGGTAGGGGTACATGAACCATCTGGAGGCGCTCAATACACGTCGAACAACCTTCTAGAATGATCTAGAAATGACCACAAGTAACTTTTTAAAGATGAAACTTGCGCATTTTGACCTTTACAGGGGGACGCACCTGCCCCTTTACATACAGAGCGTACAAGTACGCAGCTTTTGTGAACATTGGGTGCGTACCCGCAGGTAAGGTTGAGAGAACCTGCGTACCCAGAGATAAATACATTTATAAAGACTTTCTCTCTTTTTGGAGTTTGACATGGAGAGCAGAGGCATAAGACTTGCCCAGGAGGATAGCATGACTGTTGATAGAGCCATACTAACTGTAAATAGCCATGGTGACATTTTTTAGTGTAACAGATTGCCCCCTAAAGTGCGAAGCCTGTAATAGATTAGGGTTTTGTATTATCTAGGAAGGGTGAAGCGCTTTATCATTTCAAGGATTATCTCGTGGAGAGCCTGGTCAGAACCTGCAATTTTCAACACAAAATACATGTATAAGATTATATCATCACTGAGGTAGGCATTCCCATACTCAGATCAAAACTTTAACTAACTGACTAACTACTCTGATACAGGAATGATCTTGTAATACATCATAATCATAGACTTTTGTAGACACAGTATGGGCGCAGCCATCTGTTTATGATTAGTCTACTTAGATAATGAATACAAAACTCCTCGCAGCCTGGATGGTGGAAACTAGATCCAGGGTCTTCATTCCTGCTTCCCGAATTGGTACAATTCTAGCCATGCGAATAAATGAGTTGATGTCGAACATGGTAGAAACCACTTGATTACCAGTCGATGATGTAAACTGTTAACAAGTGTGAGAGAGACCACCAGTAATGTCAATGGTTCTCAAAGTACCCAGTACAATCCATGAGATGTGAATGAATGAGTTGATGTCGAACATTTCACGGAATCCTTCGATCGAAAGTCAATGATGTAAACTGACGTCAAAGGCGAGAAACCTGCCATTGATGCATGCAGACTTCAAGGTACTGACGATTTCTAAGTCATCTCTCTAGATAATGTGCTGATGTCGATAGAAAGTGACCCGTTGCAGGCAAGCCCACAACACGAAATCATTGTTCAAGTTGAAGAAATGTTGTTGTAAGGACTGACTCAGGGATGGTCAAATGGATGACAAGGTATTTTGCAGATGAAAGTTTTGTTTGCAGACCTCTTGAACACATAACGACACAACAGATGGTTTGGTGATAAATGACTCAAAGTTAGTCCCCGGAACCCGGCTGAAGTCTTTCAAAGTGGTTTGATCAACTGTGAGGTAAAGGATTTCCCAACCCAGGTGAATGAAAAGTGTCGTGTTCAAGAGTGGTAATAAAGTTTCTTCTGAGACAAAAGATAACAAATAGGCTCATTCTTCTCTCTTTTCCCCCACCATTTCTGGCAAGTACCTCTTTATTTTTAACAAGCTTGAGGAGGATAACATATGCTTGATTATAAGCTCATCCTTCGGATGAGTCCAACCTAGTTTTGATTCGAACCCTAGGAAGGAGTGGTTCGTTCCTGTTTGTAATTGAACAGGTCCTTTACTGTGAAATTTTAATGAGCCCAGTATAGGAGAAACTCGGCGTTTTTCAATTTTAGAGAGTCTGAAAAAACTTAAGAAGACTCCAGGTTGAACTTTTTCGTAAATTTGTGTCCCCCAAGCCCGAAAAAGTATAAAATAATACCTGGGGGAACCGCTTGATCTTGCGACCAAGGAGTACTTTCATAATTAGTGCCACTGACCTGAAAAGTAAAAAGCGACCAAGGACACGTCGTTTTATTTCCGTATCGAGTTTGAAACGACAAAAACCGGCAATCTTTTCCTGATTTTACGGTCAGAAAAGAGCTATAAGGGGACCGTCTTTTAATTCCGTTTTAACGAGTGTAAAAGAAACGCTCGACAATCTTTTCATATTTTAGGAGTCTAAAAAGGGCTTAAAAGAGAACTCCAAGGTTTCATTTTTTTGTAGGTTTTAACGAGTTCGAAAAAAAATGATAAAAATGTACTCATGGTTTTCACTTTTTCATAAGTTTTAATGAGTTCGAAAAAGGGATAAAAATGTACTCATATGGCCGACTTTCAATTTAATTTACGAGCAGGAAAAGACGGAAAGAACTCGGCATTTTCATTTGTTTTACGAGAATGAAAAATAGCAAAATAATCTCGGGATTTTCATGAGTTTAACGAGTCTTGAAAATAACTGAAATTGACTCGAGATAGGTTTCATTTTTACAAAAGCTTGAAACAGAGAAAAACTATGCTTCAAAGTAGTTTCATTTTTACACAAGCTTGAAACAGAGATAAAACTGTGCTTGATGCCCCCTAAGCATAACTGCTAGAGCGCATGCCCCCCAGCTTCATTTCATTCAACCAGTTGGATGAAATGAAGGTTCAGTTACGAGATCATTTGAAAGACTCGACCTAAAAAACTGAAAAAACTAACCTAAACATACAACCTAACATCTACGAGATCTAGTCAATCTCTCGACTCAAGTAGAGGAGGATTTGTTTCATTTTTTAACGAGCTTGACACAGGAAAAGAACTATGCTCGGATTCAGTTTCATGTTTACGCAAGCTTGAAACGAAAAACTATGCTTGTTACAAGTTCACATGCCCCCAGCATAATGACGCAAATCAAGGTACATGCCCCCCAAGCTTCATTGCATTCAATGAGGTGGATGGAATGAAGCTTTACTTTCAAGATCTTGGAAACACTTGTGGGAGTTGTTTCATTTTTTAGTGAGGTTGACACAGGAAAAGAACTATCCTCAAAACCCTTGTTTCATTTTTTAAACGAGCTTGACACAAGATAAGGAACTATGCTCATAACTACTCTCTACAATATACCTAACAATCGTTGATTGGTATTTTACGGCGCTGGAGCGATGGAGTCCCCTGCCGCTGGAAACCCTGCGACCTGAGCTTTTGGCAGGCCCGCTGCCGGGCCGCAGCCTCTGCTGCGTGCCTTCCCGCCCTTTACCCGCCTCCCCTGCGCTCTGGGCCATCTGCCCGGCCTCTTTCAGCTCGCGCTGCCCCCGTGGGAAGCCTCCCGCTCCTCTCTTCTTGCTGGGCCTCCTGCTCATTCCCCCTCCCTTCCGTCTTCATTGGAGCTACTCGGATACGATGGGCTCCCCAGGATCTGGACAAGCTGACATGGAGAAAGCTTTTGCAACACTCATTCCAGAGAACAACGCTGAAAGGATCCGACCCACTGCCACAAAATTTATTAAGAAGCTTGACGAAATCCCGGAAATCCCTCTCCCCCCAACCCTCCCAAGGAGATCTGCTGTTGCCTTGGCAGAACGTGGGCTGGTTGGACAGTTCACGGGGCTATGGCCTTCCCCCAGAACGGTTCAGCGTTGGGTGGAAAGAAACTGGAACGCCATGGTTCAGGGGAAAATAGCGATACGGTTTTGTGGAAGAGGCTTCTTCACCTTCCTCTTCGAAACAATTGAGGACCGAAATCTAATTTTCAGGAATGGACCATACTTCATGGACACCAGAGGTCTGTATCTCAATCGCTGGACCCCGAACTTCGACCCAGAAATGGACGTCCCCAACGCAGTCCCCGTTTGGGTTCGTCTTCCGCATCTGCCGCTTCACTGCTGGGCAGACGAATCAGTTAGAGCAATCGGAAACGCAATAGGAAAGTATGTGGACAGATCGGAACCAAAAGAAAACATGCATGCATGTGCTAGGATCTGTGTTGAAGTGGACTTGGGAAAAGGGCTACCAGAAGCAGTCAAACTCAGAGTGGATCAGTGGACGCATATTCAACAGGTGGACTACGAGCAACTCCCCTTCAAATGTAAGGTATGTCATGAATATGGTCATTTCGCAAATAGGTGCTCTAAAGCTAGATCAGAAACTAACGCCAACCCTGAATCCCAAGAGGAAGAATGGGAAGTTGTCAGGAAAAAAAAGAAATCAAACCCTCCCCCAGAACCAGAGGCACCCCTCTCTGAAACCCCTCCCCCCCCCTCTGTCCCCGCAAGCATAGACCAATCCATCCCCTCATCCTCCAACCCTTTTGAAACCCTAGCCTCAGAGGAACCCTCATCTCCCCCTCCATCCCCCAAGTGCATCAGAACCCCCCCCTCCTCCCCACCTCAGGCTTCCCCTCCTCACACAGTGGAAAGGATCATAACAAGAAACAAAACAAAGGAAAACATTGTAGCCACGGATCCCCCAAGGAAAGCTGGAAGAAAGTCAAACAAGGAGATAAGAGATGAGAATGCAGCAAAAGAGATGACCACAGGAACTCAACAACCAATAGATACATATCTGGACAAGAACAGGGGAATCGGCGAGAAGGCGAAGGAGAAAAGCAGGAACCACAACAAAACAGGTAAATGATGATTTTGGTCTCTTGGAACTGTAGGGGGATGGGCTCCTCCCTTAAGACAAACGCAGTCCGAGATCTAATTAAATCAGAACAACCAGACTTCCTCCTACTCCAGGAGACCAAAATCAGCGACCAAGAATTTCAACACAGCATTTCAAAAAACAGAAGGTATGAAGGAATAGCCACGAGCGCCTTAGGAGCTTCAGGAGGCATAGGAGTATTATGGAAAAAAAGCAATTGGACTCTCATCAGTAATATCCAAAGCAGATGGTGGATCAGAATCGACATGCAAAGCACAGACCAGAAGGAGGAACTCACAATCTACAATGTGTATGCACCTCCCCACTTCAGAGACAAGGCCGAATGTTGGGATTCTCTGAAAGCAGACATAGAGACCTCACAAGGGGAGAAAATTTTCCTTGGAGGAGACTTGAATCTAATTAGGAACGCAGAGGAAAAACTAGGAGGGAAGTATTTCACAGACCCATTCAGAGACAAATTGGAGGAAATCATCCAAGCTCACAAATTCATAGATATCCCTCCACAAAATGGGCGATATACGTGGTCAAATAAGAGGACAGGAAGGAGTAATATTAAAGAGAGACTTGATAGAATTCTTGTTCAAGAAAGTGCTGCAATCAACTTTCAAAGGATCCACAGCTCAATCATACAGGGATACACTTCGGACCACAAGCCTGTGGCACTGCGCTTAGAAAAAGAGGAGGACCTGGGGCCGCTTCCCTTCAAATATAACAAGGTCTGGGATGCCAATGAGGATTTCAAATCCCTGGTGAAAGAAACATGGAGGACTGAGATAATAGGATCTCCTCATTTTGTATGGGAATCAAAAATTAAACAACTAAGGATGGCCATAAAAAAATGGGCGAGAAACTATGCTAATGAGGAAAGGAGGGTTAAAAACGAGCTGCAACGAAATCTGGAGAAATGGAACCAGGATAAGGAGACAATACAAGAAACGGAGGAGGATCAAAGAATAGAAGGTGAGCTAAACAAAGCCTTATACAACCAGCATCGAAATGAAGAGGAAGAGTTAAGGCAAAAGTCCAGATGCCTCTGGCTCAACTCGGGGGACAAAAATACATCGTTCTTTCATAACTGTCTCAAGGTCCGAAGAGCTGGAAATAATATAGGCAAGATAACCTTCAATGAGAAAGAGATCACAGATCGAGAGGAAATAAAGGACGCTGCCTCAAATCATTTCCAAACGCTGCTCTCAGCTGATCCGCAGTATGAAGATATCCCAGATTTCATCAACATCATCGAAAAGAAGGTCACAGAAGCTCAGAATTGCGATTTGGACAAAGAGATATCCACAGAAGAGGTGGAATGGTCCATTAACAGCATGCCCCTCGACAAAGCCCCAGGGCCGGACGGTTTCACGGTAAGTTTCTATAAAACTCATTGGGAAATCATAAAAAAAGATTTTCTCAGAATGGTGAGAAACTTCCACAAAAAAAACAAATTGGGCAGCAGCGTTAAATCCTCGTTTCTTGCCCTCATCCCTAAAGAGCCAAGCCCTCAATCCTTTGATAGGTTCAGACCTATCTCTCTATGCAATGTCTCGTATAAAATAATCTCAAAGATTCTGGCAAACAGGTTGAAACAACTCCTACCCTCAATTATTTCGGACAACCAAGGTGGATTCCTCCCAAAGAGACACATTACTGATAATGTAATTTTGATACAAGAGGCAATACACAGCAGTATAGCTAGAAAGGAGAAAGGCATGATTATAAAGCTGGACATGGCCAGCGCATTTGATAGGGTAAACCACTCATTTTTGGAGAATGTGCTTGCAAAATTTGGGGTCTCAAGGCTCTTCATCAACAAGGTCATGGCATGTGTCTCTCAGAATTGGACAGCCCCGCTAATCAATGGGAGGCCTTGCAGGGCTTTTAAAAGCACTAGAGGATTGAGGCAGGGCTGCCCTCTCTCCCCCTTCCTCTATATTATCATGGCGGAAACCTTAAGCCTACACCTGGAAAACAAAAGAAGGCTAAAGGAAATAACGGGAGTGGACATAATAAGAGGAGCTAAAGGGATCAACCATTCCCTATTTGCAGACGACACGCTGCTAATAGGTGGAGCCTCTAGCCTTATGGCAAGGAGATTCAAGGCCATCCTGGACCTCTTCCTACAAGCCTCAGGGGGTAAATTAAATAACAACAAATGCAAGATATACACATGGAATGTCCCAAGATATATAACTCAAAGAATCTCTCTGATACTAGAAATCCCAGCCCAATCGAGCTGGTCATACTTCATGTACTTAGGACTTCCGCTTGCAAGAGAGTCAATCAAAAGTGAAGTATGGGTCAAACTAGTTGAGAAGATGAGAGGGAAGCTTCAAGGTTGGGGGATGCACTGGCTCAATCTGGCGGGTAGAACTATCCTAATTAAATCCATCCTATCTGCCCTCCCTATCTACCAATTCGCCATAATGCTTGCCCCCTCAAGCATCCACAAGCATTTGGAGTTGATCCTCAGAAGCTTCCTTTGGAAGGGAGGAAAGCAAGAAACGAAGAAATTCAGCCTTGTAAAATGGGAAAAAGTCATCCTTCCCATTGAAAAAGGAGGCTTGGGAATTAGAGTCCCTAGACTTGCAAACTTGGCAATGGGATTTAAGTTAATATGGAGAATTTTAACTGAAAAGGGCACCTGGTGAGCAGAGGTCCTCAAAAGGAAGTACCTGAATGGAAGCAACAGCAATATACTCTCAGACACAATCATAGAAAGGCATTGCACCCCGGTCTGGAAGCTGATAAAGAAAACTCTGCCTCTCCTCAAGTCTCACATCTCCAAAGTCCCAGGCAACGGGAAACAAACCAGCATATGGAGAGATAGAATAATGGGCCAGGAAGCCAAGGAAAAGCTCCTCCACCTGAGGCCGTTGCAACAGTGGATGCTGGACAAAAATCTCACAAACCTCTTTGACATCTCAAATTGGGACCAGGACAGATGGAAAGGATGGCAAATCAGTCAACTACCGGATGGTTTAAAGGAACTTTGGACTAATCTCAAACTCTTAATGGCAGGAGCAGCGCCTTCAAGCAGAGAAAAAGAGGACAGCTACATATGGGATCCTAATGGTGGCAATTATTCGGTCAAGGAAGGCTATAAAGCGCTCCAAAACTAAGCAATCTTAAACAATTGGCAATATCATAAGAATGTCTGGAAAATCGAGAGCCTACCGAAGATCAAATTCTTCAATTGGACCTTGCTCCATGGCAAGCTCCTCACAGCAGAAAACTTGAGAAAAAAGGGGATCCAGGGGCCCTCAATCTGCTTTATGTGCAAGAAAGAGGAAGAAAGTCTTAACCATCTATTCATAGAGTGCCCTATTGCCTCGTCCTGTTGGAGGCTCATAACCAGCCCTCTCGAGATTGGGGAACTACCAAATCAAATCCCTCTTCTTCAGAAAGGCTGGGGAAGACTTTTCCCTTTCGCAAACAAAAACATGTCCCTAGCCAAGAGACTCTGGTCCAGCATACCTTCCAACCTCTGCTGGCAGTTATGGCTAGCCAGAAACTCCAGCATTTTCAAAGATAAGAAGCCTAGTGTCCAAAGTATTTTGGCTAAAACTATTGCGCTCACAACTGAAACAATCGAAGCAAATGGGATCCAACATGCAGACCCTGACTACACAGTAGAGCAGGTGAAGGATTGGGTACAAAAATTCAATTATAAGGTAATTCCAAAACGCAAGCTAATCACAGGATCTGCACAGAAGGAATGGAAGATTAGAGGCACAAAAGAGGAAGTAAACAATTGGATACAAAGGCAAAAGCTGCACACGCTCCACTTTGATGGGGCTTCTAAAAACAACCCAGGCATAGCTGGAGCAGGGGGAGTAATAAGGGACCCCAAGGGAGAGCGATGGCCACATATGAATGGAGCTTGGGGAATTTGTCAAACAACAAAGCAGAGGCTTATAGCCTCCTTCTGGGGGTCTCCATTGCATGGAAGATGGGCATTCACGACCTTCTCGTGTTGGGGGACTCAGCCATCCTTATAGCAGCCATGAACACAGGGAACAACTTCAATCAATGCGCACTGAACAGAATAAAGGAAAGAATTCTGGAACAAGTCAGGGGTATGAGCAAGGTGACATATAAACACATCCTCAGAATACACAACACGACAGCAGATGATTTGGCCAACAAGGCCATAAGAAGACCCACGGGCCAGGTGAGGGAGAACGAAGAAATCTATGTGCACGATATCCCTTAGTCATTTCTTGTCCCTCATGTCTCTGACCACAGGTCACCTCAGGCATCCAACTAGAGATATACGATCAGGGCAACAACGATTCTCTACTCTCATAATCTCTCTCGACTGCCACAACTGGATAATCAGGACGGGGAATCGGTCTAAGGATCCGAGCAGTGATGCAATCCAAAGGGGCTCCACAAGACACACAACAGGATTTGACAGAAGACGGGACCGCACCCATGCCTGCGGCAGATTTCAAGGACTGAGAAATATCATCACAAATCCTTTCTCGACAGACACGATCAGATCCTCTTCTCTCAAGCACGAGTGGGAGAAAGCCCGCCTCAGCCTTTATAATCTCAGTAGGCACACCAAGGTCCTCACATTTCTTCATAACCTCAGAGACATACAGAGAGCTCTTTCAAACCGGTGGAAGGGCCAAGGCGGTCTCCTTCACAGCAGCAAGGCCAGCATTGAGGATCAAAGCTCCGAGACCCTCTCAGCGGACAACATCCGTCGGCAGTCCTCAGCACAGTGTAGCAGCAGTCATCATCAGCGACACTTCTCTTCGAAGGGAGACACAATCGGCCTCTCTCTGTGCAGGGTATACTCTCCTTCTTTTAGCTGTGGTTTTTATAAAACTAACTATCGAGATTGTTTTCCAAACAGAGTCCACATCCAGCATCAGCGCACGCAACTACACTCTGCCTCAGGCAATCAGTCCAGCCATATAATCGGCAAGCTGCCCAACTCACCAGCATTTGACAAAGCAGACATTGCTCTTAGCAAGATGGCTGATCAGAATAACCAGCAAGCTAATCAGCAGCAACCAAGGAACCCAATGGACAACATCTTCAATAATAGAGATTGTCACATGTGCAAGGCTCACGTGGTTATGATAAACGCCCTGAAGAAACAGGTGCAAGAACTAACTGAAGACTTTCATGCGGACAGAAACTCCAAAAGAAAGAAGTTGGAGAAGAGGAAAAAAGACATTGAAGACCTCAAGGATCGCTGCATTCACATGGAAGCAGTAATAGATCATCTCCGCACCTTAACAGAAAGTCAGCAAGGAGAAGCTTCAACAAGAGTGAGCAGGAGGGAACCCCTCCCAGATGACTCGGTTACCCAACACTCTCCCTAATCCTCATGCACTACAGATATAGCTGGATAGGAGGATCTTTTGTAAGGAATTATAGCCGTTTATGTTCAGTTTTAAGTGTAGTTAAGAGGAGTCTAGAGAACTACGGGTCTGTGAACCCAATTTTGAATATCATCTCTCGGAACTCCCTCCGTCTTGTAATAGAGATTTGAATCACAAGTTTTATAATATACAAGTAGACGATGTTGTTAAAAAAAAAAAAAAAAAATATACCTAACAAAAACTTTACTCTAAAAACCTTGATTCATTTTTTAACGAGCTTGACACAAGACAAGGAACTATGCTCTAAAATCCTTGATTCATTTTTTAATGAGCTTGACACAAGACAAGGAACTATGCTCATAACTACTCTCTAGAATCTACCTACTTAACCTACCCTTGTTTCATTTTTTAACGAGCTTGACACAAGACAAGGAACTATGCTCAAAACGTTCGCATGCCCCCAGCATAATGATGCAAAGCGAGGTACATGCCCCCCAGGCTTCATTGCATTCAACCGGATGGATGAAATGAAGGATTACTTTCAATATTTAACTTGAAAAGGGAGTTGTTTCATTTTTAAGGAGGTTGACACAAGAAAAGAACTATCCTCATACCTGATTCATTTTTTAACGAGGTTGACTCAGTAACTGGAACTATCCTCAAAATCCTACTTACTACAATCTACCTACATATCCTAAAATCTAGCTGATTCTTTTTTTAATGAGGTTGACTCAGTAAAAGAACTATCCTCATACCTGATTCATTTTTTAACGAGGTTGACTCAGTAAAAGAACTATCCTCGCACTCACTGATTCATTTTTTAACGAGGTCGACACAGTAAAAGGAACTTTCCTCGTACACACTGATTCATTTTTTAACGAGGTCGACACAGTAAAAGGAACTTTCCTCGATGCAGCCTGTTTCATTTTTTAACGAGGTTGGTACAGGAAAAAACTATCCTCGCAAACACTGATCATGGTTTCCAATTGGAAGAAAGACATGTCAATGGACACACCTTGATCATGGCTTCCAAGAGGTCTTCATCAGAAGGAAGAATACTTCTCTGGAAGGAACACATGTCAAGGGACTCAAAAGGGATAAGAACATCGTGTTCAAGTAATCCCATAGAGTTTTCCATGTCAATTACCGGATCTAAATCAACAGTGAGAGGCTCACTTACATCGATAACTGAAAACATGGGACCGGTTGCCACATAATTAACCCGTGGCAGGGTAGATACCACTTTAGAATCAGGAACATTTAGGGGTGTCATATTATTGGTAGTTGAAGGAAGACTAGGGAACGAAAGCTGGTCTACAGTCACAATATTTCCATTGTGAGGGAAAGACATCACGCGAAAGAGTGTCGATACGACAGCTTTCATTGCATAAACATAGTCTCGCCCAAGGAGTAAATTGAAATCCAAGGGACCTCGAACTACCATAAGATCAATACAGACAGTTTTACCTTCCAAGGTAATAGAAAACTTAGGAAGGACCCTTAAAGGTTCACTAATGGTTCTGTTAAAAGCTTTCAGATTCTGCGTAATAGGCGCAAGCTGAGGGGAACCCAAAGCTTTCCAAACAATTGAGGATAAAATACTAACAGAAGCACCTTCATCTACCTGAGTACGATGTATGTCCCTACCACCAGCCTTGACAATGATTTGGAAAGGGATGGAGGAAGGAAGACGAGGTTCTGTCAGTCTATTCCAATCAAAGGAAAAGACCTCAGTACTTGGAGGGGGTTCTGTAGAAACAGGTGAAATGCCCCCGGGCATAGAAGAATCTGATGTAACAAGAAGAACCTGAGCGGTATGAAGTTCACTCTCGAAAGGGAGAGTATGATCGACCGAATGTGAAATTGAATCGACCACTTGATCAACTAACGGATCATCAACCTGAGTGACATGAGTTTCACTCTCCAATGGAAGAGTGTGACCGACTGTACTTGAATTTAGATCAATCACTCCGTCAGTTGACGATAGGTTGGGAGAAAGTTTACGGTAACTAGTTGGAAATTCTTGCTGTGGAACAATAAGGTTTTCCAACAATTTTGAGGCTTCATCCATGTGAGGGCAAATGTGAGTTTGATGACTCCCTTTGCATAACTTACAAGGAAACCTAACTCTACCCTTTTTCCCAGGAACCTGACTATCACTGGTTGATTGATCAATGGAAAGTTGATGAGATTTTTCTGACCATACTTCCAAGACCTTTGGTATACTAGGACAATTGACAAGGAAGTGGTCACCCTTAAAAATCCGGAAAGGGTATTTGGGTTTACGTTGCATGTCGGAGTTTTCCTCAACACAACTAACACTTACAGTCGTGGTTGGTTGGTTGACTTCTTTCTTATCTTGCTTCTTCTTCTTCTTCTTCTTCTTCCCTTTCTTCTTCTTCTTAGCCTCCTGGTTACTAGCATCAAGGCTTTTACCAGGCGAAGAGGAAGAAATGGAGGAAGAAAAATTAGGCGAAGAAGGTAAAGGGTCAACAGAAGGTTGGTGATGTTGAGATGGTGAACTCTGTTGAGGTGAAGCATCCGGTTGAGATGGAACAATTGGAGTATTTTGGGCCAACGAAGTTGAAAATAACCATATCGGTAAACCTATTGTAAATCCAGGTAATGACAAAGTAGCCATATAAGGAGGACCAACATTTCCAAAGTAAGGAAAAGTACTAGGATTCTCGTTAGGAGGGGTTCCTAGGTTGGTAAATTCCGGAACATTTGCCATTATATTCAACTTCAGTGAATTTTATTAACAATTTATAACTAAAATTAACAATTCACAATTCACACCTAACAATTAAAATTCACAATTCACACCTATGGTCTCTAAAAGTAAAAACAAACAAATTAACACGCGCTATCAAATCTAGGAGTCAAACCACACACAAACAGTAGCCTTCCGGACCGAAAACACTAGTTGGTGATGAAATCCAACATCGCAGAATTCAGTACAAAAGTGGCGGGTGGAACAGTTACCCCGGCAACCTGCTTAATGAATAGACTGGACCAAGTTCCTCCACTTTAACCGTCTCGAGTGAAGTGAACCCCCCAGAAAATCCAAGTGAGTCTAGCCGACGTCTGCTCCAGGTACAGTGGGATCTTCCCTCCACCGTCACCTTGGGTAGAACCCTAAAGATAATGGTCACTATGGTCACCAACAGCAACAAATACACCTGGGGGAACAGTCTACGACCCGATAGCACGCAAGGGCAGAGTAACAAGCTCAATCCCCTTGCCGGCTCCTTGACAATAATCCAAGGTTTACCGACAAGTGACCCCAGGCTCCTCGACAATAATCCGAGGTTTACCGTTTGTAGTACGTGCGTATCTGGCGTCTTTCCCAATGAAGGAGGATTGATCCCCTCACTGGTTCGGACACGGTCTCGTGCTTCTCCTTTAAGAGGAGCTTTCCCAGAGCATAAATGTAACAGTTGGATTTAGCCTACCACAAGATGAGCTACTTGTTTGGTTTTGTTGTCTTGGAGAGTTAATTACTCTCCTACTCCAAGACACTAGCCTGATCTATGTTGGTGTTTCAGAGCCCTAGAAATGTAAAAATTACTAGATGAATTTTAATTAAGCGCTGTGTTATTAAGGCTGTTATTACTCAAATAGGTAAATGGATATGAAACTAATGTTGTTATGACCCGACTCAACTGAATGCAATCGAATATGATAATGTGATCGTTTCAATTCGATGAATCCTAATTAAATTAAGGAGAGAGTTTCCATTCACTTCCGACAATGCAAAAAATTGATCACTAAGAGAAAATATAACAAATTCTCTAATGCACTAATTTTATCAAGAAAAACTAATGCAAATCAATTCCAAACCATTTTTTTCATTTTTATTTTTGTGTAAATTCAAATCAAAGAAAACTGATCTAAATTTACGATTGATTTTCCAGAATGTAAACAATGCAATTGTAATCTATGCACAATTCACTCGAAAAGTATGCAAATGTAATCTATGCACATTTTTCATTCATATTCTGAAAATGAGAATTCTAATTATGCAAATGTGATCTATACAAGAGAATTCTCAAACACAAGACGATTCTAATGTAATCTAAGAACCAATCAAGTGCAAGTCGAGAAAATTGGGTGAGAGTTCCAAAGATCAAAACATAAAAACACTCAAAGGCGATTAACACTCATACACAATTTAGCAAAAACAAAAGCAAAAAGATGCAAAATTGTGAAAAGACTGAGACAAACCTCCAAGTAATGACCAAAGGAAATCAAGTTAAGAATTTCTCAAAAAAGAGACTCAAAACACCCAATTGATGAAAGCTTAAAGCAGGAATGCCAACGAAACAAGCTTAGGTGAAGATTTATGGCAGGTAACCAGTGGATCTAGGCAGAAAAAACAAATTAAAAACAAAATCTAAAGAGCAAAAAGCAAAAATTGAAATTTTCTCAAAATTGACAGGGGTACGCAGGTCATCCGTTTACACAGGCGCAGGTACCCACTGTGCACAAAGACGCAGTGCATACAAGTACGCACTGTGTCAAACTCAGAGACTGCGTACTGCTGGAAAAGCTAAGAAAAATAAAAAACTAAATTGACTCTAAGCTAACCCACCCAAATACACAGCTAGACAACCAAAAATCAGAAAACAAGCAATTTTTCTCAGATCAAAATATCAAATCAAAAAGAACTCAAACACATTAATGGATTCCCCAGCGGAGTCGCCAATTTGTCAGGCGGAAAGAGTCGATAGTGCGGACACAACCAACCTCCCTAGGAGCCTAAGACTCTCTAGTGACAAACAAGACAAACAAGAGCAATCCTTCTCTAAACATGCATTTACTATATAAGAAATCAAGTGTTTAGATCCTACCTGTAATCCAACGCTGTTGTAGCAGTCCAACCTCACTGATCCGGATGAGCTCCTCCTTCACTTTGAAACCTGCATCCACTAACAATCAAACGATTAAATAGCACTTTATAATCTCATAGAATAAAACATATTTAACACATAGACCAAGGAGTACATGAAACAACTCATAAATAACAAGTTATTGAGAAGAATGGACTCATTTGCATTAATAGGAAACAAAAGGAACAATTACAACCTGAGCCTTGGTGTTTCGCAAGTCCCTCCCAGGGTCCATCAAGAGTTCTCCTTTACTTTGACAAAGCTCACCCACTTCCAAATAGAACAAGCAAAGATGGTAATCTCTCCTCACAAGCTTCTAAATGGGAGTCCTAATTCTAGCAGCATCTACCCTTAGAAATGTTTAGCTTCCAACCTCTCCTCCTTCTGGCCCAATGCCTGTATTTATAGTGGTCTAGAGGAAGTTATTCAGGTCCACCATCAATGGGATAATCCCCTCTTTGGATGGGATAGCTCCCTTATTGATGGGATAAGTTCCTCTTTGGTAGGGGTACACGAACCATCTGGAGGCGCTCAATACACGTCGAACAACCTTCTAGAATGATCTAGAAATGACCACAAGTAACTTTTTAAAGATGAAACTTGCGCATTTTGACCTTTACAGGGGGACGCACCTGCCCCTTTACATACAGAGCGTACAATTATGCAGCTTTTGTGAACATTGGGTGCGTACCCGTAGGTAAGGTTGAGAGAACCTGCGTACCCAGAGATAAATACATTTATAAAGACTTTCTCTCTTTTTGGAGTTTGACATGGAGAGCAAAGGCATAAGACTTGCCCAAGAGGATAGCATGACTATTGATAGAGCCATACTAACTGTAAATAGCCATGGTGACATTTTTTAGTGTAACAGGTGGAGATCACGAGGGAGGTCATTCAAGGCTGTGGACAACCTCCCTATAAACCCGCAATGCCACCTTGGTTGTCTCCTTGTCTCCATTTGCGTGGTCTTTGCTCCATTTAATGCCAAAAAACCTGAAATCATCATGTATTAGCTACGTAGGCATAATGACTGCCCTTCTTCCTACAAATAACACGAATATACTAAGAAATGATGCATAAGTGATAAAAAATGAAGGGTTGAGCAAGGTAAGTAGGCCAAATGAGCCCAAATTGTTACCAAAATTTGGGGCTCATCATCACCCCCCAGCTAAAATATTTGCTCATCCTTGAGCAACTAGTCCAACTCTTCATCATTCATTGCCTTTACTGCTACCCTTACATCCCAAGCCTCTGTAGTAGTGTCCTCCTTGCTGATATGAAACCCAGCCCTTCTGTCTACCTCTTCCCACTGTTCATTATCATCTGTCTCTGTGCTGCCTTCCATCAATCATAGCAGCAGTGGTGGGCTGAGTTTAAGGCCAATCCAGCTGGCCTGGAGGTTTTGCACGGATTTCTTATAGAGGGCTACCCTTACCAGAGCTTCCCTCATCCGAGTTGGGGTATGATACTCTCGGATTTTCAGACTGTGTGCCAATGTATTCCATCTGCGTGTGCATGCTTGGACAGCGTTGTCTCCTAACAGTCTCTCCATGTCCTCAAAATGAGCTATGGCTTGGGCCTGTTTATCCATATAACTTAACGAAGCTTGAGGGTCAGATGACAAATGTTGGTGTGCCGAGATTAGTACAACTGGATCCCCTGGTTCTGGTCTGATGAGCAATGGCTCGTTCAGCTCTTGGTTCATGATTGCTTTGGCTTCTGCTGCTCTTTTTTCCTCATGGTTCAGCCATGAGGCAAATGCCAATAATTGCATATCTCCCAAGGCTGTATTGGGATCCCATGAAACTTCATTAGGCAGGGCTAGATTATGGAGGTAGAACTCCGCTAATTTGGCCCTATCCTCTGATGAGCTAGTACTGCAAACTTCAGTGAATTGTTGCGGGTCTTGGAGCTGAGAGATACCTCTTTGCGCTAAGGTATTGATCTGGAATTGCAGCCACTGGTCTTTCAAGTACAAGCCATAGGATTTAGCTGGCTGTCTGCATTGGATAGCATCCATGGCCCAGCTGGTGTTGGTCAGGTAAATCCCCTCTGCGGATAGAGGCGATCCCACTAGCCTAAAACAGAACTAGCCACAATCAAACCACGCTGCTACGCAAGTTCCTAGTTATGCATCAAAGGTGAATTAAGAAGACCAACCTAGAGTCCAACGCTATGATTGAAGTAGAGTTGATATTCCCGCTCCCTCGCTCCAGCAGATCATAAATGAACACCTGCACATGCAAAGGAAGAGACAGATACCAACATAACACCTACCAAGGCACAACTATATTTCAGTCAGAAAGGAAATAAATCAACACATCACCATGATAGACAATGAGATTGGAACTATAATAGCAGTCGCTCATTAATTAATAATAAACAGGAAAAGTTACAACCACGGTTCTGACGTTGAACCTCTCCTGGCTGGGCGAGTAGCTATATGTGTCTTGCAATGCATCTCCTCTCCGGCAGCATAACCTCTCTAGCATTCACTAGCATTCCTCCAAGAACTCAATAACTCAACATCTAGCACTCCATGACTAATGACTATCACTAGCTTGTCCAATGCATAAGGACAAGCTTATATAGATGAAGAAGGGAGGAGGATACGATGAACCGGGACACCTATTGTGGATTAACATTATCCCCAAAAGCCATTAAAGATGGAGATAGGATAGAGCTCGACATCAGACTGATTTTTTATCCTCAAAAAGCTCCATGTAATGAAGGAAACAACAGTCGGGCGTGCGTTAAGGCAAAAAGCATTACCAAACTTGGTTGGCGCGACTGTTGCTCTAAGACAGAGCGCCAATGGTCGCACCCTCTTTTGAGGATCTCCATGATTGGCGCGGGTAAGATACTGTGGACTTGCGCCAATGGAAAAAGAACACTTTTTAGGGATAATCTGTAGGAGGTGTCTTCAGGGAACATGAAGTACATACTCAAGGGAACATAATGCAAGTGTTTTTAGACTTTGTCACTTCTTATAACTCCCGGGATGAGTCCTCCAAGGTACGACAAGAGGAGTAATAGGGATGGTGACAAATTACTGTGTAACAGATGCCCCCTAAAGCATGAAGTCTGAGAGGTGGAGAGGGGTGAAATGCTTTGCAAGAATACACAAGAACACATAAGAACACATATAGTTACTGCCGCCGAGGATCTGTATTAAGAGACATGACTGATAGTTCAATTACATGATGTACGTGGTATGGTCGCAGCCATCCATAAGAGAGTACATAAATAATCTAGATCCATAGTATGGACGCAGCCATCTGGTTAGGATCAATGAATTGACTCAGGTATGGTCGCAGCCATCCAGTGAATGAGTCAAGTATCAAGAATCACGCCTGGATTACAACAGACACAATCCAGGGTCTTGCGCTCCATCTCGACCCGAACAAGAGTACAAGTTCAAACATGTGAATATATGAGCTGAAGTCGAACATGCATGAACATCGTCTGATTACCAGTCAATAGTGGAAACTGTTAACAGACGCGAGAGGTACCACCAATAATGACAATGGCCCTCAAGGTACTATAGGTACAATCTACGGCGTGTGAATCAATGATCTGAAGTCGAACACCCGTAGAATCATTCGATCAGAGGCCAATGATGAAAACCTCACGTCGAACACGAAGAACCTGCCATTGAGGCATGCAGGCTCCAAGGCACCGGAAAGGAGTCTCTAGATCAACTTCCTGGATAATGAGTTGAAGTCGACAGGAAGTGACCTTGATCGAAGGTGGGCCATAATGTTTCCCACATCATCGACACGAGACAGAGAGATAATGTTGTGAATCAAGATTGTGCGAACTATCAGAGGGAGCTTGTTTCTTTGCAGAGGTCAACTTCTCTTGAACATATCGGCGGCACATTAACGGAATTGGCAGTATTTGACATCAATGTATCAAAGGTCATGATGAAGAGGCAATGAGTGGATGAGAGGTCAAATAAGGTACCCAAGTCCATGGAAGCAAGTGAAAGATATGAGATGAGATATCCCCACCCCGGACACGAAAGCAAAAAAGTGCCATGTTCAAGAGCGACATACTGCCGTCACGGTAATAATTATGGTTCAAAAATTTTCTTTTCCCCCCGCCATTTCTGGCGAGTACCCCAGTTATTTTTAACAAGCTTGATGGGGAGTACAAAATCCGATGTCATTAAGTTTTAATGAGTCTGACAAAGGAAGAACTCGGCGTCTTTTCATGTTTAGAGAGTTTGAAAAGACAGCAAAAAAGGAAACTCCAGAGATGTCCTTTTTTGTAAAGTTGTGTCTCTTGGGCCCGAAAAAGTATAAAATAATACCCGAAAGAACCGCCCGATCATTACGATCGAGGAGTACTTTTCATAATTAGTGATTTCGACCTGAAAAAGTAAAAAAGCGGTCAAAACCACGTCGTTTCGTAACCATTAACGAGTTTGGAACGACAAAAACCTGGTAATCTTTTTATGTTTTAACGGTCGTCAAAAAGAACTTAAAACGACCGCCCCTTATTACCATTTAACGAGTCAAGAGGAGCGACTCGGCAATCTTTTCCTCTTTAAATGGTCAGAAAAGAGCTAAAAGCAGACCTCCATTTTTATTTTCTTTAACGAGTCAAAAAGGAAAAATACTCGGCAATCTTTTCATATTTTACGAGTCAGAAAAGAGCGTAAAGGCGACTCGTCCTGAAGGAACGAGTGGTATAAAGGATAGCAACTGGTTCCGGTAATGGTGGAACTTACTCGAAACATGTAAAGGTTAAGAGGCTGGCTAATAAAACCACTTATCGTTGCGGTTCCTCAGGAAAGGAGAAACAACCAAGTGAAAGCATATGATCGGCCAAAAAGATGGTGGCGATGGAATGAAACAACCAAGGCTCATCTAGCAGAATTTAGCAGATAAAAGGCAATCACGGGATGTAAATGGGTTCATTTTTACACAAGCTTGAACCATGGAGAACTTTTCTTGTTAAAATTTTTTTATTGCATGCCCCCAGCATGATCATACAAATCGAGGTACATGCCCCCCAAGCTTCATGGCATTCACGGAGTGGATGGAATGAAGGTTTACTTGGAAAGACTCGATTTTGAAGGAGGATGCATGCCCCCCCCGGGCCAGCTGCCGTCATCAGAATGACGGAGTGGATGCTGGGGCATTTCCTGTGGAAATAAGACCATTTAGGAATGGTAGATGACTATATGTGAAGTGTGAACCGGGGAATGAAAGTTGGTCTACGACTTTGATTGTCCTTCCTTCATGCGGAAAACACATCACTCTGAAGAGTGAGGACACAATAGCACGTATGCGATAAATATAGTCTCGTCCAAGGAGTAAATTGTAATCTAACGGACCTTGGACTACCATGACACCCATTTGAATAGTCTTCCCTTCTAACGTGATAGGTACATTGGGAATAATTCCTAAAGGTCGAGTGGTTTCTCGATGGAAACCTGTAAGGTTTCTCATCTCAGGCAAAAGCAGTGGGGAACCAAGTGCTTCCCAAGCTGTTGAAGAAAGGATACTCACAGGAGATCCCTCATCAATAATTGTACCGGCCATAACCATGCGGTAGACTTGGACTATAGTTCGAAATGGTATGGAGGCTGGTAACCGAGGATTGACTAGTTGATCCCAATTGAAGGAAACAACTAGGTTGCTTGGAGGTGGGACTGGATAGACAGCCGGATATGATTCTGATGGACTTTCTTCCTGGTGCGAAGGAATGAGAGGGATGCTCACTTGATCATTAGAGTCTATGTTGATGAATAGAATTTGGATGGTGGGATCTTCATTCTTTGCAGTGATAACATCATCTGAGGAGGTAACTTTTGAAGGCAAAAACGGGTCACTTGTAAGCTGGACCTTTTGACTTTTGTCTGGTTTGGATTCAGATGTAAGATCGTCTAAGGCTGGAACTTCTGAAGGCAAAACCAGGTCACTTGTAAGCTGGACCTTTTGACTTTTGTCTGTTTTGGATTCAGGTGTAAGATCATCTAAGGATGGAACTTCTGTAGGCAAAACCGGGTCACTTGTAAGCTGGACCTTTTGAAAGACCGGGTCAACTGTAATCTGGAACTGTGGACTTTCGTTTGGTTTGGACTCAGGTGGTTCATCTTTGATGATAGAGTGGTGTGTAGATGATGAATGTAAATCAACACTCGTTCCGACCAGGGACTGGTCTGGAACAGGCGGAGCACAGCTAGGTTCAGGAAGAGAGAGCTGGACCGAAGAGGAATCATGCTTGATCACTTGGGTAGTGGAGAGATGATCTGCAGTTGCAAAAAGACGCTGATATCAAGCGGGTAGTTTGGGTAAGGGAGCTGACAGACTTGCCAAAAGACGGGAGGCTTCATCCATAAGTGGACAAAGGCGAAGGAGATGATTACCTTCACAAAGTCGACAAGGGAAACGAACCTTCCCTTTTCTCTTACCAACTGACAAGGTATCGTCGATTGGCGACGACAAGGAGTGAGTCGGGTCACGGGACCATATATCTAAGATCCTGGGAATAGCAGGACAATCAAAAAGAAAGTGGTCCTCCTTGCATAATCGACAAGGAGACTTAGCCTTCCGCGGAGGAGCAGAAGGTGGTTCCACTTCAGATATTTTCGTGGTAGATGCGACCTTTCCCTTAGGAGACTTCTTCTTTTTGGTCTTCTTCTTCTTTTTCTTAGCCACCTGGTTACTGAAATCCAAGGTTTCACCAGGCGAAGTAGAAGATGAGGACGCAGCAATGGGCGAAGAAGGGAAGGGGTCCACCTTAGAATCAACATGGTGTTGTTCGGGTGGAGGAGGTGGTGGCGGAACAGGAGCCATCACACTTGAGACCATCGAGTGTGAAAACAACCATACGGGTAAACCAATGGTCAACCCAGGCAAAGACAATGTTGCGATATACTGAACACCGACATTTCCAACAGAAGGAAATGGACGAGGGTTCCCATCAGGAGGAACACCTTGGCCGGTGGGCACCGGGAAGGCTGCCATTGAACGAGAAATAATCCTACTCAAGCTAGCGCAAACAAAATCTAATTGGGTAGATGTTATCGTGGCCAATAAATTTTAAGACATTGAACTTAACCTTTTCATTTTTTAAGAGTCGAGAAAAGGATAAAAGATGACTCTAGTCTCCTTCGAATATTTAATGAGCACGAAGTGACAAGACGCTCATAGGAACCTTTTCGTTTAAGGAGTCCGAAAAGGATCAAAAGTGACTGCTCTGGAATTCTAGGTAGAGGGTGTGCCAAACTTTTCGCAAAACCACAGAATACTTTTTAGGGTACGGGTGGTCAATCTTCGTGAATGCTGTGTTCACTGCATTGAGAATCGTAGGGCGGCTGACACGGCTTCCTATGGATAAAGGCTTTATTCCTATAGGGGTCTCCCAATATATACGCGACGGTACGTGGGAGCACAGTCTGTATTGGCACCTATCGTTTCACCGTGGAGGAATCACCCAACCACTCGACGATAACTACCAGGTTTAAAGACGTCGGAACACGTCTCTAACCTAGACCTCTAGAGTATTTGCGTTATGTTCCAATGCGTTGTTATGTTCATTGAGTTTATTTTAAAGTTTATCTTCGATTATGTTTCAGTTTTTTGGTCCTACCGTATGTGATATCTCAAAAACTTCTTAAATGCAAACTATATGCCAAAATTATATCATTTGATTCGATGAATTCTATCTACAGGAGGGTTGAGATCTTTACACAAACGAAGTGGTCACTCAACAAACAACAAAGATCCTAATGCAGCTAATAACAAGAAATGAAATTTTTCTTTTCCTTTTTAATAGCAACAAATAACCATAAATGCTAACTAATATGATGCAAAATATTTTTTTGTTTTTCTTTCCTTTAAGATGGCATGATGCATTTAAACAAATCTTAAGAGATATGCACAATCCAAGTTCACTCAATGAAATAGAACCAATTCTGAAACACAAAAATGAACTATGCAAGCAAGGAAAAACACAAAGACTTTCACTGAACCATATAATCTAAGTTCGAATGAAGTCAAGTGAAATCCAAAGAGGTTAGAAGTGAATCACTCAGAGTATAGAAGATCAAGCTTTAACAAATCACTAGATAGGTGCAGAACACAACCAACAAGTTGACTGGATAATCAAGAGATCAAAACTTCCCACAGAGGGCTAGACATGCAAAGTCACTAGATATCTTAGGGCTGAGACGAAAAGCGATAGAAATAAGCAAATAGCTGAAGGATAAAGGCTAAGACCAGTCAAGCAGAGGTTCAACACACTTCCAGAGGCTGTAAGAGATATAAAAAGAGACTGAAATAGCTTTCCACCCACACACAGGCAAAATTTACAGGGCTGGCGCGACTGTCAGCCTGCAACTTGCGCTACCATAGGATTGGCGCGAGTTGCCTTTGAGCAACATGCGCCAACTGGCGCGACTGTCAGAGTAATAACCGCGCCAATTAAGCTTACTGGCTAGAAAAATAAATGATACGACCTCAGGTCGGGTTGACAGTGCTCAGATGGGTCAAACAGTAAAGAATAAACTCAAAACTGACTCAGGAAGCTCATTCACTCAAGCAAGCAGAAGAAAATTAACATGCAAGACAAATTCCAAATAGCTTCTCCCCAACGGAGTCGCCAAATTGTTGGTCAGGTAAATCCCCTCTGCGGACAGAGGCGATCCCACTAGCCTAAAACAGAACTAGCCACAATCAAACCATGCTGCTACGCAAGTTCCTAGTTATGCATCAAAGGTGAATTAAGAAGACCAACCTGGAGTCCAACGCTATGATTGAAGCAGAGTTGATATTCCCGCTCCCTCGCTCCAGCAGATCATAAACGAACACCTGCACATGCAAAGGAAGAGACAGATACCAACATAACACCTACCAAGGCACAACTATATTTCAGTCAGAAAGGAAATAAATCAACACATCACCATGATAGACAATGAGATTGGAACTATAATAGCAGTCACTCATTAATTAATAATAAACAAGAAAAGTTACAACCATGGTTCTGACGTTGAACCTCTCCTGGCTGGGCGAGTAGCTATATGTGTCTTGCAATGCATCTCCTCTCCGGCAGCATAACCTCTCTAGCATTCACTAGCATTCCTCCAAGAACTCAAGAACTCAACATCTAGCACTCCATGACTAATGACTATCACTAGCTTGTCCAATGCATAAGGACAAGCTTATATAGATGAAGAAGGGAGGAGGATACGATGAACCGGGACACCTATTGTGGATTAACATTATCCCCAAAAGCCATTAAAGATGGAGATAGGATAGAGCTCGACATAAGACTGATTTTTTATCCTCAAAAAGCTCCATGTAATGAAGGAAACAACAGTCGGGCGTGCGTTAAGGCAAAAAGCATGACCAAACTTGGTTGGCGCGACTATTGCTCTAAGACAGAGCGCTAATGGTCGCGCCCTCTTTTGAGGATCTCCATGATTGGCGCGGGTAAGATACTGTGGACTTGCGCCAATGGAAAAAGAGCACTTTTCAGGGATAATCTGTAGGAGGTGTCTTCAGGGAACATGAAGTACATACTCAGGGGAACATAATGCAAGTGTTTTTAGACTTTGTCACTTCTTATAACTCCCGGGATGAGTCCTCCAAGGTACGACAAGAAGAGTAATAGGGATGGTGACAAATTACTGTGTAACAGCTGGCCATGCAGGCCAATTGTGCTTCTTTCTGCTGCAGTTGTTCTCTGAGAGCTTGCACCTCAGTTTGTGCTTGCTATTATGCTTCCTGTAGAAGTGTGGCAGGCTCCCCAAGACCGGTGTTCAGTTCCTTTTTACCTTGCTGTTCCTCTGTGGTGTCCTTGGAGGATGTACCTGTCCCTGCCCTCAGCTCCTGTAGCTGCAATCTCAGCTTCTGGTTTTCTTCCTGTAGAAACACACGTTGGCAATTTGCCACGTGTTTGGCCATGGACAATTCACTTCTGGCCTCCTTGAGCTGCTCTTGTAAGGGACCTATGTCCACCACACCCTTTGACTTGGCTATTTTCATCCACGTGTGTGTACGGACTCTTTCTTCTTCTAATGCAAAAAACAGTGGCACAGTAAATTTCTGAGGTATAATTTTGCCAGCCTCTAAAAAGTTGTAATATGAACTCAGACTTGGTTGAGGGCTAGGCTCTGGTATATGTTCTTTCTCCAATTCCTTTGGTGGCTCTACTTCACCCTCCCTTGGTGGTGATAAGGGTGCTTCTCCTTCCATTTCCTCAGTTTCTTTAAGCCTGGCTAAGGTTTCCTGTAGAGCATTTTCAGCATCCTGTAGCCGAGCTTTTTCAGTCAATTGGTCTACTCTCTCTTGCCACGTAGTTTTCTTCGGGCTTCCCCTCTCATAGGTGACTGATATCCTCGAGGGGGACCTTTCCTTGGGTGAAGTAGGGGCATCTTCAATGATGATCGGGCTGCTGGACGGAGGCTGTGGCTTTCCCGTCTTTATCCTCACACTTCTTCGAGCTTTAAAGTATAGAGGGGTCTCCCTCTTTCTCTTCGCCTTTGTCTTAGGAGGTGTGCTAAGGCCGGCCAGCACAGCTGTTGCCTCCCTTTCATGAATGTCAGCTTTCTTCTCCTTGGGTTTCACTTTTTCAGGGCTTCCTGTAGAAGACCCTGTTTTAGTCAATTTCGGGCTTCCTGTAGAAGACCCTGTTTTAGTAATTTTCGGGCTTCCCGTAGAAGACCCTTTTTCAATAATTTTCGGGCTTCCTGTAGAAGCCGGTTTCGGCTTTCCTGTAGAAGCATATTTCGGCTTTCCTGTAGAAACAGGTGTTGCCGCCTTGGTTTGCTTTACTGCATGAGTTTTGCTTTTTGACTTGGTTGCGGTCGCTGTCGAGGCACTCTTGCTGATGTGGACCTTCTCAGCCTTGTCCACTCTGCCTTGCAACCTTTTCTCTCTTTCTGTCAAGATGGGTGTGTCATCTTTCTCCTTGTCATCCTTTTTCTCTTGTTTCTTTTCTTGCTTTTTATTCTGCTCTGTGGTCAAGGTCTTTTGGCCTTTTTCTTTCTTTACTGTGGCCACTGACTCTTTCTCCTCACTGCTAGAAGAACTGAGCTCTTCGGTTAGCATCTTTATATCCCCATCCTTTGTCAAATTCTTGAAGGCTTCCCATGAGAGAGGAACCTTGTATGTGTGGAGCGCATCCTCCACAAGGAGTTTGATCAGTCCATGGTGGGTTACCTGGTCTGGTATGCCTTCTTTCAGCTTGGTTGCACACTCAATCAGAGACTGTAGTAGAAAGTAAGGAAGACTGAGCTTGTTTTCTACAGGTAGCTCCATCTGGTGCCGTAATTCAGTGAGTAACCGAAAATGATACCCGTATACAATGCTAAAGTGGCCTTCGCAGGTGATATACTTCATAATTTGCAGGCTCACTTCATTCCATGGTGGCAGTAAACTGGTTCTACGAACCCCATTTTTGTCTTCTGAGAATTCCTCCTCTGGTGGAAAGAATTCTTTCTTAGCTTGTTGGCTCAGTTTCCTTTCTTCTTTATCCCATGGTAATCCCATTGGGAGCTCCATAACTCGGCTGATGAATTGTGGGGTGAGTTTGAGGCTCAGACCCCTGAAGGTAACGGTGGCTAACGTTTTAGATTTTGGCCTCAGAGCTTGCAAAAACTCTTCTGCCACTTCGTCATCATAGCCCTGCAATTTGTCACAGAAGGATATCCATTGTGCTCGTGTGAAGAGCTCCACCACCTCAGGATTTTCTCTTAACTTCGCTGAATCAGTGGGCTCCCTTCTGATGAACCCACCCAGCATGGTGAAAAACTGTTGTGTTAGCTGGAGGTGGCAAATGGGAAAGAAATTCGGTCTACTGGGACAGAGCGTAGGATTACGCCTCTATCATGCACATAATTCACAAAGCTTACCCCCTGCAAACCTTTAACATAGCTAATTACACTGACATCCTGTAGGACGACATTTCATGCACGGCAGACAACAATTGCAACAATTTTCTTCGACGAGACTGTAGACGACGATTCTGCCACCTTCAAAAACCAATTGCATGGAGAGTTCAGGCTTACCTTTTTAATCCGCCACCTTTTGACGTGAGGAACCCGACTTCCTGTAGAAACAGCTTTCCTGTAGGAGCAGCTTTCCTGTAGGAGCAGCGCGCGATTTCTGGGGGGATACTGCAGTGGGTCTGCGCTCTTGCTGTGGCTTTACAGGCGTTCTGATGGCCAAAGACTCGGAGTATCGAACTGCAGAGGGATCCGGATGATCACTCGAGTTGCAAACGGTGAATGATAAGTGCATGAGGTTGATAATCTAGCCGATTAGATTTGAATCGGCGGAATCCGTGGCGCGGGGGTGAGCTGTCCCTGCCGAACCGTTGGGCGACGTCACACCATCATTCTTCTGCAAGTTTACTTACTGCCGCATCATTCCCGCAGATCCGCCGCCACCATTCTCGTTAGAACTCGTTTCTCCCCGAGTGGACAGTTCTCACGTGTCCACTGCCTATTTTTTCCACGGCCACCATTCACACATCCGGTTCAACCAGCTGACTGGTTGACGTGGCCAATCGATTGACCATACAACTGTTCAACCCATCCATTTCACACTTTGCAAACATTTTCAAAGTAAAATTCATGCAATTCGTCGGAAGAAAGGGTCGAGACACTTACCTGTGCGGCGGCAACACGATTGTTCAGGCTTTTGGACGATGATGAGTGGATTTATTTGCTGCTGGTGGATTTGCACAGGCCCGGAGGTTCACATTCATAGGCCGCTGACGATGGATTTGAGGCTTCAGCTGCATGCGCCCGCGTTTTCCTTGTATATGGTGTGCACTCTAGCGGGCTTAACTGTTACGGGACTCCTACAGGATGTCCTGTAACAGTTTCTTCCTCCTCGGGTGCATGCTGCACGACGAAGGCAATGGCCCCACGATCACGCTCACAGAGCTCATGGATGGCTGGGATGGATATGGTAAGACATCTCAGCATTTTTTCATCTTAAAAATTGCTTCCTTTTGATAACTCAATGATCTGCTTTGATGGTGCAGGTAACTTCGTTGCATGGCGACAGGGATGGTAGAAAGAGGTGACAACAATGTATAAGGGTGACAACAGTGGCTTGCATGCGTCCAAACCGATCCTTGGTCGTTAGATCTCCTCATAAAATGAATTCTGGGCCGTCCCAAACTTCTACAGGAAGTTTCCTGTAGAAATACAGAACTTCCTGTAGAAAGGTTGCGTTTCCTGTAGAAAGTCTGCACCTTCCTGTAGAAAGTCTGCATCTTCCTGTAGAAAGTCTGCATCTTCCTGTAGAAGACTCAAGCCATGATGAAATTGTGCACATACCTTGGAGGAGATGAGTATTCTTGGAGGAGGTGCTGGTGAGGTCTCCTGGCAGCATGATAAGGATCTTTGGCTTTGCATTAAGAGTCCTCCTCACCTTCATAGAACACCTGCAACTTGCATGCATTTTCACATTATGAACTTGTTGTCCCTATCTTTTTGCTTATTGTTTTTTTTCTCTTTTTTTTTTTTTTTTTTTGAAAGATAACAGGGGCGCCTCAATGAGTTTTTCACCCTTGCCATCTACCTCAAGTGCCTCAGAGAGGTTTTCACTCAAGGATCTTTTTCAAATCTCTCCTATCTTTTTTTTTTGAAAGACAATAGGGGCGCCTCAATGAGGTTTTCACCCCTACCACCTGCCTTGGGAGCCTCAGAAAGGTTTTCACCCAAGGATCTTTATTATTATTATTATTATTATTATTATTATTATTTTGAATCTTTCAGGGTATGCCCAAAGCAAAGGCAGAACCCTTCTCTATGACCAACACTGATTTCTCCATAGTTTTGATGAACTCTTGTCTTGAGAGAGGCTTCCTGTAGATCTTCAAACGATGCCCATTGACAAGCATGGGGATGGCTTCCTCATCAATGGTTCGAATAAGAATAGATCCATTGTCATGGCATTTTTCCATTGCATATGGTCCTAGCCATCTGGTTCTCAGCTTCCCCTTGAAATATTTGTATCTGGAGTCATACAACAAGGCCCAATCTCCCGGCTGGAATTGCTTGTCATGGAGGTGTTGGTCATGCCACACCTTTCTCTGAAGTTGAACCACTTCTGAGTGAAGGAGGGCCTGCATCCGGTGCTCGTCCATTCCATTCAGCTGCAATAACCTTTCTTGTTGTGCATGGCTGAGATCTAGGTCCAACTGAGCTTCCATCCTCAAAGTGTTGTACTCAAACCCAATGGACAACAAAGCTTTCTTCCCATAGACCAACTCATAAGGTGTGAAGCCGGTGGTGGTCTTCCAGGTGGTGTTGTAAGCCCATGTGGCCTCAACCAGGCGATCTGTCCAATCTTTCCTACTGCTGCTCACCACCTTAGTCAAAATCCCTTCCAATGCTCTGTTGGTGACTTCCACTTGCCCATTTGCCTGTGGATGATAGGGGGTGGAAGTCTTATGCTTCATCTTGTGGTGAGCTAGTAGGTCTTCAATCAAGTTCGATGTGAACTGGCTCCCTTGATCGGTGACCAGCTCTCTTGGGTAGCCAAATTTGTAGAAGATGTTTTCTCTTAAGAACTCGGCCACCTTTTCTTCTGTTGCTGCCTTGATTGCTTTAGTCTCTGCCCACTTTGTCAGGTAGTCAGTGCACACAATGATGTAAGACCTTTGCCTCGAAGGAGGGTTGATTGGACCCACAAAATCCATACCCCACTTCTCAAATGGCTCAAGAGTCACTTGAGGTTGGAGAGGCATCTCATCCCTTGGAGTCGGTTTCCCCATTCTTTGGCATCGGTCACATTGGCTGATATATCTTCTGACATCTTGATGAAGTGTGGGCCAATAGTAGCCTGCCTGCAGGATTTTGAAGGCAGTCCTCTTTGATGCAAAATGTCCTCCACAAGGCCCATCATGACAGGTGAGGAGGATATCAAAGACTTCCTCCTTCCTTACACAACGCCTTAAGATCTGATCAGGGCCAAGCTTAAACAGATTGCCCCCGATCCAAGTAAATGAGGCACTTTTTCTGATGATTCTGCTCTTCTCTCTTGAAGATAGGTGCGGAGGGAACTGTGCTGAAACAAGGTAGTTTGCTATATCAGCAAACCATGGAGAGAGTACTGAGATAGCAAACAAATGTTCATCGGGCATCTGGTCATCCACTGTTCCATCCTCATCTGCAGACAAATCCAATCTAGATAAAAAGTCAGCAACAACATTTTCTTTACCTGGTTTGTCAACAATGGTCAAATCAAACTGTTGCAACAAAAGTAACCATCTAATAATACGAGCATTCACATCTGGTTTATTCATTAAATATCTGATTGCAGCATGATCCGTATGTACAAAGGTTTGATAGCCAGTAATATAATGTCGGAACTTGTTCAGTGCATGGACCACAGCCAAGAACTCTTTCTCGGTTACAGTGTAATTCAGTTCGGCTTTGGACAAGTTTTTGCTAACAAAGTAAATGGCATATGGGAGTTTTTGTTCAACTTGTCCTAAAGCTGCCCCTATGGCTTTGTTTGAGGCATCAGTGTGGATGTGGAAAGGTAGGGCCCAGTTTGGGCCTCTCAAGATTGGGGCTGACACCAACTTGTCCTTTAATTCATTCAGAGCCCTCTGACAATCATCAGTCCATTTAAACTCCACATATTTTGCCAACAGGCCAAACAATGGCGAGGCTAGCTTGCTGAAGTCTTTAATGAATCTCCGGTAATACCCTGCTAATCCTAAGAAACTCCGGACATCCCTTACCTTTTGGGGAGGTGGAACCTTCTTGATGAGAGCAATTTTGTTAGGATCCACTTGTAACCCTTGGCAAGAAATGGTATGGCCTAGCACAGTCCCTTCAGTCATCAGGAATTCACATTTTTCAGGACTAAGGGACAGGTTCATCTCAATGCATTTGGTTAGGACCTTTCCTAGATTGGACAATGCTTCCTGGAAGTTGGACCCATAAGGAGTGAAGTCATCCATATAGATTTCCACCGCATCATGGACCAACTCCGAGAAGATGCTCAAGACAGCTCTCTGGAAGGTAGCAGGAGCATTGCATAACCCAAAGGGAAGAACTCAGTAGGCAAAGGTACCCCAAGGACAAGTGAAGGTGGTCTTATCTTGGTCTTCCGGGCTGATTTGGATTTGGTTGTAAATGGTCTTTCATGGTAGCTTTGTTCAGTTCTCGGTAGTCCACACAGATTCTCCACTTCCCATTTTTCTTGGGAACCAACACCAGAGGGGACACCCATTCACTATCTGAGATGGGGTAAATGAATCCGGCATCCAACAGTTTTTGCAATTCTTCCTTGACAATGTCCTGAAGGGCTGGATTCATTCTCCTCTGAGGTTGCCTAACTGGTTTACAACCCTCTTTGATGTATATGTGATGGGTACAGACCGAGGGATGGACTCCTTTCATCTCCTTATAGCTCCAAGCAAAAGCATCTAGGTGACTGGCCAACAGGCTACACAGCTCCTTTTCCTGGGAAGGAGATAGGGAGGAGCTGATCTTTAACGATCTCTCAAGGCCGAACTCCACATTCTTGACTCTGGGAGTAACAGGGTTGGTGGTACAAAGGTCCACTAAGGTGCTGGCTTGGGCATCCTCCACCAATTTCTCTAAGGATAGTGCACTGGAAGGTGGATTCTGGATCAAAGTCTCAATCAAGTCATCCTCGGTTGGGGGGTCTCTTCTAGTGGTATCTAGGGTGCACAAAGGTGCTGAGTACACCTTATCCTCTTCTCCTTCCTCCAACCACAGTGGTAAGTCATGCTCTAAGGAGGGTTGGGCAGGAGGATATAGGACTAGCTGCTTGGACATAGGACCGTTTTTGATGGTCATGTTTCCTACACGGCAACTGATGTAAGCATCTGCAGTGGCTAACCAAGGCCTTCCCAAAATGAGACGATATCCAGTAAGCTTTGCCTTGGGTTGCAGAACCAAGAAATCTGTAGGGTATTCCCAAGAGTCGAAAGAGACCAAGACATCCTCCACAATCCCTTCGGGAGTCATAGTGGAGCGATCTGCTAGTTGCAGTACTGTCGAGGTCTTCCTCAAGGAACCCTGAAGATTGAGTTTGAGCATGGTATCCCTGGTCATCACATTAATGGCAGCCCCCAGATCAATCAAGGTGTGAGGTATGATGGTGCCATTGATGTGGACATCTACTACAGGACTCTCAGGATCTAGGTACTTTGGGCAGATGACTTGTCCTAACATAAGGTCAGACAGTTGTCCTAAGACATTGATGGTTGAAGCATCTCTCTTTCGCCTGCCTGGGTGTTTAAAACACTTTTCCTTAACCAGTTTGTTGTATATTGGCACTTCCTTGATGGCTTGGAGAAGTGGTATTTTTACACACAACTGCTTGAGTTCTCCCATAAGCTCATCCTCCTCTGGGTTGGGTTGTGTGGTGGCTGTTAGTCTCTCAGGAAAGGGTGGAATAGCCTTTGGTTCACTTTCCTGTTTGTCCTCCTCGTCCTCTGGGGGAGGAGGTTGGCGATCTGGAAGAGTCTTTCCAGATCAAAGATTGATCTCCTGGATCTCCACAGCATAGGTAGGACATGATGTTTCCCCAGTGTATACCTGTTGGGCCTGTCTATTGTTGGGGTTCGGGTTCGGTTGAGTAGGCATTTGAGGTTGCCTTGGAGGAGCAGGAGGTAATGGCTGAGGTTGAACTGGTGGTGGAGGCAAAATGGCGGGAGGAGTGTTGTACTGGGGCCTCCACCCCGTCTGAGGTGCATTCCACTGAGGCTGTGGCTGGGCATGTGAATGATAAGAATGAGTAGTGGGTTGAGTAGGGTACTGAGGTGGATAAGACCATGGAGGAGGCATAGACCAGGAAGGATGAGCAGGGGGACCCCAGGAAGGCATAGGAGTCGATTGGTTGGGGCTGTAATAAGCTTGGGGTGCCGATTGCATCCCCTGCTGGTAAGGTCTAGGTCCTTGTGGCCTCCTTTGGTTGAGGAAATAGAGAGGTTCAATGGGAGCTTCTGCCCCTTGGTACATAGCTTTAAACCCAGGTAAGGTTGGGCATTGATTTGTGGGATGGTCCTCCTCACAAACGAAGCACACTTCAACCGAATGCAATGGGCATTCGTTCTTAGGGTGTCTCCTTGTACATCTAGGGCAAAAGACAGCCAAGGCCCTCTCAGCTTCTTCCTTCTTCTGCTGGATCCTGAATGTGTCCAGTTGCATGGAAATGGTCTGTCTCACCTCACTCTTAAGATCTTCTAATTGATTTGCAAACTCATGTTTGGAGAAAGGAATACCAGCTGAGAGAAGGTTTCCTCTACCTCGTTTCCGGGCTGCCCTAGAGTGGTTTCTGAACACAGTCTTGATGTCCTCATAAGGCAGCTGGTAAATATCTCCCCCAGCTAACATGTGAAGGGTATCCAAAAGGTCTTCAGGGACTCCTCAGAGCAGGACCAACTTGAGGGATTCAGGGTCAAGTGTGCACCTGGCCCGCTTATAGCTAAGTTGGAACCTCTCCTCATAATCCTCTAAGGACTCATCATTTCCCATGGTCATCCGAAAGATTTCTCCCTTGGTTTCCTTGGACCTACAGTAGTCCCGGTACTTGGTATTGAAAGCTTGCTGCATCTGAGCCCAAGTGGTGATACTATTCCCAGGTAAGCCCATGAACCAGCGTAATGCTGCATCCTTAAGAGTGGAAGGGAAGAGTTTCAGCTTCTGCTCATCTTCAGTATAGTCATAGGTTCTACAAAGGACAGCAAACTCAAACAGGAAGGTATCAGGATCTTCAGTAGTCAGTCCATGGAAGTGAGGTAGAGTGGAGGGACTAATGTTTTTCATTTTCATGTCTCCATTGGTTTCTCGGATGGGGAAGGCACCTTCTATTCTCTCATCTTCTCTTCTATTGTCAGCCATAGCTTCAGATGGGATGGTCTCTAATTCTTCTTCTGCTATAGGATCTTCGTATATCTCAGGAGGTTCACCTATAGGTTCTTCTGGATCACTGTCACCGAAGAAGAGAGAAGGGTGACTCAGTGATGTGGTGGGGGTGTTGGGTAGGAATTTGCCTATTTTATCTCGGTTCCTACGAGGCATGAAATGGAAAGACTTTTTGATTTCTTTTGTTTTCTTTTTCTTTGGTACCTGCAAAACTGAAACAGATTGATCTACAACTAACTATCTTGCGTAAAAAATGCAGAATTGAAATGAAAGCAGGAAAGGACTAATCTACTTTTCTCAAATGGAATTGCAGGAATGGAAATGCTAGTCTACGCTTGCAGAATTGAAAGGCTAATCTATGCTTGCAAAATTGAAATTGCGGAATTGAAATGCTAATCTATGAAAGCAGGGAATGTCTATGCTACTTTTGCAGAATGGAAATGAAATAAACTACTTGGCAGAAGGCGAGAGTAAGAAAATAGAAGAAAAGCAACAATTACTAATACTCTAACGCTTCCCCGGCAACGGCGCCAAAAAGATGGTGGGCTCCAGTATTGTAGCAATAATGCTACAACTCCTGGAGCTTCCTATCTCTAATTTTATCGACTCGGTAGTTCGTAACAAACTTGGAAGCGACGGTGCTGTATGCACAAGTACTAGCTCTTGTCACAGCTGTCACTTGGTCAGCTGGCACAAGTCCGCTAGGGCTCAAGCCAACTTCTATATGTTCTCAGAAGAAGCTTTTTAAATGATGAACGAAGGCTATCTCAAAGGAAATTAACCTACTTTGCAAGAATGAACTGAAAGCCAACCAAACATGGAAACCCTAGTAAACCCTAATCTGACTAGCTTAATCTCTATGATGCAATGGTGGGAATGCAACTTCTAGAAATGATGCCATTACTTCTAGTGAGATGAGATGCATGAATTTAAACTACTTCCATTGAAGAGAACACGTTTTTGTATTTTTGCTCAAGTGGGTGGAGTTATTATGATTGTGCTTCTTACTGGGTATTGACTGTGCAGGGGTAGTTCGAAGGGAAGGAAGGCTTGGGAACGGTTAGGAGGGCTCTGAGAGGTTCCAGGGGATCCCTCACATCATTCCACAGAAGTCCACAACGTTCAGGTGCTCGGCAACCGTGTTTGCAGGCTTCTACAGGATGTCTGCAGGGGATCCTACAGGAAACTCGGGATTTCTACAGGATGTCTGCTAACTTCTACAGGATGTCCTACAGTCGGAGTTTTGGGTGATGGAGGAGTGAAGGAGCTGTATGGATGGATAGGTAAGATGAAAGAGGAGCTTGAGATGGCCTATGGACAGAGAGATGAGATGGAGAGAGAGTGGATAGAGCTGGTTGGTCGATAGAAGGGTAGGGGCAATGGAAGGTCAAAAAGATTGAGCAACGTGGATAATAGAAGGGTTGGAAGGCAAATGAGCTGAACAGAGGATGAGTAGGTGGCTTAGGCATGGTTCAGAAGGATAAGAACACGATGAAGTGGTGCTGCGCAGTGTAAATGAAACAAATCACCCTTATCTTGCATGTAAACGAAAGTTCACCAACCTATTCTAACTGTTTTATTAGGAATCAAAGAACAGCAATGTAAGTTGAAAGGAATTCGTGCATGATGCTGAACCCAAGAGTCATTACTCAAGATATAATCGCATGGACAATTCTTCAATCGAAAACATTACATCAATACTTGCATGCATATGTTAAAACAGTGTTTTTTTTGGCAGTTTGCACGGTCTACACTTCCGGTCCCCAAACAGAGGTGAAAGTGAGCATGCATTCAACCTTTTTGGACTCAATGTAACTTCAATCTCCCTAAGCTAATTCTGAACTACTGAAACAACTGCATTCATGAAACTAACCTACATAACAAAACCGAAACAGTCAACTCAGCAAACTGTATTTTTCAAGTGCATGTAAAGGAAAGAAATGCAATGATAAAGAAAGACAAGTAACAATACAAAGGAAAGGAGGTCTATTGCTCTCAGGTTGGGCCCTAACCTGAGAGCTATAGCTCCCCTAAGAACTCAGAATCGAATCCAAATCTGACCGCCTTTATTAAAATATCATAATCATGAGTCTAACAACATGCCAAAATTGGCTTACAAAGAGCAAAAACAGAGCTACAGCTCGTAATCCAAAATCTATATCAAAAGTTCAAGAGTCTCATCGAAGGCAACAGCCTTAATATTTATACATGATGAGGGCCAAGCTGGCCTCCTCAATTAGTGGAGCTTGGCTGTCCAACTGAAAGTAAACTGTTGTCCCTGTAGAATCCGTTGGCTGCCTTCTAGCTCGGTGGTGATAGCTGTTGGAGCTCGGAGTTGGGGTGGAGATCACGAGGGAGGTCATTCAAGGCTGTGGACAACCTCCCTATAAACCCGCAATGCCACCTTGGCTGTCTCCTTGTCTCCATTTGCGTGGTCTTTGCTCCATTTAATGACAAAAAACCTGAAATCATCATGTATTAGCTACGTAGGCATAATGACTGCCCTTCTTCCTACAAATAACACGAATATACTAAGAAATGATGCATAAGTGATAAAAAATGAAGGGTTGAGCAAGGTAAGTAGGCCAAATGAGCCCAAATTGTTACCAAAATTTGGGGCTCATCAACTGCTATATTATTGGTGCAATGAAAGTTGAGTTTATAGGAATGACCTTCTACATGATTGTTCCCTGAATTGGACACCCAAACACCTGCCCCTGAACCTACTTTGCTACAAGAGCCATCAAAGCTCATGTTCTAGAAAGGTTTAGTTTCAGTGTTTTGTTGCACAATTTGTGTTTGATTTTCATGTTTTTCATGAATGTCATTTTCTGCTTTGGTATCATGTGCATCAATGTCTTTGTCATTATAAAGAATGAAAGGGTCTAGGTCAGAATGAATAGAGTAATGAGGATAGTTATGTGGTTTCTCTTGACTGCTGACCATATACTTCATTAAAGTTTCCCTATATAGTCTTCTTTGTTGACCAAACACTGGTATAATAGCGTAAGTCATGTCCATTTGTAGGGTTCCTTGTAATTTTTCTCCCCATGAGTGTGACAACAACATGCCATACTTTGGGGGAATGTCTGCAACCACTATATCCATCACTAGACTTTGAGCATCGATTTGGGCTAAGGTAACACATAAGTCTTTGATAATACCTAGGCTTCTAACTTTGCTAGAATCAAAGGAATAAAAATCTCTGTATTGTCTAGTAACGTCAAGTCCTAGTTTTTCCATGACTGCTTTGGGCATTAAATTATGGGATGCACCTAAATCTAGCATAGCATTATGGAGAATTTTATCATGAATATTCAAATTGACATAAAATGGAGGGACTCCTCCTTCTTGTGGTTTGCCTTCAACTTCTAGCCCAAATAAGAGTTCAAGCTGATCATCATTCAAATTTACATCATCAGCCTTTTCCCCAATGTTTAATGCTTTCATGACCTAAGTCTTGTATGTATTTTTGTTCATTAATTCAGTTAAGGGGATAGAAATTTTCAGCTTGGCAAGTTCATTTTCTATACTGAATGGTGTTTGATTCTTAAGCAGATTTGAAAAATCAGACTTATCAACAATTATTTTTGTGGCAAGTTATGTTTGTTGGCTGGTAGAAGGGAAATCAGTTTGAGTAGTTCTGGAAGGAGTATCAATCGTATTTTTCACAGTAGCTTTTGTTGGCTTCTTTCCAAGATTTTTAGTGGTTTTCTTAGAAAGATTTTCTATTGTTTTCTTTGAATCAGAATCAGAGACCTTCTTGACAAGATTTTCAACATTATTTGTATTTGCAGTATCTTGAATTTTCTTACTTCTAAGATTATACCACCTATGGACTTCCATTATGGAATTTTCAAATCCTTGTTTGTATTCATTTGACTCTTTAGAATCCATTTCAGTCTGGGCTATAAGAAAAAGTTTTTGCTCCTCTTGACTGAGGAAAAATGTTTCATCATCACTTATCCCTAACAAATTTATTTTATTATCATCCAAATCTTCCACAATATTCCCCTCATCATCTGTGTAATTTTCCTAAAAAGGAGGTTGGACCTGCTAGTCTGGACCCTTTTTTTCTCTTTGTTTAATTTAGGGAACATTCCTTCTAAAGTTTTGGTTTCTAGTTTGAGGGACATTTTGGTTTTCTCTTTCTTGATTTTGGTCATTAATGTTCACTCTTTGCATCATTTGATTCACTACTCTGACTAAGTTATCAATCTTATGGTCAACAATAGAAGTAGAAGGTTCTTCTTTTATGGTTACTCTGCGTTCAGACTTTAGTTTGGCTTTTTTGGCCAGGATGTTGGCTTCAACTTTAATTGCATTTGCTTGCATTTCCTCCAACGTTGTTGGGTATCTCTCTCTAAGTTGATATTCCATATCTACATGGAAACCATCTAGAAAATAAATTAGAGGTATGCCAGGGGAGGGCTTGATGTCTTGTGGATTGGCATTGTAAATAGTACTGAATCGTTCACAATATTCTTCCACAGTTTCATTGGGTTTTATTTTCAACCTTTTATATTCATTTAGGAGCTGAATTGGATTCTTCTTGATCTCCCATCTAGCTAAAAACGTTTGATGGAAAGAATCAAGGTTGGCTATACTTCCTGCGGGTAAACCCCTAAACCATTTCTTGACATCACCTCCTAAGCTTTGGGCAAGCAATCTCATTTTAACATTAGCTTCATCTACTTCTTGGAGATCAAACACATCATTCATCCTATCCACATGTTGTTGGGTAGTATTAGCACCAATATTATCAAATGTCACAATTTTGTATGGGTAATATATAGGCATAGCATTTTGTTTGCATGGTAACACCAAGGGTGCATACCTTCCTGCCATAACTATCCTAGTAGATTGACTTGTGGATGGACCTAATGGAGGTGCATTTTTGATAACTACAGGGATAGTAGGTATAGTAGTTTGAGAGATCACAGGTAGGGAAGTTGAAACTATGGAATGAGTAGGACTGGGAGGCTATAGATGTACAGGCTGAGAAGACTGACTAGACAAAGAGGCTACTACAACAGTTAAAGCAGAGAATTCAACAGACAGCTGAATAAAAGCTTCTTCAATAGCTTGGTCCAAGACTGAAACTAGACCTTGTAATGTTTCAAATTTCTATAAAGATTCAAGATTAGGACATGTTTCAAGGACTTGGGTTTGGGATATATATGGTTGTAGTATGGCTTTGTTTATGACAATTTGATCTACAAAAGCATCAGACTTTGATCTAAATAAACTTTTTTGGAAACGAAAATAAAATTCTATGTTTTGTAAAGTTTCAAATTTCTCTTAGAGAGAATTAGACCTTGACAAAGGAATATTCTCATGGAGAGAATTGAATCTAGACAGAGGACTATTACTACCTTGACTCTCGGTAAAGCTTTTCTTTCTCACCAATTTCTTAGGGTTATCTACAATTTCAGTAGGATTGGGATCAGGGTGAGATCTAGTGTAAATTATTTTGCATGCCAGGGCTATGAAAAATCATCACAAAAAAATCAAAAGCAAAATCAATGATACAACAACTATATACAAAATAACAACCTCGGATCATGTATTTCATAATGATACAAAAATTTCTTATTGAAATTCTAATTTTAAACCAGGGAATAATAATCTTTTGGATTAAAATATATTCGTCCCGAGTATGGTTGCCACTATACAAGTGTTTGGTCAACAGAGAAGACTGTATAGGGAAACTTTAAATGAAGTATATGGTCAGTAGTCAAGCGAATTCACATAACTATCCTCTTTACTCTGTTCATTATGACATGGACTCTTTCATTCTTTATAATGATGGAGACATTGATGCACATGTTACCAAAGAAGAAAATGACATTAATGAAGAACATGAAAATCAAACACAAATTATGCAACAAAACACTGAAACTGAACCTTTTTGGAACATGAATTTTGATGGCTCTTGTAGAAAAGCAGGTTCAGGGGTAGGTGTTTAGGTGTCCAATTCAGGGAACACTCATGCAGAAGGTCATTCCTATAATCTCAAATTTCATTGCACCAATAATATAGCAGAATACGAGGCACTTCTCTTAGGATTGCAATTATTGAAAAGGCTAGGTGCTAAAAGAATTTCAGTTTAGGGGGTTTTTGAATTAATTCTAAAACAGATTAAAGGAGAATATGCTGCAAAACATCCTAGGTTGAGAGCCTATAGAAATCCTATGCTTGACTTTCTAGGAACTTTTGTAGAATATGACCTTGCTATCATTCCCAGAAATCAGAATGTCCTGGCTAATGGTTTAGAGTTTTTAGCACATGTAAAATGCCTCATCCCAACAGACAATATATAGTGGAAGTTAAACATCGTCCAGTTGTACCTGATAATATGAGATATTGGCAGGTATTCAGAAGTGATAAGCAGATTGAAAATTTTTTGCAATCCAAGGATGAGTATGAAGACAGTAGCATAGGTTTAGAGTGTGAAGTAGAAAATCAGATTGTGGAATATGTTAGTATAGATAAACAGTTTGATGATTCTGATATAAATATTTCAAATAATAAAGTTGTACATAAATTAGAATTGCATGAAATAGATCCATAAAAAGAAGAATTTGAAGTACTTCAACTTAAGGATAAAGTTCTACCTAGGGTTTTAGTTCCATTAGAAGAACTTTTTGATTTTAATGATGTAGCAAAAAAAACCAAAAAATGGAACCCACAGGGGCAAACATAGAAGAATGCAATATAGGTAGTGACCAGAATCCCAAAATGATAAAACTCTCAAAATCACTTCCTATTGTCACAAACAACGATACATATCCCTTTTCAAAGAGTTCATAGATGTCTTTTCCTGGAGCTATGAGGATCTAAAAGAATATGACACTAGTATCATACAACACAAAATCCTAATCAAGGAAGATAAAAAACCATTAAAACAAAAATTTCACAGGATAAATCTTGTCCTGATGCCTTTAAGAAGAAGTGAAAAGGATGCATGATGCTAAAATTATACTTCCTCCTAGATACTCTAAATGGGTGTCTAACATTGTGCCTACTAGAAAGAAAACTAGAGAAATCAGATTGTGTATTGATTTCAGAAATCTTAATAAGGTATCCCTTAAAGACAACTACCCCTTACCTAAAATGGATCATATATTGCAAAAGGTAGTAGGGTCTATTAGAATTTCCTTATTAGATGGTTTATCAGGTTATAACCAAGGCTTAGTGCATCCTAATGATCAAGATACAACTTCCTTCACTACTCCATGGGGAACTTTCATGTATGTGAAAATTCCCTTTGGGTTAATGAATGTTGGAGCCACTTTCCAAAGAGAAATGGATATTGCCTTTCCTGATGAAATTGGCCATTTTATTGTGATTTATCTAGATGACATTATTGTCTATTCTAAAATTGATGAGGAACATTTAGCACATCTGAGAAGAGTGTTTGAAATATGTAGAAGGTTTGGCATCTCACTAAATCCTAAGAAGACAAAGTTTTTCCTTGAGGAAGGAAAAATTATTGGTCACATTATTTCGAAGGATGGAATTAGCATTGATCCTAGTAGAATTGAAGCAATATTAAAAACCAGTCATCCAAGAAACATCAAAGAGCTTCCATCTTTTATTGGCAAAATAAATTTCCTAAGGAGATTCATTCCTAACTTGGCAGAACTTCTTAGAAATGGAACAAACATGCTTAAAAAGGATTCAGAAATCAAGTGGAATGTTGAGGCTAAACAATCCTTTGATTTAGTTAAATAGGCCTTGACTAAAGCACCAGTGTTGATTAGCCCAGATTTTACAAAAGATTTCATAATCTTCTCTTTTGCTTTTGAACACACTATTGCAGTCGTCTTACTACAGAAAAACAATAAAGTCTTTGAACAGCCTATTGCATTCTTTAGTAAAGCTTTAAGAGATGCATGTTTGAAATACAACATTATGGAAAAATAGGCCTTTGCATTGGTTAAAGCAATAAAAGATTTTAGAGTATATATTTTGAATTCCCACATTATTTCTTATGTACCTAATTTAGTGGTTAAACAAATTTTGACACAGAATGGACCTGATGAAGAAAGAGGAAAATGGATTGATGTCATTCTTGAGTATGACTTAGAAATCAAGCCCACCAAGTTAATCAAAGGTCAGGGATTAGCCAAATTGATGGATGAGTCAGATTTCCATGCATTAGAAATTAACTTGATTGATTCATTAGGTAATCAAGAGGAACAGACGACTCCGCAAATTGATGAGGAATTTCTAAACTCACCTTGGTATGCAAACTTGCTTTATGTTTTATTTAATTTAAATGCTCCTCCTAGTTTGACAAAAACAAAGGCAAGATTTCTGAAGTTAAAAGCAGTTAAATTTTGCATGATAGAAAATGTTTTGTATTGGAAAGATGTTGGGGGTATTTTACTTAAATGCTTGTTATAGGATGATGCAGAAAACGTTATGTAGGAATTCCATGAAGGAGATTGGAATGGACATCTTTATTGGAAAACCACCACCAATAAAATCCTTAGATTTGGTTTCTACTAGCCTACTATTTTCCCTGACATTCATAAACAAGTCACCTCATGCCATAAATTCTAGATTTCTGAGGTAAAGAAAAAATTGTTTCCCCAACCATTAAAGCCTATCTCTATTGAAAGCCCCTTCTAGAAATGGGGATTGGACTTCATTGGTGAAATTCATCCATCTTCCTCTACCCAACATAAGTGGATTCTTACAACCACTCACTACTTTACCAAATGGATAGAGGCTACCCCTTCCAGAGTTGCCACTGATGCTGTCATTATTAAATTCCTTGAGACTAATATCCTCTCCATATTTGGTTTTCCTAGTAAACTCATCACAGATAATGTTGCAGCCTTTACATCTAAAAAAATGGTTTAATTTTCCATAAATATGACATTACTTTGGGACATTCAACAACTTATTACCCTCAGGGTAATGGGTTGGCTGAATCCTCAAATAAAAGTTTGGTGAACATCATCAAAAAGCTGTTAGAAGACAACAAAAAATCTTGGCATAACAATTTGGTCAATGCACTGTGGGCTGACATACTTACTACTAAAAAATCAATTGGCATGTCACCATACCAATTGGTCTATGGAATGGATGCAGTTTTTCCATCATCTTTAGGAGTTCCAGTCATGAATATCATTTAAGAAGTGCAAGCTGAACCTAATGATGTATAGAGAAGGATCAATCAAACTATCCAGTTGGAACAATCCAGGGAGGAAGTATATAATAGGACCCAAGTTATCCAGTAAAACATTAAAAACAATTTTGACAGAAGAACAAAAGTTGATGACTTTAACATTGGGGACCAAGTTTTGAGATGGGATTCTAGGAGAGAAGACAAAGGAAAACATGGACAATTTGATAATCTTTTGAAAGGGCCATATATTTTTGATGCTTTCAGGGGAAATAATGCATTCTTCCTTAAAGAACTAGACGGAGCCGAGATACCTGGAGGTCCTGTCAATGGCAGGATGCTGAAGAACTACTTTTCTTAGCCTACAATTTTTCTTACATCATTGTAAATATCATAGTCTTTATGGTTTTGATTGGGTAACTTATTAACAAATGTTGAAGCCCGCAGTGAAGGCCCTATGCCTCGATTGTTGAGCTACCAAAAGTATCTTAAAACAACAAAATAAATCAGATGAAGACATTATAGACATGGAGTACTCAAGGCTACTGATCATATGTTCTTGACACTTCACTTCCAGAAGTGCCATCCCCAACTAGAGCCACTGTTAGGGTACTATAAATTATAGGATCTCAAGGTGATTGAGTATTTTGTATTTGTAATTTCATATTGTACATAATTTCAATATTCAAATAATTTCCAAAAATATATGAAAAAAATGTAAAGAGGGTATGTTAAAAAAAAAGAGGAAATAAGAACCCCACAAAATAAAAAGTAGAAAATAATATGAAAAGTGTTGCAAGTCTACATGCCACTACTGATAAGTTAATTCTTTTAGTTCATTACCAAATGAGGTTGTGTGCAACTTGTTTTTGAATGTCACAATGACTAAATTTTTGTTCAAATCATACAGTTTGATCATGATTGAACTCATTTCAATTTCTGTTGAATAGGTTAGTGAATAAAGATTTACCAAACAGTTTAATCTTGGTAAATCAGTAGCTAGGTAGAAATAAAATTGATTCAACAGTTTAATCTGAACCAATGGTGAGATAAGTGATAGGATAAGGTAGATTTTCATTACAAAAAAGTGATCTGGGTCTGCTAGTTTAAATGCACCCTGCAAAGCAAGAAGAAAAAATGTTAGCTTAGAAAAGGAATTGAAATGAGAGAGTAGTTAGAAATAGAATGATGATTTCATAATAAGCATGAAAATTTTAACCTAAGTCAAATGTTAAAGATTACTTTCATGTGTAAGAGAAAAGAAAAGGGATAAAGGTTTTGTTAGACTTTAAACTTCTGTGGTAGTTTTTTGGAACAGAATGATCCAGATTATCCAGAGAACTATGTTCATTATGTCGACATTTCGAACCCGAAAGGGAGTACATCATCAGGACAGAAAATGAATGATATATTATGATATTTGGTACATTATTCCACTATTTCTAAGTTTCACCATCCCAAATTCATTCCTCCACTTATATATTTCATTCATTTCCCTACCCCACCATACGCCCATCACGTCGCGATAAAGCCTCCCCACCTTTCACCTCATTTGAACTCTGCATTTGATATCGAATGATAAATATCATGTTTCAGCCCCCCCTCACCATCTGAACTTTATCGTTGGGGGGGGGGGTCCGAAATAGGCTGTATTCAAACCCAACCTACCGTGACGTGGCGCTATTCTATGTTTTCGCACCCCCCTTTTTCAAAACCATTAACCACCTCCCCTCCTCTGAAAACTATTTTCTCTGCCATATGAAACCACTGCCCTATCTGTTATGCTTCTGCCAATCCCCCCTCTCCACCTCATCTATTTGTCGCTCCCGCCAATTACATCCGCTCCCTCCAAATCAACTCATTAAGTAATTTAATTACTTAACCGTTAATATAACGGACCTGCACCATCATCAATGGGAAAGCCTGAAATCTATAAACTCTCACTTTTTTACTATTCACAGGGTACCAACACCACACTTTTCTAATAATTTTTCCCCTGATAGGTTTGCCAATTCAATCTCCACGCCCAGTAAACCTGCATAATCAAGATTCCATCAGTGTTCTTAGCCTTATCCAATCATGCCTCCAATTATCCAATCAGTTTTAGCAAGTCACTTAACGTGGAAATTGTTCAACTTAGAGTCTATAGTAATACATGAAAGAACTCAATAGCAATCCTCAACAAGCAATTAATTAATTGTCTAATTCACTGCATTCTAGTAACACATACATTTCATGAACCAACCAGGAGACCTTCTCAAATCTTTCTTATTGAATCTTCCTAACTCCTTTCTCACTCACCTACTCCCATCATATGATGGAGCATCTACTCTTTGAAGTGTGCCTTCACCCCTTGTGATTGGGCCAAAAAAACTACTATATCTTCAACCTTCCACTTAAATAGCTATAAATTTCTCTAGTAAACCCAACTATTCCATGAAAATCAAGTAGAAATCCCCCCTTGTATCTTCCCTTAGGAAAATCCAACTTGAAAAAATATTGCTCCTAAAATGAAACATGTTAAATTTCTATCATTTGGGTGGTTGTAGCGGTAAAAGAAGCATGCCAAAGTTACTGGAATATGTGGTTTAACATAGTTTTCCAACTGGCTGAGGAAGCATTTACCCTCTTCACCCAGACTGGCATAGACAATATAGCTATCTAACCAAAATTTGGTTCAAGATTAGATGGGAACAAATGGAAATAAATATGAACAAGAAAAGGAAAAATGGAATTTTTTACTAATAAGCAACCTAGGAAATACAAACCCCATTAAGTATATGTGTGTAGGGTAGACCATTTTTACTCTTTGTAGAATATGCAAACACTATGACATATGTTATGAGTGAAAATTCATTGAGATTTAGGGCTGAAGCAATAACCTAAGCATTGGTATCACAAGACTAGGAGTAGAGCTACGTGTTTTTTTCTTGAGGTTACATGCAAGGGATAAATCCAACTGTGTTAACAGATAGTGAAGTAATGCTGGAAAATATATGCAATTTTCCAAGACTCTAAATGCTCAAACCATACAGGGAAACCCTTTATCTCTTATTCCACAATGATATGGACAATATTCTAGGGTTCTCAGCACTTTCTAAATCTATGAATTTCATTGGACTTAATCCCGTCCTTTTCGTTCTTGTTTCTTTTTGGCGAATGCAATATTTTCCTTACAATTTTTTTGGAATCTAACAATTTACAATTTAACTTTCTCAAGTGAATTTTCTCCATACCAAACTTATGTATTTTGATCTTTGGCATGTCATAATTGAGATTCACTCGTTTATATTTTCTCAATTTTATTTATCTGTATATAAACAAATTATGTTGCTTAAATTTATTAGATTATGACCCCTTTATTTCCCTCTTTCCTTGTCCCCTACCTATTAGTTTCCCATTTCATAGTTTTTCCACCATTCATCTCAGGCCATGTTGTCTTCTTCTTTCATTTTTTCCTTTCTTGGCCATTTGATTGTCATACCATCGCCATTCTTTCTTTCCATGATTTGATCCATCCCACCCTTTCTTTGCATCCTTACAACTACACAATTACATGAACAATGAAAGGAGCATGACATTGATGAAGTTCTGAAGTGTTATTCAAGTAGCCATGCCCCATTGTAAGATATTTAATTACATTGATGGTAAGTACTGTGTTGTAGCATCCCTGCTCTACTCTGTGCAGGTGGATGATATTCCTTTAAACAGAGTTGAAGGAAACAAACTGTTGTGAGCTCCCTAAACTTTACCATTTCCTATCCCTTTAACAGAATATTTATTGCCTAACTACTAAGAAAATAATCTTATAAGCCAATGTTCTCACATGAAGAATATACATTTTGTAGGGATGTCTTCAAACTAACTGTGTAGAAATTTATAGTTTAGATTTAGCCATTTTGTCCATATTAAACTCACTTTTCTCATCGATTTTCATCTTTAGCATGTGACTGAAAGTCAAGAAAGTCTTCTTCTATATGATCAATATTATTATCTTTGCATATAAACATATAAATAAATTCCTCATTTTATCATCCCATTTAACTTCTAGGCACAGTTGAATTAGTTTATTCTACTAAAGAAATTCATGTGAACTACTTTCCAAGCATGAATTTCTATTGTTATTTCTCCTTAGAAAATTGAGATTGAATAAAAAATTTCGTTGAGAATAAAACAAGTGAAGATTTCTTTCACATGTCACCTCTTCTCAAACGCAATGTCTCTTCTTTATATGAGTTTCTTCTCTTGAGGCTAATTCCTCTACTGCCAATTACAGTCAGTCAATGACCTAAGAGAACCAAGTCGAACAAGATTATAGACACAGCTTGTGAAGAACATAAAACAATATTTGACCCAATTGAGTTAATGATATTTCACATTGTAGCTAAGTTTACGAGTAGTGGTAAGTTGTATGCAAAGACACCCTCACTAACACTAATCAATGAAGAGATTTTAAATTTAAATAATAGGTGTAAGATTTCTTGAATAAATATAATAACTTTCAGAGTAGTCATTTAAGTAACAATCCATAGATAAGGCTCTAGAATCTTACGGGCCAGTAAAAGACAAATAATTTACTCAATGAAAATTGCAAGAGAGAAATATGAAGCTTAAACTCAGCTTGGACTTTGTACGCATCCAACCTGGAACAAATGTATAAATTCAGGTTGCAATTGAGAGCCTTGATAGATCATGCTCTGTCCTTGTATAGTTAATCCAATGGAGAAACGTTTCTTTGGTCTCCCCATGATGAAAAAGTTGGATGCTATCATCAAAGAGTTGCTAATTCTCTTGAATATTTGGTAGGTTTCAGCGAGTCTGTAACAGACAAGGTTCGTATACTCACAAATATTCAGAATATCTAGAATATGGTAATATCCATAATAGGACAAGTAATATTTACATATAATTAATATTTATATATAAGAATGTTGAATGTACAAGTCATATCATTGGTTCCAAATGAGTGTTGAAATTCGATTGCAAGTTGAATTTCTAATCTTGGTAATTTCTTGTGAGAGAATTATTATTCTCTTAGCATTTTTTATTCTTCATCAAACAATTATACTTTAATATTTTTAATTGTAAGAGAGTACTAATTCCTATGGTTTGTAGCAAATATGGATGAGTGTTAGGATCCGAAGATATTGGGGTTGTCTTGGTTTTTGAAATGGATATTTTTTAGGATGTAAATAAATATGAAAGAATAAATTAAAGTGGGTTCATTTGATCAAATACATTGGAAGGGTGTGTAAATGACATAGTTTTAGAAACAATTCCAAAATGCCATTTGTTTTCCATATTTGATATTTTTGGTGAGTATGTGGAGATAACATGCGAAAAGGATACTATGGGGTACAACTAGTTAAGAATGGACTAATAATGGAAATGATAATAACCTAGATTATATATTTCTTTTAACACCAAATTTACATCATGGTAAACATATGAATTATCACATTAAGTATGACCTAAAGATGTTTCAAATAGTCTCACCTTTAACCTAAGTACATGGCAAAGTAGTGTATGAGATGTAAAGTTTTATTAGAGGCATTGTTTGCTTGTTTTGGTTAGAAAAGGGTTTTCTCTAGGTTTTATGTGACTTTCAATTTATCATTTGTAGCATGTTGAGAAATGGGAAAGAATAACCTGTGGCATTTATTTTGCAGAAATTGATGTTGAATGAAAGGATATAGATTTTAACCAAGCTATAATATGCTTTGGTAAAGGCAAAATACCATCTTAAAAATCTGCCTAAGAATACACCATATGCAAATTTTGAACACAAGTAATATATGGTTTTTTCTTTTACATATATGTTATTTTTCCTAACTCATTAAGGTCGATTTTTATGTCGTCCTACCTTATTGATACCTTCTCATGACAATAAGACTTTAATAATGAATTAATATGTTCCTGAAACAAATCAGATTCAAAGTTTGTAAATATAAAAGATAATAAAAAAATGCATATTTGACCTTCGTTTGATTGTTACTTGACTCTAATGTGGGCAGGTT